>JACEGR010000259.1:0-322864 GCA_014170235.1 Listronotus bonariensis
CTAGTGCTAAATTTGAGCCTCCTTGAAATTTTTTCAAGGCCACGAATATTTTGAAAATTATCCTGAGTCGCAGGCGAGGGAGAATTTTCTTAAAATATTCTGCGGCCGAGAAAAAATTCCCGAAATAATTTAAGCACGTGTGGTATTCGGCAAGAAAAATTTCACACCAAGTTTGTGTTAAATAATATTCTTTTTAAATTAATATTTGTAACTTTTGATTACCAGCTCTTTAAAATTTTGGTTATAAAATAAATATTTTTCATTTTACCAATTGTAGTTGCAAATATATGTAATTTTTAAAGCTTATCATTGTTTATTCCTTTTATATTATATATACCTTATATTACTACAGTTGGTAAAAACAGTTTATTTTTAATTTTTTACACCCATACCTTGCTTTCGTTTGCTCTTCACTTATGTCTAGTACTTCAGTCTTATGATATTATTTTACTAACTGTAGTTCTATAAAATTGTCATTCTCTTAAAACCTTAAAATTATTTTATATTATGTTATGTCTGAAAAACTACAACTGGTACAAAATAACATTTTCTTTTAATTATGTATGTGAATGACAGACATGACGTTAAAACAAATTCAATGATTATGTCGTACCCCACTATAATTGCTCAAGGGCGGCCCCCCAGGGGAGAAAAATTTGATAATAATTGAGTTGTCAAGTGGTAATGCAACCAAAACTACACATTGATTGGTAGTATATTACATTACAAGTGTGGAAAATGACTAATTTCACACGAGTGGGAATATTGTAGCACGAGGCGTTAGCCGAGTGCGACAAACCACGAGTGTAAGAAAGTCATTTTCACACGAGTACTATACACTATTTTCCTACGACCACAAATTATTCACCAAAAAAAAAATAAATTAAAGTTTGTCTGTTCAGAAAAAATAAAAAACAATTGAGAACTTTGCAACACTAGGGTGATATTTACTTTGCAACACTAGTGTGATATATACTTTTCCTCACTGCTATATAATACTGTTTTGACAATATTTTTACATCGAAAATCACCTACCTAGAAGCATTATATAACTTTTATCATTTTGGAATTTAAAAAGGCCCTCACTTAATAAAAATTGTATGGTTTTGTTAGGTAATAACGCTAATAGTTTAATACGGTTTTCTGCTATTATAAGGGTTTTTTAAAAATTATCGATTCTTACATATTTTAGACACTCTTCTAAATAAAACGTAAGTGGTGCATATCCAAAATATTCCGTTTTTTAAAAAATATCAGTAAATAAACTTACGGGACCGGGGAGTGAAAAGGGGTGCTGGGTGGGGTAAAATTGGTAAAACGAGTTAATGAAACTGAACATCACATGTAAAATTAAGTAAAAATAACAGTTTTCCTCATATTTTTAAGAAAAAATATAAAAAATATGAAAATTGTAAATGCATAACCTAAAGTCCTAAAAGTAAGGAAAAAACGACTACCAAACGTCAGTTACCATGCAAAATATGGAAAGCATTTGGCAACGTCGGAAGGGTCTGATTCTATTTATGAATGGATAAAGAAAGTGGATTCATAAAGTGTGTATTAGCCTTAGGTTTAATTAGGGATTAAAAAAAAGATTTAACTAGTTGTTTGAGTACACGAAGAAAGAGAGGAAGGAATTTGATCTATAGGCTTTTTTCTCTGGCGCTTTAGGTCGAACGGTCAAGCGGCAAGGCTGCCTCTATAAAGTACGTGCTCAAAGGTAGAAGGGAGATTTTAATTTGATCTACTTACCTGACAACACTGTGCCAGTCAGTGAAAGTTGTTTTTGTGGTTATGTCTATTTTTGTTTATGTTTTTATTTTTTCGTAAATTTTAATAAATATAAAATAAGATGATTTTCGCTAATTTGGGTTCTACCGTTTAAGGTAAATAAAAAGTTTTTACTGTCACTACAATAAATATGTCACTTGCAAAACCAATAGCAGTTTTTAGAATGACATCATAATATGTATCACACCAGTGTTGTAAAGTACTTTGCAACACTAGTGCTGTAAAAGTACTTTGCAACACTAGTGTGATATAACGCATTTCTATGCATGAAATCAGTGTGCTATTTGCTATTTTCACAAGCTCCCTTAATTAGTATAGTGCCTGGCTTTATTTATGTCGGTTTTAGGTCGTGCCTTATTTTGTTCTTATTTTAACTTCGAACTGTTCGTGTAAACCGAACGGCTGCCGAGCACAAAATAGAATAGATTTTCGATGTAAAAATAAACCTTCCTTTTTCAAATGTATGTATTTAATTGTGTAAAACAAAATCCTACAGCACAAAAAACAATAATAGAAAAACAACTAGAACATTTTTTTTTCCCTCTTTTAGGGTTAATGATTCTCTCAACATGATTTGCAATAATTCTAAATTATGGGTACAAGCACTATTTAAATAAGGCCGGTATTGATAATACCCGAGCTTAATAAGGCAACTTGCAATAATTCTCTATTTTTAAAGTCCGTTTTACAGTCGGCAAGTTCTTTCTGCAATTTTGTTGCAGCAACTTTCTTTCAACAATAAACTTGCTGCAAGTTTATTGCAGATTCGTTTTACAGTCGGCAATTCGCTTTTTAATATTGCAAAAATAGGGCAAGGTACCAACGTGCAAAAATGTGAAAATAAAGTTAGAACCTAACCTAGCTATTGACCGGTATTTAGAATAGCTGTTAAAAATGAAAAAAATCGAACGAAAAGAGCCACCGCGGCTACAATTTGCCTCATTATTGCTGCCGCTACCCTCCTGGGGGATGAAAATTCAAGAAAAAAGCAAGAAGGTGGTGGTCACTCAACTAGTAACTTTGGGTGGGGTTGGTACCACTAAAATAACCATATTTTTCCCAGACTTGCAGTTGCAACTGCAAGAAAAATCGGTCCAACTGGTAAAGTTGCAAGTCGCAATAAAGTTGCAGAATACGCTGCCAAAAATCAGCTGTTCGCGTACTGCGCATGCCTACCACAAGTTTCTTGCAAGTTGCAGAAAGAACTTGCTGACTATAAAACGGACTTAAGCTTTTAGTACATTAAAACCTTTAAATATAAAAAATATACAGGGTGTTTTCTAATTGCGATAAGAAAATTTAAGGTTGTATTCTTGAGCCCACTTTTATGAAAAAAGGTAATATAAATATAGGTCCAGGAATGCTTTGCTTCTAAGATACAGGGTGTTAAGCTTTAAAAATAAATTAAGAGTTTTAATAATACCTTTAATATTCCTTATTCGATTTTAATATAATTTGGCTCTGGTATTTAGTAATAGTTTATTTAGCCCTAAACTAATTGTAATTAGTGCAAGCAGTGGCGGCGTGGGACATATCAACTTTATACAAAAAAAACAAAAAAAAAAGGTCCTCTAGTCCTCTAACCTCTTTTTATTGTTTTCACCTTTCATATACACAAAACCTCCTTCCCACGTATTTGAAAAGTTCCTCACTCTTCAATTCCATCATTAGCCTCACCCCTCGGACCAACCTTGGGGGGTACCCTCAATAAATGCCATTAGACATGAATGGAATACAATAAAATAGAAAGGATGTCGCATCCAAGGGGGGTAGCCATGGCCCCCTATGACCGCCCCTTCGTGGGACGCATATTAGCTAATATTATTGACAAAAAAATACGTTACTGACTTTTTGGCAACTTTTATATTTGTTTTTCGGATAAAACACCTAAAAATACAACTTTTTGTGTCTTCCTATTTGAAGAAAAAAATTCCCTTAACTGCATAATCCTGGACCATATAAGGGCATTTTTTTCCTTTTAAAACTTAAGTGTTATAACATCTTATTAGCAATTATGTAACAACAAAAACAAATACTTAATTAAATAAGGTTTATCTCTAGTCTAACAAATTTTACCAAAAAGGGTTTTAGAAATTTTTAGTTTTTTTGAAAAGTTCAACACCCTGTATCTTGGGAAGGAAAAATATAAGGACCTATGTTTATATGAATTTTTTTTAAACAATTGGCTCAGGAATCCGCCCTTAAATTTTCTTACCGCAATTAGGAAACACCCTGTATATATAATTTATTTTTAAGTTTCCACACTTTCTCAACTAAATTCCTTTATTAAAGTATTCCACATCCACATTGATTTTCACTTTCAAAATATTTTTAAAGAGCAAAAAAATTCAATTTCACTGTTTAAAAAAAAACGCCCTTTACCTCGCAAACGTCGCCCCCTAAGAGGGGGACATAAATTACATGAGGTGTTTTTCCCATATTTTGGACCCTCTCCATCCCTCTTTGGTGAGATTAGGTGAGATTTTCTCTAACCCCCTCTACCTAATCTCACGCGAGATTTATGATGGGAATACAAAACTCCTAATTTCTCAAACCAAAATTGATTTTGTCCTTAAAAATGTTTGAAGCGCAAAAAAACTTCTTCATCCAAAAGCAACCATACATCACACATGCCCCCAAATTTATTTTTTTCCCTTTCTACCTACACAAAAAATTACGTGAGATTTTCACAGAACCCCCTCCCCATCGTGAGATTTGGATGAGATTTTCCTTGACCCTCCCCCTAAAATATCTTACGTAATTTAGGAACGCGCCCCTAATTTTTTATTTCTTTTCGCCCGGTGCAAATGTCCCCGCTGCACCCCCTACAGTACAGGAGCGGTTTCAGGGGGAAATGCCATGGAGGCCATGGCTCCCCCTTAATGGCACACATCCTTTGTATTCCATACATATGTAATGCACAATCAAATGGCATTGACGATGATGGCCCCTCTCAGGGCTGGTCCGAGGGTGAGGTGATCATGGAATTGAAAAGTGGGAAGGGCTTTTTTTTGCTTTTTTTTAAATAGGTTTTTTTTGCTCTTCAAAAAATTTGATGATTTTGTTTCTTTCTAGGGGCGCCAAGATTTTTGTTTCTTGGCACCTCACACACTTTTCTCGGCCTATGGTTCCCCCCTCAGAAAGTCGAAATGACCGCCCCTGCCCTCCAGAAACAGCATACTCGATTAGAGACCTATGCTCTAATGCAATATCTTAAAAAGGATTTACAGCAGTGTAGCTATAATAGGCTAGATGAGCAAAATGGAATGTATTTTAAATATACGTATCCCAGAATAGTTCAACCACAGCCTAATGCGACCTGAATAATTAATTATCTGAGGGCCGACAGCCTGACTGGCTTTACCGACCTGAATACGTAACCGAGCGACACGGATATTTATTCAACATTTTCAAGAAAAGTTAAAATATTTCGTGGAATTTTAATTTTTTTTTCTCACGAGCAAGTTTCTGTAACAAGTTCAAAAAGTATTATTTTTTTTTACGAATGTAAAATTTTACAGGCAACCAAACTTTTGTAGCACACTCTACTTCACAACCTCATTTGTAATAACCCTTAAAAATGTTTTAACTTCCTTGGGGGTTGTTACCCCTTATCTACATCAGTGCATAATAGTCTTATTGTAGAGCTATACTTTGAGCACTATAAATTGCAGTGGCGAATTTACATGTTTGCCGCCCGTAGGCTATCAACTTTTGCCGCCCCTAAATTTTACCACCTTATAGTCCAAATTCTCATATAAAAGTAAACAAATGTTGAGGAGCAAAACAAGGTCTTCTACTCAAAAATAGTTATTTATTAAACAAGGGAAAAAAGCACTGGATTATAGCTTGAGGTTGTGTTGTCTTCCGACACGAACCGAAGGGAGACAAAACCAAGATCTAAAATCTAAGGTTTTTCCGTGTATAATACACTTTTTTTCTGTGACGGGAAAACGACTACCTAATGTTAAAAAAACCACACATTATTAAAATAGAAAAGTAATCATGTAAAATTTAAAGAATTGAACTGGACCTTTTTCAATAAAATTGTAAAGCTTCTCTTTCAATCACAGTAGCCTTGGCGGCGCCAGATTTTTCCGGCCATTAGAAATACAGTTTCGCCAAATAAAATGAATAATTTGTTGTTCCAGTAAAACGAATGTCCAGCGCACAGTACCAGGAAGGTGATGGAGGTCCTTAGAAATACCTTTAATGCAACATAATCTCTAATAAATTGTTAGTTTTGGTTAGTTGGTTAGGTTTATATAATCAATTTAGTTTGTCTTTTAAAAATACCATTAATGTCTTGTTAAATGTTTTTAATAAACTTTTTAAAATAAAAACTAAAAAAAAATCATCTGCAGAAGTTAGTGTCTTCAATTATTACAAACCTATAAATATGATTTAACTTATTAATAGAGTTAAAACAATTATAGTACAGGATAAGATAAAAATAAAAGTCATTGTCAATAAAACTAGCTCAACTTTTTACCGCTTAATGACATAAAAACAAAATCTAAATAAAGTATGCCCAAAACTATGTTATTTTTTTATTTAAGTTATATCTTGCTATACATTGTGTCATAGCCAACTACGTAGGGTGTTCGAAAAGTTTTGAGATATACGTACATTTATTTGATTTTTTCAAAATAATTTCCACCACATTGAATACACTTTTCCATTCTAACAAACCAGTAACTGAAAATAGCTTTCCACTTTTTATTTGAAATTTTAGCGCATATTTTATCCCAGGACTCCAGTAGCGCGTCTTCAGTTTTAAACTTTTGTCCTTTCAGTTGGCTCTTGACAAAAGGAAACAACCCAAAGTCACACGGCGCCAAGTCGGGGCTATAAGGCGGAAGTTTCCAAAGTCTCAAGCCTGCATCTGTCAAAAATTGACTGGTAAGTTCAGCTCGATAAGGTGGGGCATTGTCATGATGAAGGTACCACCTAGCGAGTTGCGAGTTTGGGCGAATCACTCTTAACTTTTCTATAAGTTTTGAAAGGCATACTGTAGTGTACCAGAGAGCATTTACGGTCTTCTGTTCTCGGAGCACAACACGTTCAATTATTCCTCTTGAACCAAAGAAATCAACTATCACTATTTTTTTACAGATCTTGATTTGCGAACTTCGGTCGGAGTTTCTTCACCTGCGAGAACCCATATCTTATTCTGTTGTTTAGTTGGGACGTCGTAATAATAAAGATAAGTTTCATCTCCCGTGACGATCAACACTATGTCTTTAGATTTATCCTCCTGGAATTTGGACATCATTTTTTTACACCAATTCACTCTTTGTGTCTGCTTCTCGGGAGTTAACTTGTGTGGAACCCAAAGAGTACAATTTTTTCTAAAACCCAAGTGCTCATGTATGATCGTGTGTAATGTTGCTAAACTAATGTTCAATGTCTCTTCTAACTGTCGATAGGTAATTCGTCGGTTTGTTTCTATAGCATTTTGGACGGCAGATATGTTTTCTGGGGTAATTACTTCACACGGTCGACCTGAGCGTGAGGCGTCTTTAAGCGAAAACGAGCCCCGCTGAAATTGTTTGTACCATCTGTATATGGTCGCACGAGATGGACAGTCATCACCAAGTATATGCTTCACTTCTTCTAAACACTGTTCTTGAGATAACCCACGTGAAAAGTTGTATTTCAAAATTGCATGGCACTCGAATGTCGTCCACGACGCCATTGCGCTAAAATCGCTGGACACGAACTGGCGCAAAACTGATAGTTTACTAATAACTATGTAGGACTACGACATGTCATGACATGTACAAACAAAAAACATCAATGTTACTTTCCTGCACCGTTTAGTTACAAAGTATCTCAAAACTTACTGAACACCCTACGTATTGATTGATTGTAATTTAAACCAAGCTTTAAAAACTACAATTCTTCTCCCATTTAACCATCTCTGTAGCTGCAGCGGTTATCAAGATCCCTAGTACTGGAGATAAAAAAACTCACCCAGTATATATCGTTTATCAAATATGTTTATACTTAATATTATGTTTTACCATATTTTTTTATTAACTTAGCTCCACGTTTTCTTTGAGTTAGGGTAAAGCGTAAATTATGGGCAAATTTTTCATTATATTTATGTTAAAGTTTTTTGAACAAGGTGATAAAATCAAAAACTTTTGACCATTGCATGCTTAGTTTATTTTAATATCTACTCTTTGCCGAACACAACAAGGTATATAGTATTGAGTAAAATAAATTTTGTTTTGATTATTATTTGGCAGCTATCAAGAGAATATCCAATTAAATGTATTTTGAAAAAGAAACTAATTTACAATCATTACCAAAAATAATACGATTTAGTAATGTGACCTGTGTGCAACAAACACAGATTTCAGTTTCGTCAATACCTTAATAAATTAAATTTATATTCTAAATTAACAATAAACCGAGCCTGCCCTCCGCCACTGATTGGCCGATATCCACTTGTTCTAAATTTGTTGACGTGTGGGGGCCCAGAAGACTCACTGCTTTTTCTGGAATTTGTTTATTACCACATTAAGTTCACTTTTAATTTATGTACAGAGGCCAGATACAGAGTAAAAATTTCATGATTTGGGGAAAAATTCCCAGTTTTACTGCCAGTTCTGATGTAAGAAAAACTCGTTCTGCTTCTAGGTACCTACCTAAAACGAATTGGTTGCCCAGTTTACATACTCGGTATATTGGAGTAACGGAATCTTTGAGCCTAATTTTTACCAACTTCCAGCTATTCGATTTCTTTGAAACTTTGCACACGTATTAAGGACCCATGACAATGCAATAATCTGCAAACAGTATCCTGTTATCCTGGTTTGGATCGCCAGGAAAAAATCCATTATATTATAAAAACAACACCTGTGTTGCCATCTTTGGCAACATCCAAAACTTTTCTCTGGAACTTTAGCTACTCTTGACAAATGGCGAAGGAATTTTTAGTGAATAAACTACATTTTTACATAGATACATACATAAATGCATATCGAACTAAAAAATGAAAAATAAATACAGTTAGTTTAAAAAAACTAAAATAAACGCTTTTATAGTGCACCGAATCCGTAAATTAGAAATAATTTTTCACTAAAAAAATATTGTCACTTCAGAGTAAAAAGCGTGGGTGCACTTTACAATTTTTTTCATAACTTTTCCCTCATAGATATTGGCAAATATAATAATTATAACATTTAATATATTAAGCACCACACGCTTTTTACTATGAAGTGACAATATTTTTTAATGAAAAATTATTTTCTAATTTTTAGAGGTTAAAATGATAGGGGTGATGAAGAGAGCCAAAATAATGTTAGTATCTTTGTATTGAAAAAAGTTCTACGCGCTTCTGTTCGGGACATATTGACCTTCAAAATTGGTGTAAAAAATTAAAGTATCTCACACAGCTAAATATGGTTTGGTGCCACCTTGGCCAGAGCAATTTTCTTTGGGCGGTCTTACCCGATTACGAATTTTTTTCTTTAAAAACTTTACAAAACTGTATTTTTATTAATGCCTAATTAAATACAATCAATCACTTACATTTTGATATATTAATGATGAAAATTAAAACTTATGTATCGTAATTAAAAAATAAATAAGAAAAAATACATTTACCTGCATCCCTAATTTTTTTAACGACTAAAGAATTAAAATGGGTTTTGCGGAGCGCAAATTAGCTAAGTTAGCTTTATTGTTTGTATTAAGACCGCTTAGAGGTTGCGTTTAAAAATTATGAAAGTGGACGACGTTATCCGCTGAGCGGGGCTCCCCGGACCTCCCTTAAGTATTCGAATAATATGATATAGAAACGCTATTTACAATTCAGAATCTCGAATACTGACCAAAAAGTATTCAGACGAATACCGAATAGTAAACACCCAGATGTATTCGAATACTATTCAAAGACCAGCCAGTATTCTACTTTTAAAATACGTATTTAGTTTTTAGAATTGTAGAAAGTTAGGATTATTTAATTTAGTTTGATACCTTATTTGAATAATTTACTTCCAACACTTTTCACTCATTCATGTAGTAAAAGAATTTACGAGAAAAATCTAGATCTTTCTTCACATTCTACAATACTATAAAAGGGACGCGGAAAACCTTCGTTGTGTTAGTATATAGTTTCGACCGTTGTAATATCTCACTTTAAGACATTGATAATATTGACATATAAAGTTTTGTCGAAGTTGTTACCCTTAGGCTCTAGTTACGTTCGATTGTCTAAAAAATGTATAAAACTACCATAGGTACATAGGTGCATTATACGAGGTGTTTCCGTACACTGTATTAAAGTTGCCGCAAATTTATGGTTATGCATTAATTTTGTGGATAATTAGATATAGTTTACAATGGCGGAATTACATACAGGGTCCGGCAAAATGTATTACCTATTTTGTTTCTTTAATATAAAAAAATGTATCAGTATTCACTATGGCGATATTTTTATTTGGAAAAGTAGGCTTTGGAGAGTTTATTAAAATTGTTGACAGTTGTCAAAATGCCGCGTTGGTTAACAGAACATCGCATTTTTGTGTCGAAAAATTTATTGAATATAATTCCATTATAGCCGTTCAAAGGTGTTTTCGACGTCAATTTAATGACCGACAGTGTCCGCAGCGGAAGACCATTACAGTTTGGATTCGTAAATGGAGGACAGGAGGATCCGTTTTAGACAAGAAGTCAAGTGGGCGGCCAAGATCTGCCTGCAATGCACTGAACGAAGACAGAGTTAGAAATGCAATTATCGCTAGTCCCAAAAAATCTGTTGTTAAACATGCTACTGTTTTAAATTTATCTGAGCGAAGTACACGAAGAATGTTAAAAAAATGAATTTTCACCCATACAAGATCGCAATTGTTCAAGAAATAAATCATCAGGATAAGATTAATAGACTTGAGTTCTGTCGCCTTCTTCGTACCAATTATCAAGGTATTGAAAACAATATGTTTATGAGCGATGAGGCCCACTTTTATTTAAACGGAGATGTAAATAAACAGAATTGTCGTTACTGGGCTCAAGAGAATCCACGCGAAATTCATCAGCGTCCATTACATTGTCCCAAAGTAACTGTATGGTGCGCCATCTCCTCGTCTAGGATAATCGGACCTTATTTTTTGAGGAAAATGGTCAGACAGTAACAGTTACTGCCGCACGCTATGTTCAAATGTTGCAGATATTCTTCTTACCGCAAATTCAAAATGAAATTGGACATTACTGGTTTCAACAGGATGGCGCAACAAGCCATACGGCAAGAATAAGCATGGATATTTTGCGACAATCCTTTCCAAACAGACTGATTTCTAAGAATGGTACCATTCCTTGGCCAGCAAGATCGCCCGACCTTTCAGCACCAGATTATTTTCTCTGGGGCTATTTAAAACATAAAGTGTTTGCCAATAAACCTAGAAATGTAAGGGAGCTAAAAACAAATATTGCCAATGAAATCCACGCTATTTCTAGGCAAGTTCTTCAAAATGTAATGAGAAAATTTATGAACCAGTTAGAAGAATGTATTGAAGAGGGTGGCGGTCATTTGCGGCACACCATATTCAAAGCATAATAAACTCCCATCTTTCTTGTTTAAGAATACATGTTCCTTTGTTTTGTTTTTAAAGTTAATAAATTTTTATAAGCAATTTAAAATGGGTTGTTCATTTTGCCGGACCCTGTATTTGCCGCCCGTAGACTACGCATTTTTGCCGCCTCTGACATTTTGATACTCATAGTTCCTACAATCACGTAAAAATATGGCCATGACCTATTGCTTTGCTTTTTTGTAGAATCAAAAACAAAATGTTTATGAACCAAATCACAAACGCTCCCTTAAAAATTTGCCGCCCTTGGCACCAACCTACTCAGCCTGCTGGTAAATCCAGAACCGTATTTATGCACCCGCAATTCTTTGGTAAACACAAAGTAAAATTCTTGAAGGTGTACTTTTATTTTGCCTATTATTTTCTAGCGTGAATGTTCATAGACCCATAATTATTTGTACATTGTTTGAATAACATCCCGAAAGGGCAAAATAAGTCCATCTTCTAATTAAACAATTTAGATAGTTCTTGCATGTCATACATCACTTAAAATAAAATTGATTTTCTTCGTACATGCAAGTAAGAAAGAAGGTGATTTTAAAATTAAGAACATTTTAAAAGCGCAAATTCGGTACCCTTTGAAAATAATACAAAAAAACATAAAAAGGCCGCCTGCAATCGGAATATTTTATACAAAGGCGCCGCTACCCTTTACAGCCACGCGCCAATACACTATGGGATAGAAATCCATTATTTTGGCCAAAAAGCAACTTTGAAATTTTAATGGCTCATGCTGTGTATTTCAAAGTAGATACTCAAACTACATGTACGCAAAATTATAAAAGGATATGACGACTTCTATTGGGGTAATAAGAAACTTGAAAATGTATTTTAAGTAAACATAAATATACAACATTTAATCTCCTTAGTTTATTATTACCCTTGATTACTAAAAAAAGTAAAAGAGTTTAAATAATAAGAGCTATTGTTGTGTTTCCGATGCAGTCTCGCGAAGTCTCGCTACTTTTGTCAAAGATTTTTTTACCTTTTTCTTTATCAGTTTTTGTACTTACAATTGCCTTCCTACTTTTTGCTACTTCTGAGTGTAAGGACAGATACAAGATTTTTTATAATTTACAAGGTTTTCCATTTTAAAATTTAATATGTTTTGTCCTACACTGTATATCCTAAAAGATAAAAGCATTCTGATGAAAGATATGGATTCTACAGAATCTACCCAACAAAACAGTGTTTATTATTTATTTTATACGTTAAAAAATAAAAAAGTTGGGAAGATGTATCTCTATTACGCTTCTAAGAATAATTTAAAATTATTTTTCAGATTTGGATGGTCATATTTCCGAAACTAATTGAGATAGACACATCAAATGTAGTATTTTTCTAAAGCATTTTAAAAGATTTTTTTGGTGGTGATATAATATTCAGGGTATTCCATTTAAAAAAATCATACCTATTGTCGTACCCTGTATATCATATGAGATAATAATCATCGGATTACTGATTAGAATACTACCGAATTAACCAAACAAGCTGACATTTTAGTTTATTTTGTACAATAAAAATAATAATGTTAAGTGGGGTGTAAATTTATAATAACATATAATAAGTTTTAGGTTTCCAAAAAGCATTTGTAATAATTTATAATATTTTTCCAGTAAAAAGCACCTCATTTTAAGTTAGATTGGTAAGTTTCAGAATTTTGACCAAAAAATTAATTTCTATCCCATAGTGCGATGACCAGCTGCATCAACCGGCATATCATAAAAGAAATATAGCAAAGGCGGCCGCGAAGACAAGCATGCCGATTTATTTGCTTTAAACTTTTTTGTGATTTTTTTCTTATCAAAGAGCACCGAATTTACATTTTTAAACGTAACGGAATCTTTGAGCCTAATTTTACCAACTTCCAGCTATTCAATTTCTTTATGAACTGCACACGTATCAAGGACCGATGACAATGCAATAATTTAAAACAGTATCCCGTTAAGTTCCAGCATTTTCCAGGAAAACCGGAAAAGTGAAAAATTGTACGTTCTGGCGGATGCGCCAGATTAGACAATTGAATAATCGAACTTGACAACATTTGCCGACGGTTGGACCAGGATAAGGTTGCAACACTTAGTTAAACAAGCGTGCACGTCCACCCATAGGACGCAACCCTCGGCAACGACAGAAGACCATGGGTTAACAAGAACCCCGTTAAACGGGTACAAACCCCGTTACAGACCAATCTGAAACTTGTTCAGATAGTTGCGTTCACAAACCCCATGCGGCAGGTGGGAGGCTTTTTAAATGAAATGATTAGATTACGAAAATAGTTCGTTGAAACATTTCAATATCACATGACCGCAGAAAAACTAATTGATATATCGAACTAAAAAGTGAAAAATCAAGAATTGTGTGCAAAAAAAAGAAGGAGGAATACTGTGAACTGGTTAGTTCTGGTTGAGTTTTCACTTTTTTGAAACTTCAGCACACGCATCAAGGACCGATGACAATGCAATAATTTAAAAACAGTATTCCGTTATCCGATTTTAGGACCGCCATCGCCAGGATAAATAAATTCCTTAATAATCGTTTTTAATTATGGCGAATGCGCAAGGGCAATTGATGCATAACTTGCTGCGTTTTTTTGTTAATTGACTTTTTTCAAATTTTATAATAAAAGGTGTAAAATACATAGAAATACGGAGTTCTAAAAGGTGAAAATTATGTGGCCACTTTAGCTTTAAATCAAGAATGCATGGCGAAGAAATTTTTTAGTGAATAAACTGGAGCATTTATTTTAAAAACTAATTGATATATCGAACTAAAAATGAAAAATAAATAATAGTTTAAAAACTAAAAACACGCTTTATATGCAACCGAACTAAAATTAGAAAATAATTTTTCATTACAAAGAGTTTGTGACGGGAAAAATTTTAACATTTGTTCACTGACATAAAATTACCATTTTTTGTGGGAAATGCAAGTACTTTTTTGCCGACATAGCATACACCTAATTCAAACGGGAGAAGTATATACCTAAATTGGGCACTCCGCTGCAAACACATCCACCCCGTAAGCACCCTGTCAGCTGGGCGGACAGACACCAGCTTGCGTACTCGCGTGGGAGGTGATGTCTGAGATTGTGCTGGCCGTTGTTGGCCCATGACGACAAGCCGGAATTACCCAACCACTATATTAACTATAATAATAATTTAAATTGTGCTTGTACCAAACCAAGAACAAAGTAGAAATTATTATTTGTAACCAATGTCTAAAATCTACTCATTAAAAGCCAATAAAAGGCCTTTGAAAAAATGTCATAGCCAACTAGTCCTTCCATTTTTTAAAAACAAGTTTAAAATGTAGTTAAAACGGAGTACACATTAAATAGCTTTGGATTACAGCCTTATTTAAGAAGACATTTCATTTTCTGTTATTATTTTTTCATTTCGAATAGTTAACTGAGCAGCAGAGAAATAAAATTCGAAGTTTCAGTAAGCCATGAAACAGAAAAGTGATTTAAACTAAAAGCTCTGTGTCTACAACTTCTCAGACAATAATCAACACGGTCCATTGTATTTATCTCTTTCTGGTTTAACGCAAGTTCCAATAAATATGTCTTTGTCTTTCATCATGGCAGGCTATCGTAGATGGAGCAATCATCGCTTTGCCCTGGTTGCCAAGTTGTTTACAATTTCTGCATGTAAACTTTAATGTCCTTTTTGGCTCACATCTAATTAAGAGAAAGAAAATATACCATGAATCGAATATTTTTAACTTGACAACGTTGCCGCAGGCAGTCACGCCGAAATGTTATTCGATATTTGTGTTTGATATTTTTCAATGGCCGATTTGTTTGGACAGTTTGTTTACATTTTCTGTGATTTATTGTGTGTTTCGTGGTTTTTACCTTTAATTGGACTTTGAATATTGACTTTTATTAGTGATCACAGTGTATATATTAAATTTGTGCTTTTCAACAGATAATTTAAGGTAATATTGACATGGTTATCTGTAAGAAAAAATCTTTATAAAAACCAAATAAATGACATTTTTAATTAGGTGTGTGTAATTATTGAACTAAACCCCAATATTTTATATTAATAGGAAACAAAAACAAGTACCTAACATTAAGGGCAAAAATAGCACAGCTATATAATTTGAATTTGGCGGGCAAACGATAAAGTCGACTCACGCGCCATCTGCGTTTACCTTCCTTGAAGGAGCTAGAGGAAGGTGTGTAAACGACAACGGGACTATTTTGAAAAAACGGGATTAAATTACAGCATTTCTATTAGAAAACAATAGAGGGCGCTTATATCAATCGGGATCAAATGAAACCAAGATGAAACAGTGTTGCCAGATATATCAATATGTAGTGGAATTCATCCCATTCCTTTTCACAGATAATATGACGACTTTTGGATTTATGACTTTTAAAGCGTAATTAAAAAGAGCCTAAATCTATTTAAACTATTAAAATGTTACCTGGTTATCACGGTTTTTTTTTGTTATTTTCTTTTTCTTTTACGTGGGTATTATTTGTATTTGTAAATTTGGCATATTTATTCACTAAATAATACACCACAACACATAACATTACTTAAATGGTGTATATTTAAAACCTTATATGTGTAATTATTAAAAATTTCAAGAATTTCTAAGTTTAAAATGTATTTATTTGTATAAAACATAGTAAATAATCCATTTTACATTTTGAGTAGGAATTTACGAAATGTCATTTTGCAACACAGCTTTCATGGGCATCTTTATTAAATTTTAACTTTTCTAAATTTGACGTGTTATGCTAGGTTAACAACGACGTTCGAAAAATTGTCAAAAGACAATATTTTGATGATTATGTGCATTAAAATGGATCTTTTATTGTATTAAATGTGAAATAAAGTAAATACTGCCTTGCTTCAAACTGCTAAATAGGAAATATTTCTAAAAAAGGAGATATCTATTTTTAAAATTCAACCGGTAAGTATTTAACTGGCAAATTATTTAAATATTTTTAAGTAGATCTTGATTTTTTTAATTGAAACTTACTTGACTGATCTCAAAGTTATTTTTACGCCGTTTATTAGTCCAAATTACCGTAAAACTTACGTTTATATTAAATTGGAATTTTTACTCTCTAGTAGATAATTTAAAATTTGACGTTAAAGTAGGGTAACTTCATAGTTTAGAATTGTACTAGGTGTATCCTTGACAGATGCATTACACGTGCCTTCGAGGTTATGCATATTAGAGACAGTCTTGCCACTTGGCTATAAAGTAATAATTACTTTATTTATATTATACAGTGTGTTTTCGGAAGTTCTTACCAAATAAGAAAATTTTTATTTAACAACTCGAAAAAAGTGCCTTTTCATAAAAAACCTGCTTAATAAGAAAATACATTTACACAAAAATATTTGTAGGTTAGATGTACAGCGTGGCCTAAAAAACTTGTTTCCAAATTGAAATTTAGAGTATTTTTGAACTAGGGTAGAAAACTTACTAAAAGGGTGATTTCCTATGTCATTTTATGAAAAAAGTTTCTATAACCATATGTCTGGAGTTGCTTCGTTTCAGAAATACAAGGCGTTAATTATTTTTTTAAGTCGGTATTTTATAAATATCTTAAATACGAAACCACATACAAAAAAATGTACAACACTAAAAATTTGTATTTTTATTTGCTTTATAGAAAAAAATTTACAAACTACATAAAAAGCCAGTGGCGAACATTTTTCTCTCAATAATATTGGCTGTTCGGTTAGTCCCAGCTAGAGACGCTACTGGATCCAATAAAGTTGATCTAGGTAAAACTTTACAAGCGCTTGATTTTATTAAACAAATACACCAAAATGTTTCTCTGATTCTAATCTGATTTGAACCCAGTCGATTAAGGGGTATTTAATATATTTATAAAATATCGATATTTTTTTAAACTTTAACGCCCTGTATTTCATGCAATTCCGGACATATGTTTATAGAAACTTTTCTTCATAAAATCACCCTTTAAAGTTTTGTGCCGTAGCTAGGATATACGGTGTATATTAATTTGGTAACCCGACTTCTTTAAGTCAAAATGTACATCCAACATATAATTATTTTTGTGGAAATGTATTTTCTTATCAAGCAGGACTTTTTTAAAGAGGCATTTTTTTCGTAAAGTAAATAAATAAAAAGTTTCTCATTTGGTAAAAACTTTCGAAGGCACGCTGTATATGTAACTAATTTTAATTTACTTTTTTAGATTACCCAAGTTTTTGCTGGCTAATTACACTACTACCGAATCCTAAAAACCTTTGTTGGAAACTTTTTATTAAAAAACTCTGTACTGTTAGGTTCATAAATAAAAAATAATATGATTTCATGAAGTTCAAGAAAAGCGTATATCGGCGTACCTAATGTAGCACTGTACAGTACTTTATTCATAACTTTATTCCTTATCTAACCACCTTGACAATTTTTTAGTACAGGTGAGCGGATCCTAGCTACGTCCTTGCTTAAAAGTAAATTTTATTATTTACTACATTTAAGCAGTGCGGGCGAGACGTAAATATTTTTTTGTCTAATCGCTACCTGCTAGTGTTCACCGCACTAAAACTCAGTGGAAGGAATCAAGCTTGCACGACGTGTATACTTAGCTTATAAGTTCTACACAAACGTTAAATATTCTTGTTTATTGTTGTATACAAAGCTTTGGGACAATAGCAAGTTTTTTTTTATATATAAAGTGAATTGCTTAATGGAAGTCAGGTTTTTTTTTTAGAATCATTTGTTTTTTTTATGTTTAACAAATAAGTATTCGCAACATTGCAAAACTCTATTTTGTATATTTTAAAGCAACCAAAACTCTATTTTGTATATTTTAAAGCAACAAGTCTAACCTTTAGTTTTAAACTTTACTTGTATCTTAAGAGACAAGCAAAATTTTTAAATCAACACTTTAAATACAAAAACTAAACAAAAGTTAAACTTCCATAAAAGTAAACGACAATTTAAAAAATTAAAGATAAAGTAAAAAATTATATTTTTCTTTTTTTTTTTTTTTTGATTATTAATGACACAGTTCAAAATTCCTATTCCTATTTTTATTATCTAAAATAATTAAGGATTGTTCCTCCTTCAGGGAAATGAGAGCTGAAGCTAAATTAAAATAATAATACTTTTTTATTCAACCGAAAAATGCATATAATAAAATTAAAATAATGGTGATCTTGGGAATTTGGGCACCCATTACGTAATTCTTTCAAAATATCATATTTTTGTTAAATATAAACTCATTAAAATTGGGTAGTGTTCTCTATAGCGTCGTATTTAAAAATTATTGAAATTTTCTATTTTACTTTTGTACTATTTTTTGTACATATGCAACATAAGCAGCAACCCCAGAAAGATCCAGATTGACCACAGTACCCTCTAGTGACATATTTAGAACTATAATTTAGACAAAAAGTCAAGCCCGTTTTGAAAGAGTATGGATTTCGCCACAAAAGATCTCACAGCAGATCTTCTTTCCTTTGCATCACACTGTTGGAATAAGTCTCTTGAGTTTCTAGGTGAGTCCCAGATCGTTGCTCTTGATATATCCAAAGCTTTTGACTCAGGTCTGGCATGCCGCAATTTCTTAATAAACTTCCTCCTATGGTCTCTTCAACTAAACTCTGTACTTGGCTCTCTAGTTATCTATCTGATCGATCGTATATCAGTTATTGTGGACGGCCATTCTTCAAGCTTTCACCAAGTAAATGCTGGAGTCCTCAGGGCTCAGTTCTCGGCACCAAACATATGTTTCTTCTTCTACATCAACGACCTTCTCTCGTCCACACACTAATCTCCATTCATAGTTTCCGCCGACGATAGTACCTCTCTACTCCAGTTTTCGAGTTCCTAAACCCATCACTAAACCTGACTTGGAAAACAAACGCAGAGCGATGCAGATATCTCTTTCTGCAGGATCTTAATTTGGTAATATTGATTGGGGCGCCAAAAATCTCGTCCATTTTAATGCATCCAAAACATACAATCTATGTTCTTGTCGCGAAAAGAGTCATCAAATACATTATCCTCTCACTTATGAGCGGCCAAGTGTTTACAGAGCAAAGACACCTTCAATCTCTGTGGGCGCTCACATTTGAAAGTAACCTAACTGGCATAAACACATTGTATCTATAGCCACGGCAGCTTCAAAAAGCTTGGATTTCTCTCGAGCCAAAAGTATTTTTCCACTTCTAATTTATACACTTTATAGTGTCCCAAATCCGACCTCCCTTGAATATTGTTCTCATATCTGGGGCATGGCGTCCCCCACAACCCTAAGCATTCTTGATTCTATTCAAAGAAGAGCTATTCGTCTCATTAATGATCCTTCACTTACAGAAAGGCTTCCTCCTTGCTCCATCGTCGGGCTGTGGGGGGATTTATCGCTTTTTATAGGTACTTCCATGGTTTCTGCTCTGGTAAGAATTGTCCAGTATAGTTCCTCCACTCACGTGTTCCCACAACAGAGAAACATCGTGGTCTCCGCGCGTATGCATCCCTATACGGTCCAACCGGACAGGCCCCGAACTTCTCACTTTGTTCGTTCTTTATCCCGTAGAGTTTCTAGGTTGTGGGAACCTTGTTTATAATGTTATTTTGCTCCGAGTACTTCGGCCAAAAAAAATACATAATGTTACAGACTTTCAAAAAATGTGTTTAAGGTTAAAGAATTTTAGCGAGTTAGGATCATTTAATTTAGTTTGTTAATTTATTTAAATAATTAACCTTAATTCTTCCAAGTTCTTTCATCACTTTCGAAGGTTTCCGAAAACGCCTGAATTATCCATTGAGAACTTTTATGCCATCTTGTACTATGGAATTTTCGCGATATTTCTCCAAAATTCTAGATCATTCTTCACTCTTCCACCATACTATAAAAATGCGACAGAAAACCTTGGAATGATTAGTATAGATTTGACTTTTATACTGTAAACTTCGAGACATTGACAAGTGAAGATTTTGTCGTTGTTGTAACCATAGTTACGTTCCATTGTTAATAAAGGTATAAAAACAAAGCCACGTGTTTTTATACGAGGTGATTCGAAACAATATTATTTTTAAATTTTTACTCAAACACTTAACAATGGCCATATTTACGAAACTTAAAAACGGATGTATGTATGTTGTATTTTTGTAAGCTTTGTAAAAATCTTTAAATTGAATGACCCTGTTAACTTTTTTATTTACTTTGTTTTTGTAAAGAATATTCTTACTAGATTAATTTGCATCTAGTTACTTGCCAAGATTTCGAATTTTACAGCGATGTCTCTTACCTAATTACGTATTTTTATAATCGGCCAAGCCAGGAAAATTTTGGAGATTATTAATTGTTATTTTATTTACAAATGCTTATCAGCAGAAAAATACAAATTAAATATGCCTTTTGTTTAAAAAGCTTATTATTAAAATAAATAAAAGACCGTTTATTTAGGATTTTTTTATTGGGATTAAATAAATTTATTTACAGAATTGGGTCGGATACCAAAATCCTGTATTCGAATACGAATCTTGAATACGGTATTTAAGAAAGTAATCGCATACTGAGGATGCGAATGCCAAGGAAAAAAAGTTATTGAGTATTCATAAATACTTTTTAAAGAACAAAAAAAATGGTCTTCACCCTATACGAAAGAATCTTCCACAGTAATTAATATATCTCTTTCTTTAATTTGTCGCTAAAACAATAAAACTGGTTGACCTTAAAACCAGACATGAAATTCAGGATTTATTTTTTTTGAGAACCAAAAGAAGGTCCTCACCCAAAAACGAATTAATTTTTTTGTTGTGGCTTCTTTTCTTCGAATAAAAGACCTGATTAGCGATATATGAATACAAAGTAAGTATTTAAATAAATACTTTAAAATCTGTATTCGAATACTCAAAACCTGCATTCGAATACCGAATATAATTCAAAAAGTAGTATTCGCAATCCAGAATCCTGAATAAAAAGGTATTCGTTAAATACCAAACACAAAGATGTATTCGAATACCAGCCAAATAATATAATAAACATGAATTAACTTCACACTAAAGACGAACTAAAATTTTAAGAGCTTTTATTTTAATTTTTAAAGGCGTTATCAGGACTATTTTAGGAATTTACTTATTTTTATCTTGACTAAAAAAGCATTATACAGTAAGGGCCAGTAAGTCTAACACCCCCTTCTAAAATCTAAACCGTGCGATGTATTCTGGTGAAATTTTAAACGATTGCAGGTAGGGGAAAATGGCCTAAAATGACATACTTTATAAATTTGTGCCTATATTTCAAAAAATAATAATGCGATTTATTATAACCAATTTAAAGTGCCTTTATAACTTATCCTTATATATCCTTATCCAGCATAGAAAAATATAACGACTATTTTTCATAATGTCTTAAAGTATGTCATTTTATTGGAGATATGCTCTATATTGGTTAGGCGGATTCATTTATTGGATGGTCTTCTTGTTGAGTACACGCCTGGAAAGAATGGGACCGCTTCGGTCCTGGTCCCGGGGTATACGAGCTGACCCTGTTCAGCCCTATTGACCCCTATGAACTTGCCGGTCGCCTGAAACAAAATAAAAGAAAACCCCCAAAAACCCAAAAAGTTCGAATTAAAAAACGTCGTTTTGGTGACAAGTCTGCCACCGTTGTCAAGTTAAAAATTAAGTTAAAAAATAAAAATAAAATATTAACTAATATTTAAATTAGAAACGATTAAAATTTTGATTAATTTTGTATCTCAAACTGAAAATAGTTTGACATATTTGCCATGAGTGACATAAGTAATTGGTGTATTTATTATTTGTAAGACAAAAAAGGTAATAAGTTAGTTTTCCTGAAGATACTTCAGTATCAAGCAAAGGCAACCAAGTGTTATTTAAATTAACTGAAATTCATGCTACACAATTATCTTTATTTAATAATATATACGCACTTTCTTTGATTTTGCGTTTTTAGAACAATTTTCTTTTGCTAAAATACTCGAAGCATCCCAGTTTATTCTATGATTGTTATCAAATGCGTGTTGGCAGATTTTTGATTTATGAAATTCTGTGTTTTTAATGTATGATCTGTGTTCTTTTATGCGTTTAGCTAATGGTCTACAAGTTTCACCTTTATAAAACTAATTGCATTCGCAAGGTAATTTATAAATAACATTTTTTGTATTTTCATTTCAGTTGTATGGTTTTGTTTTTGTTAATTGAGATCTAATGGTGTTTTGTGTTTTAAAGATTGTGCGAATATTAAATTTATTTCCTATTCGTTGAATTTTATTTAATAGTCCGGGAATGTATGGTAAAAATAAATTTTTAATAGGTCTATTTTGATTTTGTCTTATATTTGGATTTTCAAATTCAAGAAAACAATTATTTATAAAATCAAGAGGATAATTATTTTGAATTAAAATATCTTTTAAATAATCTTTTTCATTGTTTATATTTTGATTAGAACAAATGACTTTAATTCTATCAAATAGACTTTTTACAACTCCCTTTTTAACCATTATGGGGTGATTTGAGTTGAAGTTTAAGTATCTATTTGTATGTGTAGGTTTTCTGTAAATTTTTGTTACGAAATTGTTTAAATCTTTTTATTAAAATGTCAAGAAAAGTTAATTAATAGTTAATATTTTATTTTTATTTTTTAACTTCATTTTTAACTTGACAACGGAGGCAGACTTGCCACCGAAACGTCGTTTTTTAATTAGAACTTTTGGGTTTTTGGGGGTTTTTCTTTTACTTTGTTTCAGGCAACCGGCCAGTTCATAGGGGTCAATAGGGCTGAACAGGGTCAGCTCGTATACCCCGGGACCAGGACCGAAGCGGTCCCGTTCTTTCCAGGCGTGTACTCAACAAGAAGACCATGTCATTTTAGGCATAGTGCCGGATAAAATGACCCAATAGTTTAGGCTAAAATGGCATTTACCTTCACCAGACAATTTCAAGGATTTTATGAAGTAAAAACATATACATTAAATAAGTTTAAAACTCATTTCTAATTAAAACATTTACCATTTATATTATGATAAGGTATGTAAATAATCTTGACTGTTTTTTTAATATAGCAATAAAGTTCACGGAAAATATCTTCGTTCTAAGGGATACTAAGCGCATTCAGCATGGGCCTACTTTGAACAACCTTGGCGTTTAGATTTCATTTTATATTTACCAACCATCCATATTTTTTTTTACTTTAACGAACACGGGGCATGCACCTGTATGGTAATTTCGATACTAACTACAGTGATCATGTTTCACGCTCCAACACGTTTAAAACCGTGATCTCACTTGGTAACATGTTACAAAAACTTGCTGCTGATACATGTTAAAAAAACAAATAACTTGTTGCTTTTAATTAAATTTTAGAAACAAGTTAGATAACATTGTTGATAACAGTGTTGAGGAGCAAGTGAGGACGCGGTTTGCTACTCAACACTGTTACCAACCAACAATGTTATCTAACATGTTTTTAAAAAAGCAACAAGTTATTTGTTTTTTAACATGTATCAGCAGCAAGTTTTTGTAACATGTTACCAAGTGAGGACACGGCTTTAGAGGTCGCTGCTAAGTAAAGTGACCACATTAAGAGAAATCGGAACAAATGGAAAAAAAATGAAATAAGATGAAATTTTTTCCCTAAGTCCAAAAAGAAAAGTCCTTACCTACGCTAAAATGTTTCATTGAAAAACTGGGAAACGATAAATAAAACAAATCGGTAAATTCCTTAATAAAGTTTATCTTTCATCTCCTAAATTTAAATAAAAAAAAGGTCCTCACCTTCGAGAAAACCTTTTCTTTGTTTACACCCGGTCCCACCAAAAATCAGGACATTTACAAAAATCAGCGGGACGCGACACATTCCTTCAAAAAGCGGAACGGTCCGGCCAAAATCGGGACATATGGTCACTTAACTGCTAAGACGAGAAGTTCAAAAATTATGAAGTGTGTAATTTTTCCTGAATATGCCATTTTAGGCCAGTTTCCTCTTTATGATCAAGAGCTACATTTTTTGACATATCAGTGACAAATTTAAATGTCAGTGTGACAGCTGAGCGCCATATTTAGAAATAAAATGGCTGTACGTTAATAATTACCTGAATCCATGATTTCGATGACCATTTCCGAAAATAAAAAAGTGAAATACAGGGCTTTTGTCCCCCCTTTTATTTTTTTAACGAACCAATTTAAAACACTAAAACTGTATAATATAAAATTGTTGCATAAATACTATATTTTAGAGCAAAATTGGCAGATGAAAATTTTAAGATAGCGGCTGGGCGCCATCTTGTGAAAAAAAAAAATAGTGGAAAGGGGGCTTGTGCCACATCATTTCAAAGCTCGTGACGAGTACTTTTTACCCTAAGAGTATAAAGTCAACACCTTTACCTAATACAAAATGGCGGCACTTTAAAAATTACCTAAATACCTGATTTGGATGGCTATACTTCCGAAACTAATAAAGTTAAATGTACTAAATGTGGTATTTTCCTAAAGTTATTTTTAAGATCTTTTTATTAGTGATATATTATACAGGGTGTTTTATTGAAAAAAATTTATACTCTTTTCCTTCCCTGAATATTATCATCAGTATCATCAATCATAAGATTTTTAAAAGAGTTTTAAGAAAATACCACATCAGGTACATCTAACTTTTGACTAATGATATTGGTAAAATGATTTCCTGAAAATGAAATAAAATTAAATAAAATTTTATAAAATTAAAAAAAAAACAAAATTTAATAGAAATAAATTAAAATTATAACTTATATTAATTTTATATTTTATAACCATGATCTTTATAGGTAACTAAAATTTGGACTACCGACTGTATGTTTTAATTATTGTATGACTTAAACCGGATGCAAACTATAAATATTCTTATATTTTTCACAGGTTTTTATTTTAAACAGAGATATCAACACGTAAAGTTCTACTATTATTATCATTAAATTGAATGAGATAATAGGGATTAAGCGCCTAGTTGTTGGATTTAACTTATAATAAGCATTATCCTACAGTGTTTGCACGATACAAATTTATTACCAAGTGACGTGTTTTATCAGCAAAATATTTTTACTAACTAAATTAAGGTTAACAATGGCCAATAATTTCATTAACATGCCAATTTAGGAGAAAATTTGATTACCTGTCAAGAAATGCAATTGGCCGTTATTGGGCCACGTGTTGCAGAAAATGTGATGGCATCCATCATTAATAAGTTATGATGAAGAAAATGCGTTTAGGATGATGGCATCCATCATTAATAAGTTATGCTGAAAAAATGCATTTAGGATGATGGCATCCATCATTAAAAGGTTTTGGCAAAAATATGTCATTTTAGATGATGGCATTACATTATTTTTTCCTAATGACAATAAAGTTTGCTTTTTATACGTCTAGGGAACTAAAATGTGCATAAATAATGCACATGCATGTGTGTGTTTACGTTGCAGGGTGTCCCATATAAAATTAAATACTATAATTTTGGAAAGGCCATAAGAGCTTCTAGAAAAGTTAAATGCAAGAAAGTGTTCGGTAAAGAATGTATTTTTTTTTGGTACTTTTTATTACCGGCCTTGTAAAAAATATGTTAAAGAGGGTCATCAAATTGAAGTGTGACACATTATGTAACTTCGTTTTAAGTCAAAAATACGAAATAGTTTAAATTACCAAACTAGTGGCATTTTCGCGTTCTTTAAGGTTGAACATTAGAAAAAAGGACAGGTGGCAAGCATTAAAGCGTATTCTCATACAATCCGCACTAAATTTCTGACAAATTTAAATAAAATGATTAGTCATTGTTTAATCTATTACTTGCGATAAAATTTTATCTTAAATTTAGATTATTTTGTGGTCTAAAACTTTTAAATATTTACAGCTTGTATTTTAAACCGACCGTCATTTAAAAGACTGGGTCCTAGATTTAACTTAATTTTTTTCATGTGCAGATTTTTCATCTATTTCATCTATCTAATTTGACACCTCCTTTTAATAATAACTAAGAAGGATGAAAACAACCCAGCAAACACTATTTGCCGGCAATGTCATTTTCATATTGGCATTGTTTACGACACAAACCTTTCAAGAAGTCAAAGTTTGTCCAAATGGAAACCCCAATCTTTTTTATCTTATCCTATTAAGCATCAAAATGAGGATAGGTTTGTAAAGTTTGTCTATTTCAAGGATTATAGTTTTCGAGAAATATTACCAATTTGTATATTATCTATTCTAACAATGCTTTTAGAAATGCAGCTAGTTTAAACATGGCTAAAATACGCACGTCATCACCGTATATGCATTGTTAGAATAGACAAATATTATATTTATTTAATATTTCGAAAACCATAAATTTCAAAATGAACGTCGCTTTTACCCTTGTTTTAATGCCTAATAGGGCGTGGTAAAGAAAACAGGGGTTTCCGTTTAAAGAGTGACTTTGGGTTTTGTAGTGATGATTTTAACGATTATTTGACCACTGTGTATTTATTAATTATATATCATTACAATCTACTAAGTTTAATAACACGCGGTACGACAACCAACTCATAGTAAAAGGCTTTTGTGTAGAAGAAACTGATGGTTAAGGCCATGTGCTTGCCAAAGCGATCGACTCTACATGAAATTTAAAATAGACTACGCGCAGTTGGTTAGGTATGGAGCATTATGCATAAATTATGTTTAGAGGCTATGCAGAATCTAAAAGCCAAATCTTTGAGCTGTTTTAGGCACGTATGTGCACGCTAATGACTTATCAAAAACCATGTTTTCTGCTTCAGGTGATCTAGAATTTTAATGTAGATGATGCACTGTAAACTTGTTAAAAACTTGCAAAGTTGTAAAACAAAAACCTCCTTTGAAATAATATTTATAAAGGATTATTTTTATACAAAAAACTGCACACATAATTCAGGTGAATAATGCCAGTTTTATATTATAAACTCTTTCATAATATTATCAGCACTCCATTTCACATTTTTAATATTATTTATTTAAACCAAGGAAGGTCTTTATATTCAAATTATATCTAATGCCAAATTGATTAGAAGTATTTTAAATCTTAAGCCTTTGACTTTAACCATGTCCACAGAAAAAAACCAAAGCCGATTTATTTGATTTTTTCTTTATGTCAAAATCGCTCCTTGTATTTACCTTTCTAATCCTTTTTCTGCCTCTGTTGCTAAAAATAGATTTTTATTTTAAACCTGGATTTACACAGGTTTCAAGCACGGTAAAAATGTTAATATAAATATGCACATACAGACGTTTTCATCCTAGTTGGCTATTATTTGCAGTGGTGTAGCTAGGCGTATGCCGGTATGGGCGGTCACCTACGCAGTGGCGTAGCTACGTACAGGTTAAGCTATCTGATATGGTACATTAGCGAGTAAACTATCGACAAAGTGGGACTGATGCCCCCATATAACATTTTTTGCCGGCGTTGTACATTTAATTTACTGGCATTGCCAACACCCTTTAATGGCAAGGCATTGGCAAAAAGGTATCAAAAGACGCGAAAGTGGGCAATTGGCCGTTATTAGGCCACGTGTTGCAGATAAAGTGATGGCATCCGTCATTAATAAGTTATTGGCAAAAAATGCGTTTAAGATGATGGCATCCATCATTAATAAGTTATTGGCAAAAAGATAACAAAAAGACACGAAAGTGGGCAAATGCAGATACTCCCAAGCAGCAAGCTGACGTCTTATTGACGAAAATTGTCGCATATACTTTTTTTTAAAAGCTAAAATGATGCGATATTTTATTTGAAAATTAAAATAGGAAAAACTCCTTACTGCATGCAATTTCCTTGCAATGCAAAGTACCATCTCTCGGAACACTGTCCAACTTGAGATGCAGATTTTTACACTAGCCGAAGATATTTCTTTCAAAGCTAAGTGAGATCACCTACCGCAGACCGCTCTCGAATTATTTTTGTCTAATGGGTACGGTTTAGACGATAAAAAGCGAAGATATTGCAGAAACGTAGTAGTTTATTGTCCATTACGCCATCTATCGGTATGTCAAAAAACTATTAAATATATATAATATTTTTTATTAACACGTCTTTAAAACTTTTAATAAAGTTTTAAACAAAATGTTTACAGCTCCTAACAGTCTACTTGAATATCTTGCCTTCTCGACTAGCCATCACCAATTAATCACACAACACACACTTATTAGGTAATGAATACATTTAATTATGTCTATTAAAAACTCTTTTCTTTAAAAAAGAAACTAAAAAGCTAGAAAACCACGTAGAAAACAAATGCACAAAGCGGTCACCTTCGGTCGAAATTAACGTAGCTAATTTTACCATCATTTTATTTTTATTCGCTCCAAAATACATAATAAACATTTTGTTTGACCTAATTTTTATTTGCATGATTTTTAACAATAAAATGTTATGAAAAGGCCATTTCCTTTAAATTATGTAAAAAACATAAAATAATGTTGTTTAGCTGCCATTATAAATAAAACAGATCAAAAAATTGCTTTAATGTTAGTTAAATACCAATGTTAATAATATGGTTTAAAAAGTATGAATATGCGTTGAAGGTTTGCCTTCAAAAATCCAATATTTATTTGCCTGCAACAAAAACGCGTGCTTTATTTAATCAGGATTGGTATGCCGCCATTTTTGTATGCTTGCCGGCAATTCGCCTGCATGTAAAATTTATTGGCAATTAAGTGTTTATTTAGGGTTGACTTTTAATGCGTATAAGATGTTGGCATAATATTGCCACCAATTGCCAATGCTTTACCATCAATGCCAATATGAAAATGTACATTGCCGGCAAATCTGAACCATAAGAATGCTGACGCTTTATCAAGACGACCTTGCCCGGACGATTGTAAACACTTGCAGCAGACGAGAAGAACATGAAGATCCTGATGAATTTCACTGCCGAAGAACACGTCTCCAGTGCTCTCAAGAATGGGACCCTAAGATCTTGGCAAAGAACAACTAGAAGATCCAGATCTTGGAGACATTGTCAAACTTAAAACAGAAAATTTAGAAAGGCCACCATATCAGCAAAATAGCCTCAAAGTCTCCAAAACATAAAGGGTACTGGGCCATATGGGACTCTTTGGTTATAAAAGATGGCCTATTACAAAGGATCTGGGAAAGTTCTGATGGCAAAATCCATAAACATCAGATAATCCTACCAACCAAAAGGATTTCCTGAAGTATTGCAAGCCTTGCATAATGGTGTAGGAGGTGGCCATTTCCGGGTTATGAAGACTCTTGAAAAGGTTCGAGAAAGGTTCTACTGGCTGGGAAGTCGTGCAGACGTCAAAAGACTGGTGCAGAATGTGTAAGGACTGCGTTTCCAGCAAGGGACCAAAAACACGAAGCCATGGCAAGATGAAGCAATACAATGTAGGGGCACCTTTTGAGAGAATTGCCATAGACATAGCAGGACCATTTCCAGTTAGTAAATCAGGGAATCGCTATATCTTGGTAGCGATGGATTACTTCAGCAAATGGCCGGAAGTCTACGCAATACCAAATCAAGAAGCTCGGACTGTTGCAGATGTACTATTTCAACAATGGATTTGTCGCTATGGAGTACCAAGAGAAATACATTCCGATCAAGGTAGAAACTTTGAATCCGATCTTTTTAAGAACCTTTGTAATCTCCTGGGGATCCATAAAACAAGAACAACACCTCTTCATCCCCAGTCCGATGGTATGGTAGAGCGGTTTCAACAGAACTCTTGATAACTACCTGAAAATTAAAGTAAATGACCAACAAAGTGACTGGGATAACTGTATACAGCCGTTTTTATTAGCATACCGCTCCGCAATTCACGAAACTACTGGCGAAACACCTGCAAAAGTCATTTTCGGAGCGGAAATATGCCTTCCAGTTGACTTGCTTACAGGACGACCTTCCACCAATGAAGAACCAGCAGAAGACTATGTAAGTCAACTTAGTAAACAGCTACAGAAGATACATGAAGAGGTGCGTACCAAGTTACAAAAGGAAGTGACCGTATGAAATCCCGCTATGACTTGAAAGCTAACCATCAGGGATTTGTCGTCGGTGAAAAAGTTTGGTTATACAATCCGAGAAGAACCAAGGGGCGTTCACCGAAACTACAGAAGTCATGGGAGGGACCATATAAAGTGGTGACACGGCTTAATGATCTGGTTTACCGTATACAGAAGAGTCCACAGGCAAAGATGAAAGTAGTACATCTAGAAAGGCTAAGCCGTTATCAAGACAGTGAAGATACTTGATCGAGACGATCAAAACTTGGAAGGGGGCAATGTTACAGACTTTCAAAAATGTGTTTAGGTTAGAGAATTTTAGAGAGTTAGGATCATTTAATTTAGTTTGTTAATTTATTTAAATAATTTACCTTAATTCTTCCAAGTTCTTTCATCACTTTCGAAGGTTTCCGAAAACGCCCGAATTATCCATTAAGAACTTTTATGCCATCCTGTACTATGGAATTTTCGCGATATTTCTCGAAAATTCTAGATCATTCTTTACTCTTCCACCATACTATAAAAGGGCGACGGAAACCTCCGATCAGTTAGTATAGATTCGACTTTTGTGCTGTAAACTTCGAGACATTGACAAGTGAAGATTTTGTCGTTGTTGTAACCATAGTTACGTTCCATTGTTAATAAAGGTATAAAAACGAAGACACGTGTTTTTATACGAGGTGATTCGGAACAATACCATCTAGACGTTTACAAAATTGCTTAAATGTAAAGATTTGCAAAATAATGTTAGTATTTAAAAAATATTGTACTGAGAGTACCAAAAATGTTTGATTAAGTTTTTATCGCCTATATATATATTCAGCGGATTTTAATAACGGTTTTTAATAGATAGAGTGATTTAAGAGGAAGGTTTATGTTTTACTGCAGAATTTAACTGCATGCGAAGCCACGAGGCAAAATACTCTAGTGTATTAATATATTTTGATGATAGATTTATGATGCTATCTATATATGGTTTATTGTAACCGTAAAACAAACAAATAAATAAAAATGCACTGGATTAAGGAGTTTAATAAGTGACCAGCTTAAAGATAAAATTACGACAGTTGTTTGTGCAATGCAAAAATATTTTTAAGAGTTTTTAAATTCCACATGATACCAGCAAGCTGACGTCATTATGACGTCATTTTTGGTCAGAGGACGTCATCAGACCAAAATTATGACGTCATTTTAATGACGTGTTTTTGACGTCGTTCGAAGTGACGTCTTTCCGACGTCATTTTTCGTCATACTACTAGCTCATGCAAAAATGCAATGACGTCATGCCTAAGAAAACCCATGCAGAAAATTTTGTGACACTATATGATTCGTGTCAAATCCGTTAACCGGAGATATCATATGACAGAAAAATGGGTACTAATAAATTTAACAAAATTGAAATAGGAGAAAAACTCTACTGATAGATGGCGTAATGGACAATAAACTACTACGTTTATTCAACATCTTCGCTTTTTATCGCCTACACCGTACCGATGAGACCAAAATAGTTCGAGACCGGTCTGCGGTTGGTGATCTCAATTAGCTTTGAAAGAAATATCTTCGGCTAGTGTGAAAATCTGCATCTCCAGGTTGGACAGTGTCCCGAGAGATGCGACCTGCAGTGCAAGGAAATTGCGAAGCAGTAAGGAGTTTTTTCCTATTTCAATTTTCAAATAAAATATCGTGATCATTTTAGCTCTTAAAAAAAAGTATATGCGTCAATTTTTCGTCATCTTATAGACGTCATTATGACGTCATTAACGGGGACGTCTTTTGTCTGTGACTTAGGGAGGTCAATTTAACGTCATTTTGTCGTCATCTTATGACGTCTTTGCTGACCAAATGTGACCAAAAATGACTAAAAAGAGACGTCAATAAGACGTCAGCTTGCTGCTTGCAAAGGCATAGCTTAATTGTACCACAGAATAACTAGCTACCGCAAATTGTAGATATGGGGTTTCTGTAGTCGATGACATGTGTGTTTGGGGCATTTTGATGCAATCAAAAGTATGACGTAGCGGTATTTAACTAACAGCGTTTGAACTCTACTTGTCTAAAACCAAGGAAAATCAACATTTCAGAATTTTTAAAAACTTAAAGGTATAAGTAGGTAAATTTAAAATAACACAAATAATTACATTTTACACCAATCACTTTATTGAAATTTATCACAATTATTATAACTGCATTCGCTATTTTACTAAGTCAAAAAAATTAACAATAAAATAAATGAACTGACTTGAGCAAAAAAATATCTAACTTGCAATAACATTATAATTACATCGTAAGGATCCAAATACAAAACAAAAGTAGAATGATGTCCAGGTAATATATTATTCTAACAAACTAGACGGACTATAATATTGTAAATTATCTAAGTAATTAAGGATTTATACCGGGTGTTTCAAAATGTTTCGATCGTTAAAACTATAAAATAAATAAATCGTCATGTCTTATAACTATTTAAAAATCGATTTACTTTGAACCACCCTGTATAAATGATGGAAACTATACAGGTCGTCTAATAAAATTACTTAAAAGCACTAAATTTAAAATGTTTTACAATTTTTTGTTAAATACAAATATATTTCGGCTGGGATATGTAAATAATCATTTTTAGCTCGACCAGTAAGTTTTTAAAAATACGAACGACAATCATTTAAATACAATGAAATTCCGTTAAACGCCTAAACGCGTTAAAAAATGTCTAATCGCAATTATTAAAAGTACACTCAATGCCAAAAAAGTTGTGGAAATCAGGGACTCTGTAAATATTATTCATAAGTTTTACGGTTCGTAACTTTCAAAATGGCCCATTTCAAAAAAACAAGTTTTTAAGTTGTGCCGATAGCCTATGAGCGATATATCTTTTTAGATTATCACAGAAACCTTGCATGTTTATCATCCCTTTCGCTTATAAATACGCTACATATAATTTCCTTACTCTATGATCATAGAGTAAGGAAATTATAAGGATATCATGAATAGCCGATTTAAGGACGGGTCATGCGAAAACTCCCAATATGATTTTATTTGTTTCTCTTGAAATAACCAGTTGAGTCATTTCCGGTAAGCTTACGTGTCTCCCCACTGATGTTACACGAGGCGAGGCTTCGGCTCGACGCATTTAAAGTGTAAACTGAAAAATGACGAAGCCTGCCGCCAGGCGGCGCTGAGCCTTGCAAAAGCGGTTTTTTGAAAATTTTAGCATGCCATGGTTTCTCTTATCCGTAGGTATGTTGCACTTTATGGCTACATTCTGTATTTATTTATTTTACAATATCTGATCGATATAATTACTTTAAGTGCCCCTAAACAATAACAGAATGACACGTTTAAAAAGAATAAAATAAATAACAAATTGAAATAAAAGAATGACAAAACATAAATTCAATTTTTTCATTTATAACGGAATAAAGATAATACCATATTATCAAAAAAAAACAACAAAGGCAATATTTCTTATTGATTATTTATTTTCGGACAAATTTTTATCCAAACAACTGCCCAGAACATAAATTCATAAAAATGAAAAACAAAGAGCAGATACTAAATAATTTCGAATAATTTTAACGTCCCGAAGAGCTGTTCATAGGGCAGTGTTGTCACATTATATTTGGTTGTAACATGGGACTGCCAGTGTTTGTATTCAATATGATTTTTCAAAATACCTATGGTTTGGAGGCGCTGGGGTGGGGGAAAACATAAAAATGTATTTCACTGGTTAAAAAAGTAAGTAACCATAATTTCTAATCCAGGTTTTTTTTCCTAATAGAAAATTACCAAATGATAGTCCCATATCAAGATGTACCTTGTAAAAATGTATTTCAGAGCCTGGGAATTCATAGTTCTCTAATTTTTAAACATGTTTCCATTCAGGTGAATTTGTTATTCTAAGTAAAATTCTATTTTCTGTGATGTCTGGTTGATATATTTATTCCGGTAAAACATAAGTAGTTTTATGTCAAAATTTGTAACCTTCACTATTCACACAGGGATGTTCGGAAAGTCAATGATAGGCTTTAAGGGATGATAAAACAAAATAAACATAAAAAAACATAAAATGACCTCAGTAAAAGAACTGTTGGTTGTCGAATTAAAATTAATAGATGGCTTTATTTTGACAGTTTTGACACTTCGCTTAACCATCCGTTAAACGGAGGAATACCCTTAGTGGCTCTCCAGCAGACGCAATAGGAAGCTCCCGAGTAGCTCAGGAAGCATTTCGTTCTACTTTGGCGTTCCAGTGACGGAAAGTGCTATGCACCTGAGCTTACCCGTTTTTCTTTCCCTGCCCCTCATGCACCAACCCCTCTTTGGTTTTTGTGCTTCAAACGAGTTTTTATGGTTATGAATAGATTTTTTAAATTATTTATTTAAAATGGAATTAGATATTAAAAGAGATTATTATTATAAAGCCAAGAAAGTTTAAAAACAACGAAATTTTAAAATTTCTTAAAGTATCTCTCCGTCCTTGTCTAAGGGATGCGTTCAGTGACTAACTTTTAGAGCAGTTCAAGAGCTTCAAGCCCTGGAGCGTGACACAAAAAATTTTCGTCACTGGAAAGCTATCCTGAATGCACCCATTGACACTTGATATCTGGCTAAATCGTCCTCTTGCGTCAGGTTTTTAATTTTCACACTTGAATAATTCATATTTTTAGGTTTTTAGTTTAGTTTGCATTATCCAGCCATTTCATCGATCAAAAACCGAACATTAAACCAAAAGTTCTTCTAAAAAAATATACAGAGTGTCCACGATGGACTTAACTCACCTGTATTTGTTTTTTTTTGTTATTTGCAAAGCTATTCTTCATAAAAAAACTTTTGCTTCATCTGAAATAACAGAATCGCCATATGATGTTCAGGGTGACTAAAAAAGTGCCAAAAACTCAAAACCGTCAATATTTAAAGGTCATTTCCATATTTTTTGGATGCTTTATCGTTAACTTGATAACTCTAATATAATTTGTTTTTCATCTTTGGACAATCCACGAAGGCTGAAAGCCGTGTGACGTACCGTGGTGTCTTGGCAAGGTAAGAGGAAGATTGTTAACATGGGACTTAAATTTTGCTTGATTAACAGCAAAAAACACTTCCGAAGAATAATTATTTCAAAATTACGAAGCATCAAACTTGAAGAATACAATTTAAAATGTAACAACTTTTTAGCGGGTAAGTAAATTTATAAAAGCTCTTAATAGAGGAAAAAGGTCATTTTTATATTTAGCTTTCTTTTTACAGACGGTAAGCTTTTATATCTGAACATCTCGGTATTCTTGCACGCCTACTGGATATAAAGTGGATAATATTTTCGCCTTATTTAAATAAATTAATCAGATCATTAACTTTAATTAACTTAAAAATGTTGTTTATAAAACCAAATTCTCTGTCTTAACAATGCACATAAAACTTCTGGTAACTTTTATATTGTACTGACGCTGAGGTCACACGCATTATGGCACGTGCTATTTGCACCAAAATCGTTAGATTTAATGTTGCGCGCATTATCAGGTAAAATACTTTGTTCGCGGGTCTAGTAATGAACTGATTCTGAACCAGGAACCGAACTGGTTTAGAATTGTTTTAAAGCGCATGTCTAGTTATTTAGTTTAGTTCGGAATTTTATTTACCGCGAACGATTTTCTATACAGCTGGGGATGAAGTTTAACCCAGCTCTTTTGTTAGATTTTTTATGATTAAATTGAATACTACACAAAAATTAAATTCAAACAAAAAGGTAAATTTGTTATACTGTCGAAAGTTTACTGAGGTCTCCCGGCGGAAGACGAGGGATTCCCCGCCTCCCTGTTTTTAACATAAGTATGTGTATTTTAACTAAAGATAAAATTCAAACAACAAGAAATGGGCAAAATTTTCGAATACTGTCTATATTTTTAATTAAATCTTATTTATTTTATTGCATACATACATTCATACGGAATACAATTAAAAATCCTTGTTTATATACGCTCAAAATCACAAAAATATAAAAAAAATTTCAACAGGTATATTAACCTGCATAAAAAAGTGGCAGAAACAAATAAACTGTAATACAACGGTTTATTTCTGTACCACAAAAACAGAAAACAGCTGACCATGTCGACAATGCACATGAAATTCGAACTGAACTTTTAGTTCCAACAAAATCCCAGACTGCTTATCAGGTTACTAATCTCTGTCAGAGACTATGTGCTTTCGAAAAGGTTTGTTTACTTTATCAGTTTTTGTGCACTTGGCGGCATTGATTCCAGAATGAATTATAGGTGGTTCAGACTTTACCTTTCTCCGTTGTCAGATAGCTCATAATTACCAGTTCTTAATGAATCTTAAAGTACCCCAGTTGTAGCAGACAGACTATTTGGTTTTATAAACCACAAAAATGAATTTAAACATGGTTCAAGGTGCGTGATATCCGAGCTGTATATTTATAAAACTATATTTTAAAATCTGATTTTATATTTTAAAATTTTATTTTTACACACGCCAATAAAAACAACATTTTAGCCGACTCTCAACTAAATATTAAAAACATAACAATAAATTGACTAGGACTCCTACATTTCATAATACAGGGTGATTTGTAAATTTAATGCTCACTATTATTAGAAAATTTTTAAAGAAAAAAATATTTTTAATAATAAACTTAATAAATATTGCACAATTTTCCAATCTCTTAAATATATTATATAAAATACATGAATATACAATTATATATTAGATAAATATATTTTTTAAATAATATAGAACTTGTATATAATTTATTTAATTATATTTTTACAGTACTTTTTTAGGTAAATTAAAATAAAAGAATAAAAGAAAAATCACAAAAAGTACATAATGATTAAATGTTTTGTAGATGGCAATAAGATAACATACAAGAAGGTATCCCAATCCCCCAATGCATTTTGGGAAATGGGTCAAAAGTGAATTTAATTTGTTAAATAGGTATATTCTACTACGCACGATTATAAAGGCCTCGGTTATGCGCTGTCAGTGCGTAGTCCTGACTAGATCCAACATATTCAGCCATTTGAATTCGCCATTGACGCATTTCCCATGATGCATTAAAGGATTGAAATACCTTCTTGTATGATATCTTGGATGGCAGAAAAACAAATCATTGATATCAAATCATAATGTTTTATATCATAGCCAGAGCTATGCTAACCAGAACTAACCAAAACACGTAAAAACGAGTAAAAAGTTTTGTAAGGAATAAAAAAAAGTTAATTATAATGACTAGATGGTTAGAGTAAAGGTAAGCAAAAATTTTAAAAAATAAGTTAAAAATATAAAATCTGTATCTATTTATACCGGGCGATTCTTACTTATACTCTACACATAAACTTGAAAAATGTTGCCAAGAACAAACAATAGAGAATTATTGCAAGTTGTCTTATTAAGCTCGAGAATTATTAATACCGGCCTTATTTAAATAGTGCTTGTACCCATAATTTAGAGTTATTGCAAATCATGTTGACAGTACCATTAACCTAAAGAAACGGGAAACATTTTTGTGGCTTTTCTTTATTGTTTTGTGTTGTAGGGATTTGTTTAACACAATTACAGAAATACATTTAAAAAAGCAAGGTTTTAAGTATTTTTACTTCTAAAAACTTATCCATTTTGTTGACGGCAGCCGCTCGGTTAGCCGAACAGTTCCGAAGTTAAAATAAGACCAAAATAAAGCACGACCTAAAACCGACATAAATAAAGCCAGGCACTATACTTATTAAGGGAGTCCTTATCCTACCATGCATCTGCGCAAGCTCAGATGTCAAAATAAGGTCGGTATTATTAGTGCCTGGCCTTATTTCACTGTGGAATAATTCGCTAATACCTAGAGCTCGACGGGAACTGGTTTCCGGCCGAAACCGAAACTCACGTGGTCCAGATTAATAAAAATAATCAATTACTTTTATTTAAAAAGGGATAGAAGCAAACTATTTTTTTATTACAGGATAATCGGCATTTTATTTTTAAATAAATATCAAACAAACAAGATTCAAAATAAAATATAATGATGTTTAGTAGGTCTATAAGTACTCTAAAGTTGTGTCGTATGTGGGTTTGTTTTAAAGCGATTAGAATTAAAATAATAGCCCTTAAGGGGCTATTCTAGTCTAGAAATTTGAAAAATTGGAAAAATTTGTTTTTTCATAATTTGATAGATTAGGTACTTATGAATATCTTCTTAAAAGGATTTTTCAAGATTCGAATTATTTTTGAAGTTACAGCCGTTTAACTAACGTAGCAACTAGACCGGTTTGAGGGATTACTCTAACAATAGGCGATTGGAGGGGGCTACCCGTATGAATAACTCTCTCTTCTTCTTTCCATGATACTTCTAGTATACTACATCATGTAGGGAGGGTAAGCCCTTTATAATTATACCAAATTATTTTAGACTTTGAAAAAGGATAGTACCTTGCTTTTCATTATTACTCATTATTTGTCCTTCGCATTTATGTTCTTTTTAATTGAAATAATTAATTATTTTATTATAAAAATATTCTACAAACGTTTTAATCATTGTTTGTTTTTGGCAATTATTTCCCAAGGTTATGCGTAAAGGTTAAGAATCATGGTGTATTAGACTGAAAAACTTAAGTGTCGATAAAATTATGAAAACATTAAAAACAATGATATCATTAACTGCACTATTTTCTTTTCACAACGCTTTTATAGTGCTGTAAAAAAAATCAATATTTAGGTTTCCCAGCCAAAAACCAGAACTTTATAGGACAAAATAAAAGGTATTAGTCTAAGATCCAGCATTAAGAAAATATACCCTCATCTGTTAATCAAATGAAATAATATTTTCCAGGCAGATTGTAATGTAGTGAATGCAAATGAACAACATCTGCCAGCATAGATCTGCTACAATTTATAATAATTAATTAATTAATAGTTCTTTTATTTATAATTGTTACATGTTAATTTCATAAACCAATGATCAGCCGTGAAATAGCTAGTTGGTTAGGTAGCAGCATTTAGCAGTGCATGCCTTGTCGACACTCTGGGTTCGTATCCCGCACTATGTAACATTTTTTTATTATTTTTATTCCCTTATCTATTAGAAAAATTATGTTTACCATATTTAATTGAATAAAATCGGGCTGCTACCTAACCAACTAACCTATTTCACAGCTGATCATTAATTTGGTTTATGCAATTAACATGTAAAGGTAACAATTATAAATAAATTAACTATTAATTAATTAATTATTATCAATTGTAGCAGACCTATGCTGGCAGATGTTGTTCACTTGCATTCACCACATTAAAATCTGCTTAGAAAATATAATTTCATTTAATTAACAGATGAGGGTATATTTCCTTAATGCCGGATCTTAAGACTATATTGTTTGGTGAAATACAACAAATGCAACAAATGTTTGCACAGATCAACGGCAATATCAAAAAAGCTCTGAGCAACAATAAAAGTTATAGATCTAGTAACGAATTTTGTGAGAATAGTGAGCAGTAAACGATTACATAAATAGATATCTAATATTTCAAAAGTCGCACAGTAGATACTCAAATCTGAGTGTATAAGATGCGTATCTGTTTGTTGAATTGCATAATGATTTTTCAAATATTTGGATGTAAACAAACCTAATATTTGGAAGGTAAAAGCTCATATCACGAAAAGATCTTACGACTTTTACAATAATAGTTTTACTAACGGTTACTAGTTTTTATTTTCAAATCCTGTTGATTAGACACTCTGCACTGAACATGGATAACATTTCTGCTTGCCCTATTTAATGTAAATAGTGCTAAGTGCTATCTTGCTATAATACAATATATACATTAAAACTTATAATAAAAGTACTTTAAAATATAATACACTAAAAGTCTTCATCACAAAACCCAATTTTTGTTTTTTCTCTGTATCTCTACATTCATATACAGGGCGAGTCGGAAGTCTGACAAAGCTCATTTACTAAATATCCATAAAACTTTTTAAAATTTCTTTTTTCGTAGTTATACAAGGTGTCCAAGAAGATGTGGGCAATCTCCCGGATTTATATGAACTTATCACATTATTCTTATGTGTTCTATATGAATCCGATAGATTGCCCACATATTCACCCTGTATAGCCAGACCATAAACTTTATATTTTAAAAGTATTTTGATGTATAGTGGATTGGTCACAAAAGTGTGATAGTATAAAGTTAAATCTGGCATACCTATACCTACCTAAGAAAAAAGAAATTTAATTTTTTTATAGATAAGTTGATAAGCTTTGCCAGACTTCTGAGTCACCCTGTATACTTGTAAACCCAAAGTCTATATCTTTTTACTTTATAAAGAATTTAAATAGTATAAATCGTATGACCTAGAATGAGTAAACTATCACACCTGACAACATTGTCATGCACATACTTAATTTGTGTTATCTTCAAAACCACTACCTACTACAGGGTTTAAAGTATGGTCTAATATAATAGAGACGCAAATGTTTCTAATGATTAAATCATAGGTAGATATTGGACCAAAATTTTAGCACAGTAAAACAATAAGACGTGTATCTAAAAGGGATCATTTTACGAGTTAAAAGGGGATATAATCGATTTTTATTTTTGTTTTAAATTTCTTGTGGAATCTCTTTATTCGTATTAAAAATGTACAAATTCTTTACAATAAACTGCATTATTAGTAGGGCTGGCAAAAACCGGAAAAAACAAAACCGGTTAAGCGGTTTAAAACCGGTTTCAGTTAAAACGGTTAACCGAATATTAAAAAACCGGTAATAAAAACCGGTTTAATACCGGTTTTGAAACCGATACACCGAAATCTATTTCATTTCGCCGCTCCTTTCTTTTTCTTTTATTCTTGAAATAATTTTGAAGACCAAAAATAAAAAGGTCCCCACTTTCATTTATTTCCATTCTATTGATATTCGAAGAACCGCTTTCCATTTGGTCCGATTATCCAAAAACCAGTATTCGAAAACCGATTATCCGAAAAACCGTTTTTAAAACCCGGTTAACCGATATTCCAAACCGGTTAACCGGTTTCAAATACCAGTTAACCGGTTTTCGAAACCGGTTTCGAATACCGGCTTTTCGGTTTGGCAAAACCGCGGTGCTCAAAACCGGTTTCAGTTACTTGGCCTAATTATTAGTTTCATTTGTCTTTTATATACCGTTTTGTGTCAAAATAAGCTGAATAATTTGTGTATTTCAATATGAATAATTAGATTAAACAAGAATTTGTAAACAAATATAAATATTACATATATTCCCTTTTGAAAAGACACTCCTTATAAAATAATTTTTAATATTAAAGGTAAGCAATAGTGATCGGCCGATACCGATAGAAATATAGGGATGTATTAGTATATCGGCAAATTTTGCCGATAAATCGTTATCGGCAAAATCTTGCCGATAAATATCGGTGTATTTATTTATTTGTAAGTAAAAACCGCTGATTGCACAAGAAAATTAAAAAGGGTTTTGAGATCCTGAATAAACTCTCCAAAAAAATGGCGATGGTTTATTAAAAAAAGTTTTAGGTTAACTTAAAAACCAGGGAAAATTGGCTTTCTTTGGATTTTTAGGCGCTAAATTGAAAAAATCGAGAAAACAAGTTTTAATGTTAATTATGCCTTTACAGTTCAATATGCCTACAAAAACCCCACAGTTTCGATTCAATCCATCAAGCCGTTTTTTTTTAGTTTTATTCTATCTAATTTTTAAAAAGAATTAAAGGATAATGTTTTTAAGTTTTTATATCCATTTTTAGTAATAAAACTCTTTAAATTTATGGATTTTTTTTCAAAATAGCTACCTTTTTTCCTTTTTTAATTTTTTCCCCTAAATTTTAGCACTATTATTAATAAAAATGCATAAAAACTTTAAAACTTTTTGTTGCATTGTGTTAAAGGCGGCGATGCCATTTTTGACTAAAATATGCTTTACAGCGTTGCCTCTGTTGACAATTTTTACTTGTATTTATGAATTCAATTAAATAGCTAAAGCTTTTAAAATGTGTCGATACCGATATTACATCGGTATCGGCAACTAAAATATCGGTATCGGCCGATTATCGGTATCGGCCGATTATCTGTATCGGCAAAAAAATTCGTATCGGCCGATCACTAGTAAGCAATAATTTCAAACATGGAAATTGTATAGAATACAAACATGGAAAATTGTATAGAATACACATTATTAAAATTATTTATGCTCAAATTTTGACCCTAAAGTTGACAAAACCATAAACACATTTAAGTAGTTCGGGAATTCTAAAAAATCCCTTTTTATTTATTTATTAATTAATTCTAATTTAAAATAGATTTAGACTCGTTTACCAAGGGTATAGTATCGATTAATTCCCCAATCTTTTGTGAATTGCATGGAAAGGTATAGAAAAGTTATTTACTATTCAAGTTAAATCCCAAAAATAATCATTTTTGATAGATAATTATATGGTGACAAAAATTATTTACATAAGTACTCTAGTCTTACTGGTGAAACAAAATGGTTCCCAAAAAATAATATTAAGAATAATAAAAAATTAAAACTACATGTAACCTATTTTTAGAAGGGGTCAATACAATTGCAGATTCAGTTAATAGGGGGCGTTATTGCTTCCATTCCGCTTTTGCATTCACAAAACAAAAAACTGTTAATAAAATAAAAAAATAAAAAAAACGATTTAGTTATTTTTTACAGAAATATTCGAGAAAATAATACCTACTCATGCCAGTTTCCTCTAAAAAAGCAAAGTTGTTTTTAAGATAAGTTTGTAAATTTTCCCAACATAATCTTTAATCATTTTTGGTTTTCTCCAGTTAGTCTTTCTGACAGTCAGCCCACACATTGAGTATAAATTTAAATTTAATGCTCTTAGGATAAGAGGCATTTTTCTAAAATATTAGATCTTTTGATAAATTTTTAATATATATTTTTTAAGGGGATGCCGTAGCACGTTAATGGTGGGTTTATAAAAAAATTTTGCATTTAATTTAACATTTAACATTTAGCATTTAGAATTTAACAAAAGTTCGGCTTATGGTGATTCATGTAGACGTTCATAAAACACATTTAACATTTAGGATTTAACATTTATCATTTAAGAGTTGACCAACTTTTATCTTCTTAAATTAAATGCTAAATGAAAATTCGACTGCGCATGTCAGAGTGTTTTCTGTACTGTCATAATTTGATAATTTTGGTTTTATGATTGTTTTGATCAGCACTATTTAGTAAATATCAAATCTACGTGATAAATCTGCCCCTTCGGCCACTTTTTTGAAAGATAAAGCTAAAGATTAACTTAAATAAACATCAAAAGACTTTTACAGTATCATTTTTTTGTGCAATAATTAAAGAAAAATGACAATGAACAATTTTTTAAGTACAAGAGGATGTCTCTTGATATGTACAACAAACTTCTTCAACTTGTTTGGCCTAAACTCAAAAAAGATCCTAGAGAAATTGTTACAATGCGCATGATCAAATAACTATTTTTAAAATTTTTATAAAGTGTCTAAATTACTAAATTCTAAATCTTAAATGTTAAATGTTAAATGATAAATGCTAATTTTTTTATAAACTCACCATAAATGAGCTAAAACGCGATTCGCTGCCGTTTTTAAATATTTGTTTGAGAAAAAAATTGTATAATATGAAAAGTTTATTAAAATGATCCAAAGATTATCGGGAAGTTGGTTATTTTTACGGTTTTGTAATTTTAGGAAATTTAATGTGTTAATTATTACCATTACCAAAAATCAATTAACTTTCCGATAATCTTTGGATCATTTTAAGAAACTTTTCTATGTACAACTTTTTCTCAAAACAAATATTTAAAAACAGCAGCGAACCGCGTTTTAGCTAATTTAACGTGCTACGGCATCCTCTTAATGTTCAGCCACTAAGATTTATTATGCTGTCAGTTGTCAGTATTTTTTTACTATTAAAATGTTAAGTTGTTTTCACAGTTTGAAAGTTTTTTGCATGCAATGTTTTCTTGCTGCAATTTTTCCATCTGCGCACGCACCTTTTTCTTATTTTTAAAATTGCTGCAAAGTGCGCGTGTGCAGATTAAAAAATTGCAGCAAGAAAACTTTCGTGCAAGAAATCTTTAAACTGTAAAAACAGCTTTAATGTCTAAATCATCAATTTTGGGTGTTCAACCAATTATAACCGCGGTAATAATTGGTGACAACTTTGACGTATAATACACTGTTTAAACGTCAACATAACCGATTGGTAAATACCGTTTTAGAATTGGTTCTTCGCCTAAAATTGATGACTGTCCAAAATATCATCAAAAGAAGTAAAACAAAAAAGAGTATTGATATATGAAGTTAATTACCTACTTTAGGGCAGAAAAACGTAAAAACGTTTACTGGTATAATTTGTTATGTTAGGTATTTAAAAATTGATGAAGGCACAGGCGCTTTTAGGTATGTCAAATTTAAATTTAAAAATAAAACATATTAGGTATAACTATTGACAAGGTCATGTGATAAATTAAAAGTAAATCAGCAAATTTTATAAGTCAAAACTTTCCATTTGTTTTTTTAATCGTTAACATGAAGGTAAAGTACTCCATTTTAGTACACTACATAAAATGATAAAAAAAGGAACTTTTTTTAACACTTCGATGCTTTTTTCACACTTAGAATTAGTGTTTTGTTTCAATGCCTACTACATAGACTTAAATATCAATTTATGCAATGTAACAGTAAACGCGACATCAACTGAACCAAACAGTCAAGTTACCTTTGATTTCGTCATTATTTCTTTTAGTTAATGTGTCACTTGTTTTAAAATTTGACAGTTTGGATATAAATTTAATAGAAATTATTGAAGATAGTAATAATGAATTAGGATGACTAAGAAATTGAAAAGGAATTTATACTGTCTTAGTATTATTTCTTCGAAAAGTTAATAAATACAATTTTATTAAATTAAGTAATAAATGCATAGTTATAAAGAGGATAATTGTCTCCTAAAAATAAGGAGGCTATGATTTTTTGTTACAATATAATGGCTGTGCTGTAAAAATTAATATTAATAAGTTTAGATAAATAAAACATATATAAAATGGTATTTTGGGAAATTTTTATACGGTCATGGAAAAAATATAGTATGTAACACATGCATAGTGTGTCTTTTTTTATTCATGGGATTGCCGCACTCGCCTAACGACTCGTGCTGTCAAACTTCCCATTCATAGTTGAAAAACAAGTTAAAAAAAAAGAGAATGAATCACTTTTATATACAAGTTATAACGAATATTTATACATAATAAAAATAAGTATTAATAATATAAAAAAGAATACAACAGTACACTACCTAAAATGTTGTACCTACGTCCAAAAATGTAACCCCCTATGTAAATTATCTGACTGATGCTTAACCTTTGATATTATACATTTAAGATAATAAATATTTTTTAACCATGGATGTTAGCAATTAAATTACCATATTAGAAAAAAGATCACCATACGGTGATGGACCATTTTATAAATTTCCTTAACATGAATTTTGTTATACGAAACATGCTTTAATAAAGTTTTATGTCAATAAAAAACATAAGTTATAAAATTTGATAAAAAATATTATTTAGTTACTTGTAAACATGGCCATAGTGGTTCACAAATAAGCAGAAGGCTGTTTTTTTTATATATAAATCGAGATATCAATTAAACAAAATGTCAAAGGTACAATTTACTATTTAGTTTTGAATAACTATTTTTAATCTTGTATTGACCTGTGTCAGTTGTACTGCAATATAAATATGAATGAATATGAATTTATTTTACAAAAAACCTTTAGTGATTTCTTTTTTGTTTATAAATTTTTATACCTTTCCAGCAACAGTATTAATGAGACAACCACATTTTAAATACTAATACAGTGATGTTCGAAATAAAGCCAAAAGTAAATATACTGCATTTAAAATTAGGAATATACATACAGTGACCTCCAATAGTGGTTAATCTCTCATTATCCCGTTTTTCTCATAATTTTGTAGTTGGTAAACTTTCACACATACCAATTGTGATGAAGTGCAGTATAGTGCAGAGAGTCCAACAACCCTTAAGCACAGGGCAGATTTTTGGAAGAGCCATGGCATTCGGCAGTCTGTATCATTAGCCTGGCTTGGGCGTATATAAGGGGAATATCAATTTCATATTATAGGACTAAAGCTTTACATACTTTAACCTAGGTATTCTAGATTTCTAAGGCCAATATTTAGTTTTGAATAACTATTTAGAATAATAAAAAGGTTTTAACTAGATGGACCATATTTAATTTAAATGTTTCAAAATTTAAGTTTAAAAAATGTATTTGAGGAGCTTTAAATAAAAATACAGTTTTTGATAAATCACAATTTTAAGAGACTCTATGTTTAATTATTTTCGATCAAAAAGTATTTAAATCAAAATATACTATATTACATATATATAAACATTTCATATTTCGATATAAAAACTATACCAAAATTCATAAGTAGAAAATGAAAAGTAAAAATTGTGAGGTGTTCTAAAATTGTTTTTTATCAAAAAGTGCATTTTGATTTGGAGCTCCTCATTTATAAAAAAATAGAAAAAAATGGATGATAAACTTTTAAAAAGACAAATTTGCTATTCCTACCAATATTTTCATTAAGCATATATTTTTTTAAAAATAACATTAATTTAATTTAGTCCAAAATAAATGAAAAATCTAATAAGCAATACAATCTGACCTAATATATACATATTAAACATCATCACACTTTCCAAGAAAGTTAAATATGTTGATGTTTTTGGAGTTAAAGCTCTATTAAATCTGGCCCCTAAAATTTATCTTATATACGCCCATGGTGCAAAACTGGCAAGGCTACTTAAACGCAAAAACAACAACCTTTAAAACTCTGCGAATTCCTTGGCGCACTTTTCAGTCGACGATATACGTAATGCCTCTTCCTCGTAGTCATCAAAATTGCTGGTATCCCCAGGTCCTTTGCATCTGGGAATGAAGGGTGCTTCAATCTTTTTTGGAAAATTGCAATCCAGTCTGTTGATTGAAACCACTTGTGACCTTTGATGTCATTGACCCCAGCTTTTAGGTTACCATAGCGTTTTGTAAGGTCAACTTGCAGAAGATTGCGGAGAAGGTCTTTTAGATCTGAACCAAAGTGTGAAGGAAAACGGACTTTTCCAGAGACAATTTTTTCATAAATCTGAATAGGCTGGTCAGCAAAGAATGGCGGATAACCAGCAGCCATTTCATAAACCAAAACACCTAGTGCCCACCAATCTACTGCCTTGTTGTAACCCTTGCTAAGAATGATTTCAGGAGCTAAATACTCGGGTGTTCCACATAATGTCCAAGTACGACCCTTGACACGCTTAGCAAAACCAAAATCGGTGACTTTAAGGTAACCTTGTGAATCTATCAGTAAGTTCTCAGGTTTCAGATCTCTGTAAATCAGATCTAAGTAATGCAGGTACTCAAAAGCAAGAACTATCTGCGCGGCATAAAAACGCGAATGGGGTTCAGAGAATCGGCCCACTTTCCGGAGATGAGAAAACATTTCTCCACCTGGCACATATTCCAGAACCATGTACAGGTTTGAATTGTCTTTAAAATGAAACCTGAGACTAACGAGAAATGGAAAACTAATAGCTTGTAAAATACGTTTTTCATTTAGAGTATGTTCAACCTGTTTGAGTTTAACAACTTTCTGCTTGTCGAGGATTTTCATAGCATAGTACTCCTTTGTAGGTTTATGTTGTACAATCATTACTCGTCCAAAGGAGCCTGTTCCTAGTGTTTTTATTCGTTCAAAGTCGTCTAGCGACGCCGTATTTGTGGGATTTTTTTTCCATTTTTCCTCAAAGTCTTCCTTGGCCTGGTCAAGGAACTCCTTGACTGACTCCGCGGAATCGACCTTCTTGTTCGCCGTAGCGGCATTGTTGCCCATGGTTTGTACTTTTAAACCTTCCAGGGCTTCTAATTTCCTTTACACACTCCGCCTAAAGCACCAAGTAGGTTGCAACAGCGGCGGAGGACACAAACGTCACAATAATAACAATAATTGGTCCTCCTATGTCAACACGCACTCGACACAGACATTTTCACTACTTAAAAGTCTCCCTGACCCCTTAAATCTACAAGTAAGGTGTTACACCTATATTTCACAGCCGGTAGATTGCAGTTTTTCCGACGCCAACTACGGTTTCGCGATTTTCCACAGGTGAACAAGAAAATGGCTGCGGCCGTATACCTGGCTGCCCAGATTTTCACTTCATTTGATAAAAATTTTAAGATAGGAGCACGAAATGAGAACCCGAGCAACTTCAAACGAGCAATTAGTCAATTATAAGCTTTAACATGTTTATGGAAGGTGGCGCTATTATAATGTACTGGTACTGACATCTGAAAACAACTAGTGTAATTATTGAACAATCAATAGAACAATATATTTTTTACCAAAATCCTAATTTCTTTAAATCTCAATTATCGCTGATTTAGGTCTCGCCTGCGTATAAAAAAATAATAATAAATAAGCCTAGTATCTTTCTCTCGTTCTTTTCGTACTAATTGATACGAAAAGATAGAAAATGCTATCGGCAGGAAAGTTGTCTATAGATCTCCAAACTAATATTGTTTACACTTTACAGTACTTTTTAAAATTACCCTTCAAAAAGTTTCAGAACAAAAAACAAAAATAAACATTTACGTTTTTCATCCCAGGCGGGCCCCCTCATTTAGTCAATGCCCCCTCCCAATATGAGGGTAGCACCCCATACCCCCAATCAGTCCGAGTAATAATTTGTACCTTCTTCAGCGCTCTCTCTTGTCAACCCTGATTAAAATTCAGTTACCTATTTTAAGTTTAGATACACCACGGATGGCAACCAACACTAAATAATTTTATTATACATGTGGCACCATCTAAGTTTTTTGTTTGAAACCCCTTATAAATATTTCTTATAATAGAGAACTACTAAACCTACCTATCATAGCGCCAGGCTAAAAGTAATTTAAAAAATTGAAAATACGTTAACCAACACCGACTTCCGTGAAGTCGGTGTTGCGTTAACCTTTAGTATTTCTGTTGGCACGTGACAAATACTGGCCACCTTGTCAGGGCCGTAATAAATGTTTGAGGCGCCCTAGGCTAGAATTCCCGGAGCGCCTAAAAAGGTCCTTTTCCTCCGTAGCGCCTATTTTGAGTGCCAGACGCCTTACTTCACCACTCGAAATTAAATTCTGAGGACAAAAAAGAAAAGATCATCCTCCCTCAACCTAAACTTGTTTTTAAACTCCCCTGTCAAGCGCCTATTACTCCCCTCTCTAGCGCCTATTACTCACCTGTCTGGCGCCTATTTTTTCATGACGCCCTAGGCTGTAGCCTAGTCAGCCTAATGGATAATACGGCCCTGCACATTGTAAAAAGTAATCACACTCAAACCAATTTTTATAACCGCGGTAATAATTGGTGATAACTTTCACGTATAATATATTGTTTCAACGTCAACATAACCGATTGGTAAATACAGTTTTAGAATTGGTCCTTCGCCTAAAATTGATGTCTTTAATGGAATCAAAATGACATTTGAAGTGTATTACATTGTAAATGATTGTAAACGGAATTTTTGAACGCTACTCAGGAAATAAAATGTAAATGTCCCTTGTAATCTGGCATGTAACGGAAAATAATTAAAGATGTTTATTATTTATTTATAAACTAATATAAATTGCAATTTTAATATACTATATATAATTTTATAAACAAATTCATACTTATTAATGCAATAAATTAAACAAAATCCTGTATGTTTGTGTTTGTATAAAGATATTCTTATTTTGAATTTGAAGAAGTTTGTAGGGATTTTGTGGTTTGGAAGAAAAGTAGTACCTATATAAATAAAAGGCGAGCCTAAAAATGAACAAAGTTGTTTTGACAAGAACTGTAGCATCCGCAAAATATTTTTGTTTCTTTTTAAAACTTTTAAATCTAAAAATTATAAAAATTTCGTTTGTTTCCTATTCTTTTAAGAGACAAAAAATATGAAATGCGCAAAATCAGAAAATTTGTTACCGCGCTGGTGAGCACGGTAAAGAATGTAATAGAGTTGCATTCCAAGACTATTTTAAACGCTGTAAGACAGAAAGCAGTGTAATAAATAAATAATACATTTAGGAACGACCTCTGTAACAGAAATGTTATTAAAAATTTATTATCATAAAACAAAAGTCCCCAAAAAAATTTTGGAACGTAGCCTTTGTGGTAAAATGACCTCATGTTGAACTTCATCGTAGTATCTACGGCATAGACAACCAAACATACACTTTATTGACTTTTTTAACACAATCCTCCAGCGTAATATGCAATTTTGTTTATTGGATACAAATTTTTATTTTCTTATCTATCAATCTATCATTAACTTCCTAAAGTTGATATTATTACCGTTTGTTATAAATTGAATTTCGTAGAATTTGTATTCTTATGTTCTAAAACCATTTTGGTAGGTACCTATAATGCCTTGATTTTTTAAGTAGGTAGGTATGCTATACATATAGAAAAGATACATAACTGGTAGGAATTGACTTTGAAAATCATTCAGGAGTTTATAAAATCCTGTGACACATATTCGCCATTACTTGGGATTACACCCAACCTAGGGCAGACAGGGCAGACCAATATAAATTGGTCACTTTATATTGAGAAAAACACCTGAACAAAAATGTATAACATTGGTTTAAAAATCAGTTACCCTAGTTATCAAAATAAAAGTATATTTTATTAGTTTACAAATTCAGTAACCGTTGTTACTTAGATAGTAGTTAGGTATTTTCTCCATTTAAAGTGCCCAAAGTATACCTAACCATTAGGCCATACCTATCTAGTGTAAGGTACCTACCACAACATAGGTAGGTACCCAAGCCGAAGAGGGAGTTATTAGTTATAAAAATCAATAATTTAAAATACGTTAGAAATTCAAAAATTGTAAAAATTAATATTACCGACAAACGGTTTTCCTAATTCTTAGAACGATTAACTCGTTCCTATAAATAAATAAAATTTAGAAGTATTGATAAACGTGGAAAAATTTTCCGCGTCGAAACAGAGCGGGAAGTCGATAGCGCTTACCTTGAAGTTTTCAACCAATCAGAACGCTTGCAAGGGAAGCGAGCTTCCTGCTTTTGGTCTTGCGTTTTTCTCTTTCTCTTTTATCGTTTCGCTTGCTAACGTACGTCGGCGTGCACGCTCCGCACTTTTGCTAATTTTTTTGGTAAATAGTTGAGAAAAACTCAAAAACACCTCTAACAATGGCAGACACTGAAGCACAAAGATGTAAGTAAAAATGTTTTTCTTGCATTTATTATTTTTGAAGATATCGTAGATTATTCTAGTCTTTGTTTTGGCGGTATACACAGCAAAATGGCGGGTCTACAGTGTTAGTTGTTTAAAAAGCCGGTAATACCGGTACACCGCGGAATTGTAATTTTGTGCGGGATTTTTATTGTTTTAATATTATTAATGCTGTTGCTAGAGTAACGTATCATTTTTATTAGCGCAACCTTTAATTTTTTACTAAAATTTGGAAACGTGGTTTTTCATTTTTCGCGCCTACTCTTTGAAAACATGTTATTTGTTCCGCTTTCTTATCATATTATTGAGGTTACCGTTATTCCGTCCGTTTTAAACTAAAAGACTAGTACTTTTACATAATAATTTAAAATTGTAAAGAGTAATGTAAGATCATTAACCTTTTTATAATGTTAATGGTTTATCCAGGTTTGATATGTGTCAATAGTTTTGGCACTTGCATGTTGATTTTGGATCATTGTCAAAACTTAGAAAGTGAATCAGCATATTTTAAATTTAGAAAATATTTAAAGTATGATAAAAAATAACTTATTTTAATAATAATATGGATATTGTACATACATCATACTTTTAGATGCATATTATTATACTCATGTTAAATCAAGATTAGCTTATTTTTAAAATTTGAATAATTTAGTGTAAACACTAAAAAAAAACACAAAAGACATACTTAATTTGGTTCTTGTTTTATTTAACATTTTTTATTTACCATATGCATAAATTATGTATTTACTTTATTATACTAATAAATAAATATTTGTTGAGGTCACTTATTTAATTAAAAATGATGTATGTTGTCATCAGATGCTAATCACCATTGACTTTTGATAAATACATATTTATTTTATATTATTTCATAAAAAAATAGGGTAATTATTTACAAATTGGACGCTTCGCCGATTTTAATGAAACATACGGGTTTTTTTGGGGCGCTGATTACGAATCTAAAAGAATTTTTAGTCGTCATCATCAGACTTAAAAACGAAAACTAACCTGAATTCACTATTTCTCCCCTTTTTGTATTCAATTCTTGATTTAATGCTTAATTGGTACTTTATATTTGATTTACACCTCTAAAAACCCCATTTTTCTATTTATTTTACTCTTTTTCCATAAAATTGCAAAGCTCCACTTTGAATCATTTTGATCGCAGTCGGCGTTAAGGCTACTGCGATTAAAAGTAAAGCTTTACAATTTTATGGCGAAAATGTGTAGAATGAATATAAAAATGGGGTTTTAAAAGGTGGAAATCAAATATTAAGTACCAATTTAGCAGAAAAATCAAGAATTGAATGCAAAAAGAAGGGGAAAATAAGTAGTGAATTTAGGTTAGTTTTGGTTATCAAGTCCGATGATGAATATCTCAAAAACGAAACGTGTCCGACTAAAAATTCTTTCAGATTCATAATCAGCGCCCCAGAAAGCCCTCGTATACCAAATTTTTATTAAAATCAGCGATGCCTCCGGTTTGTAAATCATAACCAAAAATAACATATGATGAATGCAGACCTTGTTCATAAGATTGAAATTTTTAAATTTTATATTACAAAGCAAAACATTTAGTTTTAAAGATTTAGTGTCATCTCTTACCTAGCAATTTTTTGATGTGAATTTGTACTCTTAAGATTCACTTAATATTTATATTTACAATAATCAAGGATATTTTAATTTACGGACACTCTAAGTACCTAAAACTAATTATATTAAATTTATTTTTATGGTACACAATATTTGATTTTCACCTTTTAAAATCTAATTTTTTTATGTACTTTTACACTTTTTTTTGAATTAAATTGCGTAGCTTCGTTTTAAATTATGGTGAATGCGCCGGAAAATTTTTGCATAGCTTGCTGCGTTTTTAAAGGGACCCTTCCCAATTTATTTGATAAAAGGTGTAAAATACATAGAAAAACGAGGTTTAAATGGGTGAAAATCAAATATTATGGGCTACTTTAGCTTTAAATCACGAAGTGTTTGCAAAAAGAAGGGGGAATATGGTGAAAATAGGGTTAGTTCAAATGCCAACTTTGATGATGTCTCGAAAACGAAACGTTGCCGCCAAAAAAATTTTAAATGAGTATTTTTACAGATGCTTTAATTTATATCTTGTTTGTTTTCTTTAGTGAATCCACTGTCGAAGAAAAAAAAGCAGAGGAGAAGGAAAAGTTAGCTGAACTTGAAAAAGAAGAAGCAAAGACTGGGGAAAATGGAGATAAGGCAGAAGAAAATGGAGACTCCAAGGAGGAATCAAAAGAAAAACCAAGGAAAGCACAGAAGAAACTGTTACAGGTAAATATGCTTTATTCTTATATTTGTGGTGTAGTCCTATAAAATATTAAATACTTATTTTAGGAAAATTAACTAAATTCTTTTTTTTAAGGCTTTTGTTTATATTTAAAAATACTTTTTATCTAAATTGCATTAAATTTTTGTTGTTTCTCCAGAATTTGTGTTAACAAAAGTTTGTATTAACACCCAGAGTCAAATTAAACTATACCATGTATTCAAAGTTTTAACCAACATATTACTACAGGATTTATTGACAGTGTTATTATATACGTTGACTATGTGTAATAAACTACCTGTATGTATACATACCTAACTAGGTTTCCACTAAAAGGTCATTATTTATGTGTAAATTGAAAAATCAATATTTTCACTGATAAATACATAAAGAAAAGGGTGTAAAATTGTAGTCAATTTTTATTTTATTTTTTCTTTTTCATGTTTTTAAATGCAAGCCATATTGTTTTAAATATTTTTTTAAATAAAAAGTTTTACATTTTTTGGCCCAGTTGTACAAAAATTAAAAGAGATAGAACAAATCCACTTGCAGTCTTAATGTTTATTTTTGAAACAAATTCTGTATTGAAAGTAAATCACGGCCGATACAGAGTGTTTTTCAAATTTTGTCACATTGGAGATAGAAAAAAAGTAAATAGAAAAGTTTTAGAGATTTTTACATAGAATTCAGTGACATACCAATATTTTTTCCATGTGACACAAAGTTGTTTTTTTTGAACACTTTGTATATTTTATCATGAATTAAAAGTTATAAGCAATATTACATCTTATATATCTATTTTTTAATAGTTTTGGAAATATTGCCATCATCAGGATTTTTTTTAATGAAACACCCTGTATATAATTTATTTATTTATTTATTATTACAGTATCTACAGCTTTCGCCATTTACGGACACTAACTATTTTAAATGTCAATACAAAATTTAAAAATAAAAAATATTTATATGTAACTAATATATAACCAAACTAGTTCATATTACCATTGTAAAGATATTTTAAAGTGGTTGAAGAAAATACCCCATTTGATATGCTTATCTGTTGTGGTTTTGAAAATATGACCATCTTAATAATGGTAAAATCACAATAGTTCATATTTTCAAAACTGTTAGAGAAAATCATTTTAATTGTAGCAAATTTATAAAGGTCTTTAAAATGTATTTTTAATGATGATGCAATATGCCGGGTGTATTATTTGAAAAATGCCATTTTGTCTTTTGAAACAAAATATACACGGTGTTTCATTGAAAAAAAAAACTGAACTTTGTGTTATAACTTTAAAATAAAAGTCAACAAAAAAATATAGGTCTATGTAAAAATCCCTAATACTGTTCTATTTTTTTCTATTCCAAATATCAAGTAAGGTACAAGTGCTTGGTCAAATTGACAGAATTTGAAAATATTCTGTATCTCCAAAAGAAATCAACTTAGCAATGATTTTCTTTTACCATTGAATTTGTTCCATCTCTTTTAGTTTTCGCTATACCCTGCAAGGTCAACGAAAAGGCTGCCTGTACAATAGAAGCTTAAGTTTCGGTTCAGTTGATTTCTACTGGTATATTGAACCACAGCTTAATTTGTCATTGTACAACCAGGCCGTAGTTTATTATTTTTTAAAGTCCTTATTTAAAGGTCATTAAACTTAAAAACAGTTATTTAAATTAATAAAATAGTAAAAAGTAAGAAAAATAGTGTTATAAAAAGTATACCTATTGTGTTGTTAAAACTTAAATCTCTTTAAAGTAATTTTCTATAGTAGTTTCCCAGTGATGTGAACCAATATCGCTAGGGGTGAATTTTACAAATGACAGTTTTAACTGGTCCAATGAATTATTTCATGGATATTTTTGTGAAATTTGGTGGCCCTTTGTGCGCAGGATTATGAGAGCTGAGGGAAGCAATTTATGTAATTTATTTATTTATATAAATAATATTTCAATTGTCATGATTGGTTGCTTGTATAAATTTGAAAATGTTAATGCAACTTTTTAAATTAATAATGCATAATAATTGAATATTACCCCAGTCATCTTGGTGAAATTAGAGGGTTAATCTCAGAATCTCACGGAATAAGCTGAATATCTGTACATATCTTTATTTTGGCACAAAAAATACTCTTCAAAAATCCCCTATGATGTTGTGTAAGGAACTTGAAATATGACAAGTCAAATGTCAAAAAAAAATCAGTTTTTTGCAAACATCTCGTTTCTATAACTTTTAATTGCATTTATATTTATTATAAAACTTGTAGAACACAAAATTCTTTACAAATTTGATTATAAACATTTTTTTGTCAGTCCAACGGACCTGATAATAGAGAGCGCAGAGTGTAAAGCACTTTACTGTATGTATATACCTTAGCACGCACTCAATCGTGATTTTTAGTCTAATATGTCATCTTTTACTTAAGTATTTGCTAAATATCATGATTGATTGCATGCTAAGGTATGTACATACACTAAAGTGCTTTACACACTGCGTCCTCTATTATCCGATCCTTTGGTATGAAAAAAAAATGCTTAGAATCAAATTTGTAAAGAATTTTGTCTTCTACAACTTTTATAATAAATATAAATGCAATTAAAAGTAAAGGAAACGAGATATTCGCAAAAAAACTGTTTTTTTTTACTTTTGACCTGTCATTTTTGAGTTCCTTACACGATATCATAGGGGATACTTGAGAGAGTATTTTTGTACCAAAATAAAGGTATGTACAGATAGATTCCGAGGTGAAACCCTAAGTTAAATGGGCTATATAGTAATAAATAATAGTTTAAAAACTAAAAAACACGCTTTTATATGCAACCGAACTAAAAATTAGAAAATAATTTTTCATTACAAAGAGTTTGTCACTTCAGAGTAAAAAGCGTGGGGTGCATTTTACTATTTTTTCATAACTTTTCCCTCATAGATATTTGCAAATAGAATAATTATAACATTTAATATATTAAGCACCCCACGCTTTTATTCTGAAGTGACAAACTCTTTGTAATGAAAAATTATTTTCTAATTTTTAGTTCGGTTGCATATAAAAGCGTGTTTTTTAGTTTTTTTAAACTATTATTTATTTTTCATTTTTAGTTCGATATATCAATTAGTTTTTTAAAAATAAATGCTCCAGTTTATTCACTAAAAAATTCATTCGCCATTTTGTCAAGAGACACAGAGGATCTGTAAAGGAATTTATTTATCCTGGCGGTCCTAATCAGGATAACAGGATACTGTTTTTAAATTATTGCATTGTCATCGGTCCTTGATACGTGTGCAAAGTTTCAAAGAAATTGAATCTCTGGAAGTTGGTAAAAATTAGGCTCAAAGATTCCGTTACATAGATAGATAGATAGATAGTTACAACCCAAGCTAATAAAAGCGTGTTAAAAATGCAGAATATTGTCATCCCAAATAAGCAAATAAAGTATATTAAAAACAGCTTGCATTTAATAAACTAGTTCCTACAAAAATAAAATTAAATAATCATGCCAGCAGCTGACTTTTAACTTCTCTTGTATAAATATTAGATATATCATATTTCTGCCATATAAAAACTGATTACTCAACTGATAAAAATATTTAATTTACAATGCCCAGAAGTTGCTGAATTTACTTAACAACTTAAAATATTTATACTAAGTTTTCTTAAAATTCAAGGACATTCAGGTGAATAGCCTAATTAGCATTAGACATATAAGTGTAAGAAGTTAGTAATAATTATTTTTGTACAATGTTTTTTATTTAATTGAAAAATAACAATTAACAAAGATGGTCTTGAAAAATTATTAAATAATCTCGTTTTGTGTTTTATTAATGTGCATACACAGTGAACCAAATTTAATTCTAAGTTTCAAATTATTTCATTTCTAATAATTATTGCCTACCAATTATGAATTTTTGATCTATATGGTGATATAGTTTTAAATTTTATTAATATTATTTCCACATTCCATCAGTGCTTATTTATATTAGTACTTTAAGTATAGAAATATATTCCTTATTTCTTTTTTTTTTAAGTTCATTTATTTATAAATACAATGTTTTTGTTTATTTGTGACCTATCCAGTTAAAGGCTATATCAGGGAGAGGAAATTCCATTTTTTTGTCTATTTGAGCTTGGTATTGCTGCATGTACCAGTTTCAAGTTATAAATTCACTCCCCCTTAACTTTTATATTTTATTGTACAAAATAAACAAAAATATCGCTTAATTTGGTTAATCCTGTAGTTTTCAAATCATTAATCTGATATCTGTTATGTTATACAGGATATGATAAAATGTTTGATTTTTATTTTAATAGAACACCCTCTATATAGAATTATCATTAAAAAAATACAAAGACCCTTACAAAAATACTATGTCTAATTTGTCTTTCTTTACTGGTTTTAAAATATGTCCATTAAAGAAAATGTTAATAGGCATTTTATTGCTGTAGTGCGACTGGCCAAAAGAGCCCCTGGAATTTTACTATTTTTTTTGTAATTATCAAAACTATTAGAAGTAACTTTGCATTGTAACACTAGAAAATAAATACTTCTAAAAGAGTCTGTTAAACGCAAAAAGTAGATTTTATACATTTGTTTTATTATTATGATTAGGTAATTTTCTAGAAACCTGCGGCAACTCCGATTTTGACGAAATTTGGTATACGGGGGTTTTTGGGGCGCTGATCACGATCTGAATCATGGCACACTGGGATTGAAATGATTCAAAGTATAGCCATGCAATTTAATGCAAAAATAATGTAAAATACATAAAAAAACGGGGTTTTAAAAGGTGAAAATCAAATATTGTGTGCCACATTAGCTTTAAATCAAGAATTGTGTGCAAAAAGAGGGGGAAATATTGTAAAAATAGGATTAGTTTAAATTTCGAGTCTGATGATGAATATCTCGAGAACGTAACGTTTCCGCCAAAAATTCTTTCAGATTCGTGATCAGCGCCCCAAAAACCCCCGCATACCAAATTTCGTTAAAATCGGAGTTACCGCAGGTTTCTAGAAAATTACCTATGATTATTGTTATCTTAGTGTTAATTAATATAAACATTTTTTACTAAATAAAATAAAAAAATCACTAAATTCTATGGTATGAAAAAAGTAATGTTCACCTTTTTCTCAAAGTCTTCTTTTTTGTTTGACTTCTATAATATTTATAAATTATTTTATAAACATTGTAGTTTATAAATTCAATAAACAGTACTTAATCAGACAATGATCAATATAGGAGACAACTTGCATCTGTAGCAAAAATTACTTGGTGTCTTTTGAAAGTGCCGATATATTTTTTTAAGTGTTGAAGTCGCTCCAAAAGTAATTGATTGTGCTAAAAATCTAATCTAAATTGTAGCTTTATGAACATTCAAATAATAGCATGTGTTTTTTTAGATAAGTGCTGCATCAAAAGAAAGTCAACAGGTGGCGATGCTGTAGACGGAAAAACCGGAAGAATCTACCCCTGAAAAGAAAGCCAAACTTGATGAAGCCCCAGCGGAAGCTGAAGCAAATGGGGAAGTAGCAGAAGCGGAAGCAGCAGCTTAAATTCTTAAGATGTTTTTGAAGTTAACTTTGTTTGGTTCAGTAATTTTAAGTGACTAGCAAAGTTCAAAGAATTATTAGACAAACTAAAGCTAATTTAGTTCATATTTTAAGTTCAAACTTAGTTCCATATAATGTGTATAATGGTAGGGTTAGAATAGAAAAACCTGCAGGTGCTGGCGACTTAAAGTCCAAAAAGTTATTAAAATAGAATTATTAATCTTTAAAATTTCTTGAAACATATTTTTAAGGTTGTTTGCAGCTAGTACAAAGCTATTTTAGTTTCTTTTTTATTAAAAGAGATTACCCTAACATTAAACACAAGTACTTTTAATAAAATGTGACAATTTAATTTTAGAAATTGCATTTATTTTAGTTGTTTGGCATTCAAGTTCTTGACAAGTCGATGTTAATATTTCTGCGTGGTGTTTGTCTGGACAGGTGCCAAAGTTTTAGTGGTGCGATTGTGTACTTATTTTCCTTATGTTTTTTTATTATTACCCACAATAATTAACACAAAAAATCTCTCTAAGAATATGTCCAGTGTTGTGAGTTCATGTATTATATGGCTCGCGGGACACAATATCTGTTCGTAACCGCGAGTTTTAGAATATTTAATAGTTACGTTGATGTAAAGTATGGTGAATCTCGGAGCCAGCTCTGCCATAACCTCACTAACAGGTTTCTAAATATGTGTTCATATCAAAACATAAGATAGTACTAAGTTTTACTATTTTATTGTACCATCTATCATTTTAATATTAAAACAATTCCCAATTTCATTGTTCGTCATAAGGTGCATTTACAATTTAATACTGGATCTTGTTTTAAATATTATGTTGTAAATATATTTGTGCTATGATGGTTGTATTCAGACCATACTAAAAACAACAATCTGATAATAACTTGTTCATTCTGTAGGTTTTAAATATATGAAAGAAAACAGGCTTATATACCAATAATAGTAGTATTATGTTAAAAACATCCATATTTTTAATCTCTGTGTTTAAGTAGTAAAAATTAATTTATATTTCCTGAACGCAATGCTAGTTCAAAGATATATACAACATTTTGGTTTCAAGTGATAGTTGGTTTGAAAATATAGGTTATTTTATACTAAAAGAAGTTTTTGTATTTTGTAATTAAGAGTTTGTTGTAAAATCGAATATCTAACAGTATTTCTATAATTATTACTTAATTGTTCTACATGTTCTAAAGTTCTATGCCACATAGTACAAAACAGATTTGTATTTTATTAGTGGTATATGGCAATAAAGGGTTAGTTTCCAGTATTTTGTTTTTTTATTTGCAAAAGGTGACCCGGTTATATTGACTTGGTTAAAATTTATTTTCTTAAAGTAAGTTTAGACAAATTATTTTACTTTTACTTGAATTTACGAAGTTGAAAGAAATATTGTGGCACTGACAAATTACATTGTCAAAGTTTTAAGTATGCATTTTAAGCAATAACATCTACTGATTGATGAATAAGAGATAGATAAATTTGTATTGCTATCTTTCTAGATAGGAATTATGACGTATTTGACAAGTTGATGTAAAACTCAATTTGACTGGTATAATATAATATACAGTGTGTCCCAGGATAGGTGTTACAAGAGGACAAAGGGATCAAAAATTTTGAAATTTTTTATATCATCCTTTTGAGGAAACTGGTCGCATTGTCCAAAACTAATAGATACAAAATTTTACTACCATTGGTAATATTCAGGGCGAGTTTTTACTGAAAATATGAAAAAATGACCAAGAGTAAAGTACCTTTATTTTTAAATATAGGACAAAATTTGATTAGTAAAAATGTAGAGAATTAGATATGTCAAAATTTAGAGTTGAAGAATCAAAGAAAAAAATTATTTTGCAAACTTTTTACATTAGGAATTAATAGTTTTTTAAATATTTTGCTTAAGGCATCGAATATTGAAAAAAATTTAAAATAATTAAATTTTCTTTTAAATTTTGCCTCCTCTTGCCCATTATTTAGGTTTTAATGCGTAATGTAAAAAGTTACAATAACATTTTCTTTTACTAACCAGTATTTATCTATATAGATTACAAACTAACTCTATCTTGATTTTGTGTGGTAAATGATGCTTTATTCCATTATAGGCGGGATAGAAATCTAAAATCTACATAATAATATTATTTTATTTGGAAATTTCTAGAAAAAATAACCACAATAACAAAATGTATTATGGGTTGCATGTGTTTATCGTTTATCCTCCCATGTTGCCTAACTTTGTATGTGTTCACATTTCAATGGTGTTCACCAATAAATAGTACGTACCAATTATTTTATGGATGATATCATATTTTTATTTATTTTTTTCTTGTCGACGTTGATGAACTTAGCAAACGCAGATGCACAAAACGAGGCAAAATATTAAAGAATGGAAGGTTTATTTGGCAAATAGGCAAATCTCTTTCGGGCCAATAAATAGTACATTTTAAATTTAGTACAATTATGTTATATGATTATGTTCCAACCAATGATCTAAAAATTAAAAGGATTGCTAATAGAAAATGATCCCCATATATTTTCAATAGACCTGCGCAAGAATTTTTTACCCCACACTGGGAGAATTGCTGTACACCTTTGCACATGCGCAGTTGTTATAAAGGTTAGCATTTTTTATTTAAAACCCAATATAGTGTTGGCAACATTGACAAAATTAGCAGTATTTTAATAAATATAGTGGTTGCAACACTGAAAACGTTTACCTATGCGGTGACAGAGTCACACTCATCCTAATTTAATTTATAATTTGGGATTTCCCGATCGTAAAATCCAGGTAAAATTGACGCCGTCGACCGACCAAACCGACCGTTATCAGGTATAGTTATTTGGTATTTGGTGTTTTATTTGTGCGTTGTGAGTAATTCTTGGTGTTTTTAAACTTTTATTTAATTTAAGTTTTGCATAACCAAAATTAAATAATGAGTAAGTAGCAAATTTCCTGTTTTAAATAATACTCTTTATTGCCATGCAGTCAATTTTTTAGAGATCAATAAATCCTATATTTTTGAAATAGTCAAGGTTTGGGTTAATTTTTTTTTAGCGGGAAAAATTGTATTTAAGGATTATAGAAAAATATATATGGGGTTCCATTTAAAATAACAAACTTGCCCTATATACGAAAATTGACCGTTTTCGTAAGAAATAAATGTCACAACCAAATGGCAAGGATATAAAAAGAAACTTAAAAAAAATCTAAGGCTTTTCGCGAAAACCGCATTTTGATAATTTTATTTCTTTTAAAATTATTCGCGGTGAAAATGGGTTAAAATATAGTCGGACACCCTGTATTAGCATTGGACTGATGCATTTATAATTACACAAAATAAAATATGGCAGTTTAATTAAAATAATTTGACATATTTTCAAGTTATAACACGTAGCCATAAGCAATTTCGTCGGCAATATCACGATGTGGCGTATCTCAAAAAGTAGGAAAATTGACTAGAGCTGATGTAATTGCTTAAAAAAAGTTGCTTCTTAATATTACAAATTGGCATATGTTAGATTTTGATATCTTTAAAAGTTATAGAAATATAATACTAAGCCTATTTCATTTTACTAAAAAAAGAGTAGTACAAAAAATACCTAAAAAGCACCCTCGTGAAATTTAAACATAAAGATACGCCGCTTTGTGATATTGAGGACGATTTATACCATATAATATCTTGTAGATTGCTTATTGCTCGTATGTTAAAAAAGGAACATAGGTATCTTTCTGTGGAATGTTTAAAATAAAATTAAATAGTCCAAGCGATTCCATTGCGCTTTAAGCCTAGTTTAAGATTATTACATTATCAAGTTTATTTCAAGTTGGCATTTGTAGGCAAATTAAATCAATAATTACTTACTGGGTACATTACCAATTTTAATATTTGTGATTCGCTTTTTTTTGTGGTTTCAATTACAAATATAAGGTCAGTTTGGCCCTAACCCCAAAAATAAACAATTTCAATGGCATTACACGCCAAACTTAACTGAACGACAACTGCTACGCCAACGGGAACGAAATATCAGTTTATGAATTGAGATTTATTCCTCAAACAAGTTACACCAAATCTAATTGCTTTTATAATAAAATACCAACTATTCAGTTTTGTTGTGTCAAGGTAGTGTTAAGAAGGAAGATAATAATACATAAAATAGCGTGCAGGTTTGAGGTTAAGTAAAAGTGGGTCCTCATGAATCAAAAAGAAGGTGTTTTAGTAATAAAATGGAATTTAAATTGAGATCAGTGCTTCTAAGCACTCTCGTTTGCTAAATCTTAATAAAATCGGCGATACGACCGAAAAATAAAAAAATATACAACAAAAAATAGTCCCCAATATAAAACCGGTTTACTTTTTAGGGACTGCTATGAAAGACGAAACAGACTTAAAATAAAATATTTAAATATGTATACCCCAAAATTACTTGGTATATTTTCTTTATAAATGAATCATATACAAAATGTTAAACCCGGTCCTGTTGTTTGTTTTCGGCTAGTCAGTAAATGTTTATTGCGCATGCCCACAAGTGTACTGCGCGGTGCCCACGTAGGGGTTATTGTGATTTTCGCTGCATTCATCCATATTTATTTTTCAGATCATTGGTTCCAACCAATTCCACAACTGTCATTATTTTGGTTGGTCATTTCCAAAGTCGGTCTATATAAGGTCACGACATTCGGCCATATTGCTTTGACGTGTTATGGCGTCACATCTCCCATTTTTCGGCCATGTTGTTCAGTGCCGGAGATATACAGTTTAATGTATTACTAGAACAACTGTTTACACAAAAGTTTTTATTTAGTTGTAAATTCTTTCACTTTAAATAAAAAACATTTGGAATTACATCTTTCAACAAATATCACTTCCAAAACAATGCAAAATGAAATGCGCAAATTCTAGACGCCACTGGATTGATATTCAGCTTTGATTTTTATCCAGTCTTGCCAACTTTTCTCCGAGAAGTGCCCTTCCTTGCGTCCCCGACCTCGAACCGCCTAAAAGTTGAGGATATGTCGCAACCTTTTAAATATAAACTAACCTTGGGTCATAACCAAAGTCCAAGATCGTTTGACTAGGTAAGGGTGCCTCGTAAGCCAAGCCTTGCAACATGGCGGACCAACGTCACATATGTATTTTGCTCATTATTTAATGAAGTTTTTAACAGTGTAGTGTGTGTTTTTTGTCAATATTAAAGAAATACTTTTAAATACTGTTAATTCCAGTTGTTACCGTAACTTCTTTATATCCTATTAATAAATTATTTAACAATGATTATTCTAGCTGATTTTTAAATATTGTATATCGCGCTCTTTCGCCCTCATGGCATTATCCGTCTAGACATCCTTGTTTGCTATGTAGGAACCAGCAGTGGGGTACATATGTGACGTAATGAGGCAACCTTACCTAATTAAACGATCTTGACCAAAGTCGGTCTATATAAGGTCACGACATTCGGCCATATTGCTTTGACGTGTTATGACGTCACAACTCCCATTTTTCGCCCATGTTGTTTAGTGCCGGAGATATACAGTTTATTGTATTAGTAGAACAACCGCTTATACAACAGATTTTAATTATTATTAAGTTGTAAATTCTTTTATATTAAATAAAAAACAAATTGTAATTACATCTTTCAACAAATCTCACTACCAAAACAATGCAAAATGAAATGCGCAAATTCTAGACGCCACTGGATTGATCATCAGCTTTGATTTTACCCAGTCTTGCCAACTTTTGTCCGTGAGTGCCCTTCCTTGCGTCCCCGACCTCGAACCACCTAAAAGTTGAGGATATGTCGCAACCTTATAAATATAAACCAACCTTGGGTCATAACCCCCATCTACGTTGGTCATTTCTGAATCATGTCATTTCTGTTTTGATTTTGCTGTTTACCGCACTAATTTACCGGTATTTATCGAGTAGATGTGGATTTATTTGCTAAAAATATTTTAATATAATAATCGTTGACCTTTTACGAACTTTGTCAATATAATTATAAATAGATACTGATAATTCATAGTTTAACATTATAGCTGCCGTTCTTTGTAGAACAAGCACTAAAAATGTTTTCCTTGCGGATATGCATTGCTTTCTTTGTGGTTGCAGTCGTCGGCTGTACAAATTTTGTCAGGTAAGCACAAAAATAAATTTTGTTTTGCACATTTTCTTCTGTTTTATTTTTTGAAGCTATTCCCAAAACTTTGTAAATTAAATAAAATTCCTTTTGATTGGTACAGTTATTTTTATAAAATCCATAGTTTATCTAAAATGAAATTTTAGATAAACTAATAGACATAACCAATGGCCAACTCTGCAGGTCAGCACAAATACACTAAAAAGTGCTTGATGTTGTCTAGTCAGCAGTGTTACTATTTCTGTTTATTTTACATTAAACTGTACTTCAGACAGGGCTGGATTATCTATTTAGGCAGAGTAGGCAACTGCTTACGAGCCCCTCATAAAATAGGGCCCTCTTCCCCGCAAAGTGTGTGTCGTCTTGTTGTACAGAGTGTACCACCGGGAACTGCCGCTATCGATTGCTCGAAAAGTACGCTTTAGAAAATTTTGAAAATTTGGTAACAATATATGGTGTATTCCTTTTATGCTTTAGAACCGCCCAGAACGACACCGTAAGTGTTCCTTTTACAGTGGAGTTGTTCTGCAGAACCGTTCTATTACCTCTCCCTTGCCTCTCATGCACCATCATCGAAGGAGGTGCACGAAGTGTTCTGACACTAATGACATATGCCAAATGGCAAATAGTAAAAATACTTGGTTATATTTGAAAAATATCTATAATAATTTACTGTGATTAAATAATTAACCCGAAAAAAATAATTTAAACCACAGATGACTAAAACAAAAACCAAACAAAGAACAACAAATCTGTCAAATCTTATAAATGTCATGTCAACGGACAAATCCCACTGTTTTTTGGTGTTCCTTTTAAAACTGTTTTGATCGGTTCTGAAGAACGGTTCTACAAGTTAAAAGGAATACACCAATTGTCAGTGGAAGACATAACTAATATATTTTGACAACTCTTCCACTTCCGGTTATACCGGAACTGTTAACAATTATTACAGCAAAAGCCTTAAAAGGCAATTTTTTTAAATGGAAACCCCTTTTTTTTACATTTTCCTATTAAGCATCAAAAATAAGAATAGGTTTGTATAAGGATGTCTATTCCAAAAATTTATAGTTTTTGAAATATTAAAAATTTTAATATGTATCTAGGTATTCTAACAATGCTTTTAAGTATGGCTTAGTTTGGCTTTCAACCCCAACTCATATTAAAGGCTTTTGTTTAGAATAAATTGATGGTTATGTATGTAATGGCTTGCAAACGTCATTGTTGACATAAAATTTTAAATTATTTAAAAACAGTTTGTCTTAGGTATAAAATATTATACATTAATTATGTTTAAATTTTTAGACAGAATTTAAAAAATAAATAAATTCCAAATTCCAAATTCAATTTATTTACTTTTTGATCAAATACATGATATAAGTTTCGTCCTTAATCTAACTAAAACTAATTTATAGGGTTTTATTTAAAATACGGAAGTTGACATTACCTTCCGGTATAACCGGAAGTGGTAGAGCTGTCAAAATATTTTAGTTGTATGTCCCCTACTGACTTTATAATGGTGCCAAATTTTCAAGATTTTCCAAAGCGTACTTTTCGAGAAATCGATCGCGGCAATCCCAGTGGGACACCCTGTATTTATCGTGGTAAAAACCAAGAGTTTTTGAAAACATGCATCAACATGGACCTTTTTTTGGTAATTATTTACATACCAAACGCATCGCCGATTTTAATGAAATTTGGTATATGAGGGTTTTTGGGGCGCTGATCAGAATTTTTAGTAGGACTCGTTTCGTTCTCAAGATATTCATCATCAAACTTGATAACCAAAACTAACCTAAATTCACTAATTCCCCCTTCTTTTTGCACTTAACTCTCGAGTTTTCTGCAATATTTGTACTTAATACTTGATTTCTACCTCTAAAAACCCCATTTTTCTATTTATTTTACTTACCCATTTTTTCATAAAATTGTAGGTTCACTTTCAATCGCAGTAGCCTTGGAAAGTGAAGCTTGCAATTTTACGAAAAAAAAAACCGAGTAAAATAAATAGAAAAATGGGGTTTTTAAAGGTGGAAATCAAATATTAAGTACCAATTTAACTTTCAATCAAGAATTGAATGCAAAAGAAGGGAAATAGTGAATTCAGGCTAGTTTTGGCTTTTAGTTTTAAGTTTTATTTTATATTTACTATTTTTATATGATGAATGTAATTAAACTGTAATATTTATTGACATTAATTAATAAACTACACTAAACTATCAAGTCTGATGATGAATATCTTGAGAATGAATTAAGTCCAACTAAAAATTCTTTCTGATTCGTAATCAGCGCCTCAAATATACTTAATTTTATTAAAATAAAATCGGCGATGCGTCCGGTTTGTAAATAATTACCTTTTTTTGTTGTTTAAATTTAGGAAGAAAGGAAAGGCATTTTTTATTAAAAGGGGCTCTTACAAATGTATTGCCTGGAGGCCCAGAAATTGATAATCTGGCCCTGACTTCAGGAATTACAATATTATGTATACCGGGTGATGCATCGCCAGGCGGGACATAGGAAATCCCATGTAATTTTTAATGGGGTCAATTATTGGCTCCCCTAATTATTTTAGAGAAAAATTCTATTGAAGTTTATTACAGAGCATGCAAATCTACGTACATGGTAAAAACTTTAGATTTTTCGGTTAACCCATTTGCTAGTTAGATGCTAGTATATTTTTAAAAATTGTTACATTATTATCACCTCATATTTATGAACAACAATAAAAGTACCAATTAGCGTGACATAACGTTGTTATTTTGAAATTTAGTGCTTTAATATTATCAAAAAATCGTACAGTGAAAAGATTAAAGTTGTATTTATACAAACGAATTAAGTTAAGTTAAACTAAACTAGAGTAACAAATTTCAAGAGCTTATGACATTAATTTTCTTCCAGGTGCAATAAAATTTCCAAGTCTCTATCATCTCTTACATTTTCTTCTCTTTGATACTCCCTAGCTTCACATCTGCAGTTATTTATCACTGTGCCTTTGGTCTCAAATTTTTTGATAGTCCTATCAACTGTTGATTTTCCAAGTATCGGTCTATTCGGATACTGAGCAGCGAACATGTCTGACACCTTTTGATAACTATTTCCTTAATAGTACCATTTAATCATTAATACTTTTTCTTCAGTAGTATAACTCATGATTAATCTTATCGCTCTACGATTTTTTGATAATAATAAAGCACTAAATTTCAAAATGACGTTATGTCACACTAACTAGTATTTTTATTGTTGTTCATAAATATGAGGCGATAATAATATAACAATTTTTTAAAATATATTAGCATCTAACTAGCAAACGGGTTAACGGAAAAATCTGAAATTTTTACCATGGACGTAGATTTGCATGCTCTTCAATAAACTTCAATAGAATTTTTCTCTAAAATAATTAGGGAGCCAATAATTGACCCCATTAAAAATTACATTTTCCTATGTCCCGCCCGGCGATGCATCACCCGGTTTATAATTTTTTAAATAGGCTGAATTAATAGATATATAATTAATATATATAAATCCTCAATAGAATCCCACTCACTAAAGATAAAACTGCAAGAAACACGCTTAGGGAGGTTGGCACTCATATCCAGCAAGTTCGATTAAGATATGGAGCTGGGGGACCAATTCCAGAGCCCCTTTCCAATTACTTAGATGTAAGTTAATATAATATAATGTACAGGAGATAAATCATATAAAAAATAAATTAAATTGGTCAGTCAAATCAACCAAGAATGGTGAATGATTAAATGGATAATAACACTGCCACACAAAATAAAAAGTTCCAGCTCTGAAGAACAGACATGGTTTCTTTATGTTCTTGGGGTCGCTGAATCTGAATCTGCGGTATGTTTGACCCCATCAGGTCAAGGTCAAGGTCATTTTAAGGTCAAATAATCCAAATTCATCAAAAATAGACGCCAAATCGCTTTTTATGTTTTTGGTGTCACCAAGTCCGAATACGGGGTCAATTTGACCCCATCAGGTCATGGCCAAGGTCAAATCATCAAAGTTTATCGAAAATAGACCACAGTCACCAAGTCAAATTGAGCTCTTTACCCTATTAGGTCGAGGTCAAGGTTATATCAAGGTCAAATCATCAAAATTTGTCGAAAAACAGACCACAATCATGTTATCTTTATGTTTTTGGGGTCGCTGAATCCGAATCCGTACTCAAATTGACCTCATTAGGTGGGGATCAAGGTCATATTAAGGTCAAATCATCAGAAGTTATCGAAAATAGACCACAAACATGATATCCTGAGGTTTTTTGGGTTGTTGACCTTAAAAGGCTATTTTAAATAAAGCATTTTGAATGTTGGGATTTATAATAAGAAATACTAAACATTTTTATAGAATTAGCACACTTGTAAAGTTGTATAATACCATGAGTGAGACCCCATGTGGAGTATGCTTCAGTAATCTGGTCACCTACTGCTGAATGCAACAAAGATTTAATTTAAAGATTACAAAAAAAAATTAAGGTATCTTTATTACAAACAATATAACCTGTACCCAACATTTCCACTATGGGTGTCTTACAAGGATATGCTGACTACCTTCAACATACAGTCACTCTGTGTTAGACGAATGACTCAGTTACTCATATTTGTTTATTACATAGTAAATAGCATAAAATACAGGGATTTTGCAATAATTAATTACATTAAATTTCATGTTCCTAAAATAAATTTAAGATTAGGTAAATATGACACATTTAAGACTGACATAACTAGTTCTTCCCCTTTAAACAATTTGTTAAAAACTTGCAACAGTGTGTTGTCCAATAATAACTGTGTAATGATTTATGTTTTGTTAGCCAGTTTAGTAGGAAATCAAACGACGTGTTTTTGTTAAGTTTAGAATCTATATTGAATTTTCATATCGAATTGTTGAACCTCTGGTTCCACCTGATTACAATAACTTTCACAATAATGCTTACTCTAGTTGAATCGTTATGGTTACAATAAATTATACATAATATTACTATACTGGGTGTTATCCCATTACAACTATGATATCTTTAACATTAGTTTGAAAGGAATAAGGACATTACTAAATCCCTAATCAGTATATTGTTATACTTAAATTATTTATTTTCTTTAGATATTTAGTACTTCTTATTCAGTTTGAAAGTATGTAGTCCCTTACATGTAATTACATTTATCTGTGTTTGTAAGGAGTACCAATAAATAAATAAAATAAAAAAAATGACCTTGATTATGACCTGATAGGGGTGAAACTGACCCCGGATTTGAATTCAGCGACTTCAAAAACAGAAAGATACTACGATTGTGGTCCTTCGGACCTTCAATTTTGTTTGTTTGTAGAGCTGTGATTGACCTTGATCAAGACCTGATGGGATTAAATCGACCCCAGATTCGGATTTAGCGACCCTAAAAACATAAAGAAACCATGGTCTATATTTCGGAGATGGATTTTTTTATTTTGTGTGGCTGTGTAATTTATTTAAAACCCAAGGGGGAGACACCTGTAAATGCCTAAATTTTTATTGATTTTTATGATTTTATTTTTAACGAAAGAGATATTATATATTTTCAAAAATTGGTATGTAGTTTACTCAGATATACAAATAATATACTATACACTGTATGCAAAAAGTCCCGGAACCCCTTAATAATTCGCAAATGCGCTCATTTATCGAAAAGTCTTCCAAATAAAGTTTATAGATATATTTTAGATCTATTTTATAAAAATATGTTTACATGTACAGGGGGCATCACAACGAAGATATAGACACAAGTTACCTTTTTTTAAATGGAATGGTGTATATTTTATTGGATTTTTGAATTCTCCACAAAATTTAACATGACTTTGTGTAACATATGCTATACCTAAACTTACTAGTTTAAAAGATACAAGGGTTTAAAAAAGTGTTTTATCGATATTTTTATTTTCTGGAAATAAGTTTTAAAAAAGTTTCTGATGCCAAGCGCACGTTGAACAAAAGTTATGTCACCGATGTCAAGAAATTCAAAACGCTTTTTGCTTTTATTTATAAACAAATAAATTGTATTTCTGCATATTTGGGCTTCTTGTTCTCTACAATTGTTTGTACAAGTGGTCCAAAGACTTTTTTGACAAGAGTTATCGTTTTAATAAAAATATACTTAATTTTACTGACCTTGAAAATAGGTGTAGTTGTGTTAAAACTACATGAGGACTGAATGCCAAAACCTAGTCCTGAATTACCCTGATGATGCCAAACTGTTTTTTGACAGAAAAATTAAAAGTAGTTGTTACTTTTGTTATGCCAAACAAAGGTATAGAGAGACATATTCATTCCAAGTTTACACAAGCTCTCTTATGTGCATTAGCCAAATGCGAATTGGAATAAAACCCATGTGTAAAGACACAAAATTATTATAGTCCTATTGTAAAACAATAGTTCCCTTATTATTACAAGGTATAAATGAAGAATCATGGTTAGTTCTGGTTAGTTGTTCTTTTTTAATTTCCTAATGAAACCTAAGACTAATAGGCACCCTATAAATCCACTTAAGAATTCTATGCCCACCTTTGGGGTTCCAAGGAAAAAGAAACAATTAATGAATTTTGTTAAGGTGACCACCAACCCAGCATAGGCCGCATGAATGAAAAAGGAGGCTTTACTCTTAAATTCTAAGAATTTTTCTATTTAATATTTTATTTTATTTTTAGAAATAAGGGTACTTTACTCTTAAGCAGTTTCCCGTTCTTTTTTACCTACTTTGTGTATCTTTAACTAACTAAAGCCAAAATAGTTTGAGACTATGCTCCAACTTTTATGAGGAATAAAATTCTTTGACAAATTGCAAATAAAACAGTTTTGTTGCATAGCCTAATGAATCACACTGTATAATCCTGAGTTACCAGAGTTTTTACCAAGATAATGGTACTTTTTTTCACCGTAAGTGTATGACTGACGTCTGACGTTTCTTTACAGCAAGCTTCACAACAAAATATGATTCAACCAAGTCGTCCAGTTATAAGTTAAAATGGAACTGACTTTTGCCATCCATTATGGATCTGGAAGCCTTTCCGGCTCTTTGTCTACTGGATGTCAAGCGTTGGTGTGAGCAAAATAATGAAATACAAAATCTATGTAACTGGCTCGTTATCGTTATTGTTAAACTGCGTGGTTGCCAGATTGTAGAAATTTTAATATCAATTATTTAAAGGTTGAAATTTTAATGCCGTATTATTTAAAATATCATTTATACATAGGCTTGTAGTTAGCGAAAAATTTATAGCAGTAATAAAAATCAAATAGTGTTTAGAAATTAAAACGGACTTGCACTTTTACGGATATTCTAAATCAGTAATTAATTTAGATGTTACATATCTGGCACACTTGCTATTTATTCTACTACCAGCCCTAACCTTACTTTTTGTGTTTTTGCTTATGCTTTGTATTGTTTGCATCTGCTTTAAAAAACGGAAATCAACAGAAGGGTTTGCATATATTTAAATATCCAATTTATATCGTATGAAGGATAAAAGCAAATACTGATTTTTCGTTAATCGGTGAAATCCGTGAAGCACAGGCAAAATAAGGCCATGTGTCCAGCGCAGACGTGCAAGATATATTTCTTAAAAGAGGCCGCGAAATCTCTCGTCAAACTGCTGCCGTAATCGTTGGCGTTTAATAACGATAACCATAAGGGATCCAAAAACGTCTGTTATTTTAAGAGGTCTCCCATTATAGGGAGGAGAATATACGCTGATTGTAGCCTTATTCAATTTACCAAAATAGACTTTGTTCTTGGAGGTGATACTTACACATTGGAAGGCAAGGACTACGTTTTAAGGGTAAGTTGACATATAGAGATTAGAAGTCTTAGAGTTTCTATAGTTTATACATTTTTCAAAAAAAAAAGTTATTAGCCCTTAAAAAATTGTTTTGTTTTAACTAATTTTCGGATATGGAAGCTAATATTCAGTTAAGGGAAATTTTAGTAGGAGAAACTTTACAAAAATAAAAGTTAAAAATAAAATGATTTTTGGTTTTGTTTAACTTTAGAAATGTTTAAAAAGTGTGTGAAGCTATCAACGGCGCTAAAAAATGTTGTTTTTATTTTTAAAAAAATGTCCACGTTAATTACATATTTATATGGAAAGGAAGCAAGAGAATTACAAATGGTTCTTATTGAAAAGTTCACACTAACAAGTTGGTTAAATAGTATTTTTTATATTTATTTATTTAAACCAAAAAATAGCACATCGTGCTGAAGCAGGGATGATGCGGATGCGGAGGAATTTTCTCACATCCCCGCGTAGCGAATGTGGATTTTAGAGAGGTTCCATATCCGCGGATGCGGATACTGCGCAAGCTGGCAACAAACGTGCGCTTTGCCATATCTTGTTAAAATACAAAAAAACAATAGCGAGACGCATCATCGTCACCAATTCACTGAAGTCCAAAACAAAATTATTGCTCAAGGGTCGGTCTACACAGAAGTTCACGACATTCGGCCATATTGCTTTGACGTGTTATGACGTCACATCTCCCATTTTTCGACCATGTTGTTCGGTGACAGCGGAGATATACAGTTTGTTGTATTAGTAGAACAGCCCAACCGTTTATACAACCAGTTTTTAGTTATTATTAAGTTGTAAAAATTCTTTTACTTTAAATAAAAAACATTTGGAATTACATCTTTTCAACAAATATCACTACCAAAGCAATGCAAGATGAAATGCGCAAATTCTAGACGCCACTGGATTGATCATCGGCTTTGGTTTTACCCTCTTACCAACTTTTTCTCCGTGGAGTGCCGCTTCCCTTACGTCCCCGACCTCGAGACACGCCTAAAACTTGAGGATATGTCGCAACCTTATAAATATAAACTAACCTTGAATTGTTGCTTTCCGATTGGCGGTCGGCACACGCACGCTGCCTCGCCGGGCCTGCCCCCTTTCTTTCTTGTCGTGACCTGCTACATCCGCATCAGCACCGCACCGATTTATGCGGATGCGAGTGCGAATGTCTAAATCGATGCGAATGTTCCGCATATGCTGATGCGGTTGCGAATATTCGCATCCATCCTGAGTCTGAAGGTAACCACTTAAAATATCACGGCTTCATTAAAAAAACATTATTTTTTAACATTACATGAAGAGGTAAAACTTAAATGAAAATTTTATTAACTTAAGAATTTAAAATAAAATGTGTTGGTTTCTAGCTAATTACTTTTATAAACAATTTATCAATGTCTTTTTGATCCTGGTACTACTAAACAAAGAATTGGAAACAGGAATCGGTGGGGCTCAAAATGTCAAATCTTCTGTTTACGTGCAGGTTGGTAAGTTCCATTTTTATTTTTTTTCGCCATGTTTGATTCATTTTTTTAACCGATCCAGTTGACATTTGGCACACAACTCGAGCTTTAAAGATTCTGAAAACTTGGAAGACAAAAGTCTTTTTTATTAAAGCCGCCAGAGGGCAATTCTTGCCCATAAATCTTAAAAATTTATTTGCATCATAACTTTTTATATTTGGACAGATATAAAGCTGCAAATCTGAGGGCGTACATAGTTATAGACAATCAAAAACTCAAACAATAAGAGTACTTTTATATGTAAGTCGATAAACCCCGCCGTTTAGGCACCAATCAACATCCAAGTTTTCATCAATTCTCAATCAGATTACCTACATACATACAGGTGTCCAGTACCTCAACTCATCAAACTTTACGAGGCGATTCTACAACGGAAAATAAGAAAAAACTTCATATAAACATATGTCCTAAGCGTCTTAGTTTTTGAACTACGGGTGTTAAAATTAAGAAAAATTATTTTTTTAATTTTAACACCCGTAGTTCAAAAACTAAGACGTTTAGGACATATGTTTATATGAAGTTTTTTTTCTTATTTTCCGTTGTAGAATCGCCCCGTAAAGTTTGTCGGTTGAGTTACTGGACACCCTGTATGTATGTAGGTAATTTGATTGAAATTGATGAAAACTTTGATGTCGATTGGTGCCTAAACGGTTGGGTTTATCGACTTTAATAAAGAGTACCTTATTTTTTAAGTTTTTGATTGTCTATAAAATGGCGCCCTCAGCTTTGCGATATCTGTCAAAATAAAAAGTTATGATGTAAATAAATTTTAAGTTTCAGGTAAAGTGCCCTCTGGCGGTATTAAAAAAGTACTTTTATCTTCAAATTTTAGAATCTGCAAAGCTTGATTTGTGTGCCAAATGTCAACTAGATTGGTTAAAAAATAAATGCAATATGGCGAAAAAACAAAAATAAAAATTGAACTTTTAACCCCTGTAACTTGGTAACCAAGGAGATTTCGACATTTTGTCAAAGGACTTACTAACATTATTTTTCATTGCAGAATGACCCCTTAAAATTTCCTAACGCATTTTCCGAACACCCTATTTTTTGCCGGCGTTGTACATTTAATTTACTGGCATTGCCAACACTCTTTAATGGCAAGGCATTGGCAAAAAGGTATCAAAAAGACGCGAAAGTGGGCAATTGGCCGTTATTAGGCCACGTGTTGCAGATAAAGTGATGGCATCCGTCATTAATAAGTTATTGGCAAAAAATGCGTTTAAGATGATGGCATCCATCATTAATAAGTTATTGGCAAAAAGATAACAAAAAGACACGAAAGTGGGCAAATGCAGATACTCCCAAGCAGCAAGCTGACGTCTTATTGACGAAAATTGTCGCATATACTTTTTTTAAAAGCTAAAATGATGCGATATTTTATTTGAAAATTAAAATAGGAAAAAACTCCTTACTGCATGCAATTTCCTTGCAATGCAAAGTACCATCTCTCGGAACACTGTCCAACTTGAGATGCAGATTTTTACACTAGCCGAAGATATTTCTTTCAAAGCTAAGTGAGATCACCTACCGCAGACCGCTCTCGAATTATTTTTGTCTAATGGGTACGGTTTAGACGATAAAAAGCGAAGATATTGCAGAAACGTAGTAGTTTATTGTCCATTACGCCATCTATCGGTATGTCAAAAACTATTAAATATATATAATATTTTTATTAACACGTCTTTAAAACTTTTAATAAAGTTTTAAACAAAATGTTTACAGCTCCTAACAGTCTACTTGAATATCTTGCCTTCTCGACTAGCCATCACCAATTAATCACACAACACACACTTATTAGGTAATGAATACATTTAATTATGTCTATTAAAAACTCTTTTCTTTAAAAAAGAAACTAAAAAGCTAGAAAACCACGTAGAAAACAAATGCACAAAGCGGTCACCTTCGGTCGAAATTAACGTAGCTAATTTTACCATCATTTTATTTTTATTCGCTCCAAAATACATAATAAACATTTTGTTTGACCTAATTTTTATTTGCATGATTTTTAACAATAAAATGTTATGAAAAGGCCATTTCCTTTAAATTATGTAAAAAACATAAAATAATGTTGTTTAGCTGCCATTATAAATAAAACAGATCAAAAAAATTGCTTTAATGTTAGTTAAATACCAATGTTAATAATATGGTTTAAAAAGTATGAATATGCGTTGAAGGTTTGCCTTCAAAAATCCAATATTTATTTGCCTGCAACAAAACGCGTGCTTTATTTAATCAGGATTGGTATGCCGCCATTTTTGTATGCTTGCCGGCAATTCGCCTGCATGTAAAATTTATTGGCAATTAAGTGTTTATTTAGGGTTGACTTTTTAATGCGTATAAGATGTTGGCATAATATTGCCACCAATTGCCAATGCTTTACCATCAATGCCAATATGAAAATGTACATTGCCGGCAAATACCAGTGGTGCGTTCATGAACCGCCAACTTTGGGGAAACATAAAGCCAACTCAAATGAATTTGATTTAAGTTTTTTCATAATACATGCATTTTTCCATATGAAATTAACTAAAATATAAAGTGATGCTGTTTTATCTTGGTAAAGTGCAAAAATATAGCTATACAAATATTGATAAAAATCGATTGCTTTTCTGTTAATTTTGTATCAACATTCCCAAAATAATTATCTCAAATTCCGCAAAAATGATGTCACTAATAACTTTTACACAATGTCTACTTATCGGAATGTCTAAGAGTGTTTAAAAAAAAATGTTTTTTCAATAAATTTCTTTGAAATATAAAGTGGTGCGTCAACGCACCACTGGTTTTATTGGTGTAATAAGAATTGAATTTTGCCTGTCTCGACGAGTTCGTCTAGACGAATTTGAACATGCATTTTGTCAGTATTCGTTATTCTTTGGAAGTGTTTACATGTTTTGTGACAACTGCTCTGTAAAAAATGCCTTTTCGCAAATTTTTAACACAGAGAGAGCTAGAAGCAGCCTTGGAGGATGCAGTTTTGAGCTTGGAAAATAATGAAATTGGTGAGTTACTTTTAAGTAATTTTCAGTAGCGTGCCGTGAGTTAATGGGCGGGGGGCGGGCAAGCCACTTTAAGGGTGCCTTAAATGCTATTTACTATTGCACTAGGGTGTACAGGGCGGGGTTGCAGCTGAGGGCGGGGGAAGAGGGCAGCCGCCCCCCGTGCTCCCTATACGGCACGCTGCTAGTAATTTTATATACTTGGAACTCACATGTTTCTTATAATTATTTTACTTTCTCTCAAATAACTAATATTATTTTCAGAAGCTATTGATGCTGTCTATATTCCACCTGATGTTGACATATTGACAGACGAAGAGGAGATTGATGATGATAATAATTTACGAGATAGCCAAAAGCCAAATGACGTAGTTGGAACTTTTGAGTTACACGTTCCAGATCACGAGAATAATGTTATAAATAAGGGAAAACGCCCTAGAAATGAACCAGAATGGGATTCTTCAGATGAAGAAACGTTGGCTTTAAAAAGAAGCAAGCTGCTGGCTCCTAAAAATATAAGAGATGTTTCCCATCTACCGAAGTGGAAAAAAGGTCAGATAACTTATACTCACGAACCTATATCTACAGAATTTCAGTCGACGGAGAATTTAAAAAACTGTCTTCTTGGGAAGTCGCCCCTTGACATTTTTTCTTGTTTTTCGATGATGATGTAGTAGATCTTTTGTTGAATTTTTCTGTAAAGTATGCTCATGACAATAATCGCCATGACTTTCTGTTGACCAAACCTGAACTTTTGAATTTCATAGGTATTCTTTTGTTTTCGGGATACCATTCTTTACCTAGAATTCTGCATTACTGGTCAACTGATGAGGATAAAGGAATTGACATAATAAAAAAATGTATGAGCAGGAACAGATTCCAACAAATAAAACAAAATTTACACTTATCTGACAATTGTTTGTTGGACAAAAATGACAAATTTGCCAAAGTTAGGCCTTTTTTAGATCTGCTCAATACGAAAAATTTGCAGTTTGGTATATTTGCTTTTAATCTTTCAATAGATGAACAAATGGTACCATATTTTGGTCGACACCCTTGTAAAATGTTTATAAAGGGTAAGCCAGTGCGTTTCGGATTTAAATTATGGTGCCTTTGTTCATCTAATGGTTACCTTTTCTATTCTCTCCCATATGCTGGTGCCCAAAACAAAAAGCACTCGGAGCTGGGTCTGGGAGGCGATGTGGTCATGAGTTTACTCTCTGTAGTAAAAAAACCACTTAATCATCAAATCTTTTTTGACAATTTCTTTTCCTCCTTCAAACTTTTTGCTCATTTGAAACAAAAAGGTTTTTTTGCAACAGGGACCATTCGAGACAATCGAACAAGTCGTTGTCCCTTATCAGACATTAAAACTATTGAAAAATCTAATCGTGGTACATTTGATGCTGCTTATGATATTGAATCGAAAATTTCCATAGTGCGTTGGAATGACAATTCAGTTGTAACGGTGGGAAGTAATGTTTATAATGTAGACCCTATAAGCAGAGTAAAGCGTTATAACAGAAAAGAAGGAGCAGAAACATCTGTTCAACAGCCTTATGTAATATCACAATACAATAAATTTATGGGTGGGGTAGATCTACACGACAATGGCATTGCAAACTATAGGTGCCAAATTTTGGGAAAGAAATGGTGGTGGCCGATATTTTGCAATGCATTGGATAGTTTGGTAGTAAATGCATGGAAAATTTACAACTTAGTCAATGAAGATGAAATATCTCAAGTAGATTTCAAGTCATATATAGCTCTACGTCTTCTAAAATCTAACACTAATAGGCCTGTAAGGAATGTTGGTGCTGATATCGATGAATTGCGATTTGATAATCAAGGCCACCTAATGGTTCCTCATGCTCAGAAGTCACGGCGCAGATGTAGAGTGTGTCATAGTCATACAATATACATCTGCACTAAGTGTAATGTTCATTTACATACAGGTTGTTTTGTAAAATATCACCAAAAATAATGTATGAATTATACCAGTGGTTCGTTTACGCACCAGCCATAAAAGTTGTTTTTTTGGAAATAAAACATTAAGTTTTTTAAGTTAGGAGCATTTTATGTTTGTATAATTGCATATGTAGTAAAAAATAGTTTTAGTTAAAAAAAAATTGAAGTTAGGCTAACTGTTAAAAAAAAGTTTTATCCTTTGTACCCAGTGGTTCGTTCACGCACCAGATTTTTTTCCTAAAATAAGAAGAAAAACATTTTTTTTCATACAAACATGTTCTTATGTGCCATTTAATAAATATTTATAGCAAGAAGCTGTCTATTATTTCCGATTTCTGGCCTTGGTATTAAATGGGTTAAAGTAGGTTTAAGCATACCAAAGTCGATTGATGAGATAAGGTCACGACATTCGCCGTATTGGCTAGCGCGGCTGTGACGTCAAGTCGGGCCATTTTCGGCCATGTTTGATTTTAGGCAGACCAGTGGCGTAGAATTAAGGAGAAAACAAAAAAGAACTGTATATTGTAAACAAAATTTATTGGATTATTTTAATAGGCATAACTTAAAACAAAAACATAAATGTGGTTTAAATGTTGAAAATTAAAAATTATCAAAGCGACGACAGGACGATGAGGTACCTGGCAGAGCAAAATATTTTCCATGGTTCCGTAAGTCAAAACGTTGTATACAGGGTGTCCGCTAATGAATGGTACACAGAAAAACCACAGATTCCTTATGCCAAAATATTAAGATTTAACCAAACATACCTAATATCCAAAAGTTTATAATAAGGAAGATACGGGGGTGTCATAGTAAAAAGAAAAAGTAACATTAACAACTGGAAATCCTTGCAAAATATACAACCAAAATGAAAATGGCAAATTTCCACAGTTTTTACCAAACAAAGCTTCGACAAGGCACATCAGCTGATAATGCTACCAACTTTGAACAGAACTACCAACCAAAATCGTAATTCTCACAACCTCACGTCCCTGACACAAGCTATCCCCGGTCTTGCTTATGTCTAAACCCCTTCTCATAAAGAAACTCTGAAGCATACATTTAAAAAATGTGTGACGTCCCATCAGGGAAAGAGGTTCTAAAAATGTGACAACCTGTGACAAGGAGGGGATGTTATTGAAAATTTTGTGAGCCTGCATTTTTAAAAGTTTACCTTCATTAGACGATTTTAAATTTGAGGCTCTGGGGCGCTTAATAGTATGGAGAACATAGTAAAGCCAAGTTGCTTGGTATCGGTGATTTGTTTAAATATTGTGCTTGAAGACTAAACAGAACCTTCCAACTATTATGATCAGTAATGCTTTCAGATTAAAATATGGCCGTCATCAAAAAACACTTTGGTACTTTTGTTATTAAATTCTTTTTAACTTAAACTTGTTTACCTAAAAATTATTTAAAGGCCTTGGCCTTTGCTAGATTTTTTAATTTAAAACAAAACGAACACAATTGAAAAATGTGTTCTTTTTATCAGATATTTCGTAATAGATTAAATATTTTAAATGTAATAATTTTTTCTGTTATTTAAAATTCGAGTGTTTGTTTTAAATTAGCTTATTAATGGTATATTTCAAAGGATATCACAACTTAAAACATAAAAGGTTTTGTTATAGTAAGTGCAGTTTTTTTTATTTAGTTTAATGGCATACAGGTGATGTATTGGTATACAGAATAATCAACTTAAAGGTCGAAAGAATACTATCTTAAGGGTTTTAAATTCTCTTTATATCGGAATTCACTTTTTTTATAAAAACGTTTCAATACTTTTTGAAAAAATGTACACAAACCCTTATATCTTTTATTTAATATCAAAATAAAATTTGGTACGAAGGTATATCACGTAAATGTGCATTACACAGGAACACCAAAAAAGTATTCTGAACTGGAACCGGAACATAGTGTTTCTTGTGTATTTCGATGCACTGAATCTGAATCTGGAGCCCGTTTTGGTCCAGCACATCCCAGTTTTTGTAAATTTAAAGTATAACCTTCCACATAACCAAAATTTTGAGGTTATATTTGCAATTGGCAAAAATCTGGGACGTGCTGGACCAAAACGGATTCAGATTCAGATTCCGCGAATCGAAATACACCAGAAACACTATGTCCCAGTTCCAGTTCAGAATATTTTTCGTGTGCCTTGCACAGGCACACAAAAGAAATTATTTTACCAATTAAAAAAAGTGAAATTACTCAAATTTTGAATTTTTAAATGGAACACCCAGTACACCTTAACATTTCTGAATTTCTGAGGCAATTATAAATAGTAATTTGACATTTAGAAAAGTTTTTACGCCTACTTGATTTTTAAGAGCCATTTGTAGTATTGCATCTAGGTGGAAATCCAATCCCGCAAACACAGGATTCCTCTAAGTTTCTGCGGGATCAACATTGCAGGATTTTCCGTGCGGGATCTGCGGGATTCAATAATAAAATTCCGTAACGTGAACCATCGGCACTAAATGTAAAGAGGAATTGAATCGTTGTCTTCGTACTGCCTGGGTATCAGAATCAAAGGCTTCTCCTATGACTGTACGAGCACGAGTAACACTTGACTACTTACTAAAATATGAAATGACCCTTTTTGAATGCGGAGGAAATAAAAGTATATACTTGGAAGCTGTTTACAACTGTGTAAAGTCTATTCCGCCGACAAGTGTCGAGGCTGAGCGTGCGTTTTTAGCTGCAAGATATATTTGCAATAAGCTAAGATCAAACTTAAAAGATGATAACTTGGATATGTTATCTTTTCTCCGAAAATACCTTCAAGATCAATGCGACTAGGTAAAGTTGACAATTGACCTTTAAACTAAGTTTACCACAACGAAACTAACTTTAATAAACCACTAACTAATGTATTTTGTATTTTTGTATATGAAATAAAAACTTTTTGCATCTACCATAGTTTGTATATGACTTTTTCTTAGTAATTAGCATGTTTAATAGGTTTATTACAAAAAGTTATATATATTGTTAACAATCCCGCATTCTTGCGGATCCGCGGGATCGATGATTTTTATCCCGCAAGTGTGCGGGATTGAAGTTTTGGTGCGGGATTGAATTCCTTTATTTATGACTTTATTTTTAAGCCGATCGCAAATTATTTACTATACTATTGTTAAATTCGTCAAAAAATTTGAAAAATACTAGTTAGACAAGGAAATGTCAATTTGCCAAATTGTTTTCTTTCTATCTTCCATATTAGTCACTTAAACTGTGCGATTGTATTTTTCTAACATCACCTAGGGTCACTAGATTAATTTGCGTACAATCGTGGCCACCTAGATGCATTATTACAATTGGCTCTAAAAAATCAAGAAGGCGTAAAATGTTTTTAAAATGTCACATTTTGATTTAGAAATGTCTTTGGAACCCAAAAATGTTAAAATATACAGGGTGTTCCATTTAAAAATTCAAAATTGGAGCAATTTTCGGTCAAACCGAAAGTGACTAGAAGAAGTAAAAATATGCGTAAGCTCTCATTTGCTTATACTATTTACCTATACCAAGTCTTATTATTATAGGTCCAATACTCTAGGAGTTATTACTTGTCTAATAATTTGGTTGACACCCGGTATAGTCTATAAACTGGGACTTAAGCCCCCCAAAAACACCGGTTGAGTTACTGGACACCCTGTATGTATGTTGGTAATTTGATTGAAATTGATGAAAACTTTGATATCTGAGGTTTATCGACTTTAATAAAGAGTACCTTCTATTCTATTCTATTGTTTTTTCTTGGTTTTGGTCCCTTCAGGTCCAATCCACCACTCTCCCCTTCCGGTCAATGCTTTCCAGGGCTTCGTCGGCGGAAAATCTGGATAATCGAGCTCGTAGCTCCCAGAAATTCCAAAAAGAAAACAAATAATTCAATGTTCGATGCAATGCATAAATTGTCGACTGTCAAACCAAGATCTGCTACTGGTGTTACGTATAACCTTCACTTTCACTTCTGACAGTTCCCATGGCACGCCCATCTATTTCCCGCCATTTGAGAAATACCTCGTGTTCATCACCAAACAGGATACCATCAGCTTATAGGAATCTTCGCTCACAGCGCTTAGATCCAGAAGAAAGATGTCGTCAATTTAGCGTGAATCTTTCCTTGATCCCCGAAGATAAAAAACGTTTATACGACACCTCTAGCCGCCACTCCAGGAAGAACTTTGTAGTCCTCTACGCACGTCCGCACTGTTCGGAGGTCAAAAAACCTAAAGAGTACCTTATTTTTTAAGTTTTTGATTGTCTATAAAATGGCGCCCCCAGCTTCGCGATATCTGTCAAAATAAAAAGTTATGATGTAAATAAATTTTAAGTTTTTGGTAAAGTGCCCTCTGGCGGTATTTTAAAAAAGTCTTAAAATTTTAGAATCTGCAAAGTTCGATTTGTGTGCCAAATATCAACTGGATTGGGTAAAAAATAAATGCAAATTGAACTTTGACGGCTTGTAACTCGAAAACGAATGACATTCTGAAAAAAATTATATGAAGCTCTACCCTTATTTTGTCAAGTAGAATCACCCCCTTATGTTTCGTGATCGATTTTTGAATCACCCTGTATTAATATTAATACAATAATATATTTTTAAAAAACTCGTTTAAAGTATACTGGAAAAGAGTACTTTATTGTTTCTACAATATTAGAGGAAATGCTTAGTATCGAAGTAGGTAAGTACCCAATTATGTTGCTTAAAAATACTTAAGTTTTATTTTTTTTTACATATATGACGTTTTCAAAGATAAAAGCTACAAGTACTTTTAGGGAGGTACATAAATGATGTGCATTCGATTGTAGCCTCACTTCATGGTTGAGCAGGGAGCAATCATGGCGGCTTTACGAATTAGCTTGGCATTCTTGTGTATATTTGCAGTGGTTAGTGCTGACAATTTAGTCAGGTAAGTTTGTGTAGAATATATGTCTCATATACAGGGTGGCCCACCGGGAACTGCCGCGATCAATTTCTCAAAAGCACACTTTGAAAATTTTTGAAAATTTGGTTACATTATAAAGTCAGTGGGGGACATACAACTAAAATATTTTGGCAGCTCTACCACTTCCGGTTGTACCGGATGTTAATGTCAACTTTCTTATTTTAAATGGAAAACCCTATATATTATTTATTTTTTAGATTCTGCGTAAAATTCTAACCATAATTTTTGTATAATGTTCTATACCTACGTCTAACCGTTTTTGGCTTATTTTAAATTTTTTGTCAAAAATGACGTTTCCAAGCCATTACATAACCATCAGGTTCTTCTAAACAAAAGCCTTTAATATGAGTTTGAGATTGGATAGAGAAATAACAAATCAAATCAAAAATAAGGATAAGTTTGTATGAGGATATATATTCCCAAAATTTATAGTTTTTAAAATAGTAAAGAATTTTATATTTATCTATTCTAACAATGCTTTTAAGTACGGCTTAGTTTGGCTTCTAATTACCCTTCAACAAAGTTTTTGCCAATAACACTTATAAACCAAACCTATTCTTATTTGTTTTATACGTAAAAAATAAAGATGTTGGGTGTTGAGTGAATTTAATGAAATTCTATTGAAAACTAAAAATTATTCTTCAGTTTTAAATGTCCATATTTCCAAAACTTTTTAAGATAGATATGTCAAATATGGTATGTTTTAGAAATTAACCAAGTAAACTAATATTTTTATTTATTTTGTACGATACGTTTCAAGATGGCAGTGACGATACACACACGGTACAAGTTTTAAAAAATGACTTTAACTAAAAACAGCTCGAACTTAATTTTTTTAAGGATTCCACTTAAAAAAGGACCAACTACAAGAAACACCCTTAAGAAATTAGGGGCCCATCTTGAAGACCTTAAATTAAGATACACACTCAAAGATGGTGTTCCAGAACCTTTAACAAACTACTTAGACGTAAGTAAATTTATTGATTTTTTAATAAATTCTTTTATTAATTTTCTTTTTCAAAAATAAAACTTTATGTTTTAGGCTCAATATTATGGTGAAATTTCTCTTGGTACCCCTCAACAAAACTTTACCGTTATATTTGACACTGGATCTTCAAATCTCTGGGTTCCTTCCACAAAATGTAGCTTCTTGAACCCTGCTTGCTGTAAGTATTAAAAAGACAAAGACATAGAAAATATAATAATAACATCCCACATCTCTACATGCGGAAAATGTTTTGTTAAAACTTGAAAATTCATTTTTCTACGCTGGTGCTCGAACTTTGGTATGGTATGTAATTAACTCACCCTATCTTAATCTGACGCTCTCGACAATTTCTGATGGATATATAAAATCGGTCGTCTTAAAGTCGGTTTACTGACGATAGTTGAACGTGACAACGTCATAAGAAAATACTGATGGCATGGTTGCATTTTTCAAAAGAAAATTAAACAATTTACACCACATTCACTTTTCACTCCACTCCCTGACTTGACGAAAACATGTGAATGTATTATTGTATAGCAGCTATTCACGGGGACCGCTCAAAGTAGGAGAGAATCAGATGTCGAACGCTGCCGAACGCGGAGGCCGATTGTGCCTCTTTCGCGTTCTCGCTTGCGCTTCAAGCTTGAAATGGAACTCCGCATAAGTCATCTTTTTTTGTGCGGGCAGCCGGCTCTATCGAATTATAAGGCATTATCACGTCAATAAATTAATAGGGATCTCTGGACTATTTTTCCAAGTTATTACTAACAAGCTAATTTTTTGTGAGTAGGTTCATTTTGACGAGACGCCAAATTTTTCCTTACAACAATTTTCATTGGTGGTAGCATACAGGGGTAGAAGAGACTAAATATGTTGATTTGATGAATATCCAAATTCCAGGATGACTAACCTCGCAATTTGTAGGACAATGTGGGTGGTAAATTACATAAATATTATTTAATCAACAGAAAAAAAATCACGACATCGTTAACCATACATGTTGGTGGTAGGGGACTCTTCAGTGAAACCTTACATTTTGTAGGACAAATATATTTTTGGTTTATTTAGATAATTATGTTAAAAATTAACAGAGAAAACCCCTGTTTGTAATAAATTTTAAATATCTGTCAAATCAACACATTTAATTCTTGTTTCCCCTGTAAGCTACCTCCAACGAAAATTGTTGTAAGGAAAAAAGTTGCTCGTGTCGTCAAAATGAAGCTACTCACATAAAAATAGCTTATTTGTAATGACTTGGAAAAATGGCCCAGGGATTCCTAACTATAATTGTTAAAATGGATTTGCTTTATTTTTTAGTGTTACACAAGAAATATGACGCAGATAAATCATCTACTTACGAAGCTAATGGTACTAAATTTGATATTGCATACGGATCTGGTAGCCTTTCCGGATTTTTGTCCACTGATGTACTTACCGTAAGTAACTATCATCAATTTTAGGCGTTCAACCGATTATAACCGCGGTAATAATTGGTGACAACTTTGACGTATAATACATTGTTTAAACGTCAACATAACCGATTGGAAAATACCGTTTTAGAATTGGTTATTCGCCTAAAATTGATGTATATTTATTTGTCAATAAGTGAAAACAACAGATTTATTTAAATTGTTTAAGATATTTTATATTTTATTAAATAGTCCTAATTTGGTACCCTTCAAAAGTTACCTTACCTGAAAATGTGGCACTATTTTTTTTTAGTACACAAGTATTTACATATGGGTAGCAAATTTTAATTTTTATATGTTTACATTAGACCAGTTTTATCAACATTAATAATAGAGAAAAGTTACAAAATATGGAATAGAGTCCCTAATATGGAATACCGGCATTTTTTTAACGAAAACTCACACACGCAATTAGAGGGTTTTTATGCTTATTCGCAAGTAGAAGAGGTAACATGCCAGTAGTGCAAGCCCTTTCGTCGCTGTAGTAACGTTTTGTTTTATCGCTTTCTCATAACTTTTTAAGGTATTTTAAAAATACGTATTTTTTGTACAAAAAGTGCACGAAATGCTGTTTTTATAACTTTTAGGGATAGTTGATTTTATTACTTTCTTAACTAAAAAAAATATAAAAATTAGTTTAAAGTCGTCGACAAATCCAAATATGGACAGATCATAGTACCCAAATATGGACTATTCCATAATTGGGATCTTTGATCATTTAAAAAGCTTTTGATAGAGCAAGAAAACAATCAGGAGACAAGAATCAAGTCAAAAGGGCTGTTCGTCTCATAAAAGAACCTTCGCTTACAGAGAGGCTTCTTTCTCTCGCTCATCGTCGGCCTTTTTATAGGTACTTCTATGGCTATTGCTCTGAGAAATTGTCCTGTATAGTTCCTCCATTTACGCCTGTTTTCAATAGAGAAACTCATGGTGCTGCACGTATGCATCCCTATACGGTCCAACTGGACAGACCCCGAACTGCCTAGTTTGTTCGTTCTTTTATCCCTAGTGTATCTAGAAGGTGGAATATGCTGCCCGATGCTCTGGGCACAATAACTGCGCTGGATCCAGACTCTAAGGCCTGGATCTGTGATTTTTCCAAATTATTTTTGTTGCTTTCTATGTTATACCAAAGTTTCCAAAGAGTTTTTTGTTAAATAAATTTTTTTAATGGTGTTTATAGTATTCCATATTTGGGTACCTATTCCATATTTAGCTACCTTTATCATTTTTTAGTTTTTTTTAAATCCTTATTAAAACTAATCAATGGAACTAAACATTTTTACAAAATAAAGGACAAATATATGATTATTAATAATTACTACAAGAAGTTTTTTATTTATAATTTTTATGCCAATTATGTGAAAAAAACAAAATGGTATTGTGACGTGTAATTTTGAAATACATACATAGGGACAACTTTACGTCACTGGGCAAATGTACCATATGGAACTATTTTTTGGGACAATGAGACCGGTGGACCATGAAAACTAACTTTGCATTTTTTTAAAACCAACTTAACTTATTTGACTAACTAAATTTAGTACGGGCATACCCCTCACTAGGGATAGCCCGTACGGGGCTTAACTAAAACTTTAACTTTATGCTTGACTTTAGTAACTACTTCTTATCTCATAAAAATTCCCCTTTTAATTTCTTTCTCTCTTCTTTAAATATCAAATTTTCCAGTGTTTGTTTTGCATTTCTACGCTACCCAGTTTGTTTAATGTTTTTATTTTATTATTTTAAAAGTAACCTAGAAAATTGTTTAATTTATACTTTTAAGACCTTGACACCTCACGTATATTTTTATGTAGCAAATTCCCCAATGTTAAGTAAACTAATTAAAATGTATACTTATTTTAAAATTCCCAAAATGTATACTTTTTTTTACTAGGTGTTCACAGTATTCCATATTTGGTCACTTTTCTCTAATAATAAAATATTCTTTTAGCTTGCTGGTCTCAAGGTTCAAAAACAAACTTTCGCAGAAGCTACAAACGAACCTGGAATAGCTTTTATAGCTGGTCAGTTTGATGGCATCTTAGGAATGGCATATCCTACTATTTCTGTAGATGGAGTTAATCCCGTTTTCTATAACATCATAAACCAAAAATTAGTTTCTGAACCCGTGTTCAGTTTCTATCTTAACAGGTAATTGTTTTACGATAAATAAAAAATATACAGGGTGTTTATAAAAAAATGAGAAAAATTTTCCCTCCTTCCTACATATTTTTGAAAAGCAAAAAAAGGTCCCCAGGTATGTAAGGTATGTATAAAATAATTTGGTTACAAACTATGTGGCATGAAAGGGGGGCATTGCTCCGCCCCTGACTGTATGTAGTATCATAAATAATACCCCTGTAGTATTGAATGCCATTTTTAGGGACGCATCCGATGACGTAGGAGGTGAGATCATTTTGGGAGGATCAGACCCTGAATATTACGAGGGAGACTTTACTTACTTGCCTGTAGATCGTCAAGCTTACTGGCAGATAAAAATGGACGGAGTTAAATTGGGTGATTCTACTTATTGCGATGGCGGGTGCGAAGCTATCGTTGACACAGGTAACATAAAAAATTAGGAAGTACAGGAAATGAAGCTCAAATAAACACTTTTTTAAAAAGTTAAATCGATTTCAAAAAAATAAATAATAGTCTGGTAATAACATACAGAGTCTCCCCTGTGGCGCAGTGAGAAAAGCTTGGATCTTTGAAGCCAGAAGTCGCCGGTTCGATTCCCAGCGGGGAGATATATTTAGGTAGTAGTTAATTGTGGTGGCACTACCGCGTTGTCTAAAAGGCTCTGTGAAATGCATAACTGCATGTTTCAGTGCTTGGGCAACGTTGGCGGAACAGAGGGAACGATGGGTTAAACATCTAATAACCCGACACCCACGTTACTCTGGTATTAATGCATATGCCTTCGTGGGATGTCAAAAAGATTTTGTTTCACGGGACATGACTTACAACACTCTGTAGCTTAAAAGTTAAGAGGTTCAGGACATATATTAATATGCTTTTTCTTTCTAAAATGAGCTTAGGAATCTTACTCTGTATTTTTAGACATCAAATAAATTACACCCTGTATATTATTAATACTAGAATACTTCACATTTTTTGTTGTTTTAGGTACCAGTCTTATTACAGGCCCAAGCAAAGAAATAGCCGCTTTAAACAAAGCTATTGGTGCTTTTGAAATTGCTGCAGGAGAATATGTGATTGCCTGCAGTCGTATATCAAGCTTACCAACAATTGAATTTACTCTTGGTGGTAAAGTATTTGCTTTGGAAGGAAAAGACTACGTTCTGCAAGTAAGTACATTCCTTTTTAATATTAAAATTAGGTATATCTTTTTTTTTTTTGAATTGGACCAGTAATGATAAGAACCATTTTAAAACCTTTTTAGAGGATTTTTTTAACGAGTCTACGGTATATTCATACCGCGATATATGAAAACGGCGCTTTAACCCAGCCTGTTAATTCTATTCTATTCTATTTTTTTTGGTTTTGGTCCCTTCAGGTCAAATCCATCAGCCGTCCCCCTTCTGAACTATACGTTCCAGGGCTTCGTCGGCGGAAAATCAGGATAATCGAGCTTGTAGCTCCCAGAAATTACAAAAAGAAAACAAAAATAATTCTACAATCGATGCAATGCATAAATTGTTGGCTGTCAAACCAAGAACTGCTACTGGTGTTACGTATAACCTTCACTTTCACTACTGACAGTTCCCATGGCACGCCCATCTATTTCCCGCCATTTGAGAAATACCTCGTCTTCACTACCAAACAGGATACCATCAGCTTATAGGAATCTTCGCTCACAGCACTTAGCTCCAGAAGAAAGATGCCGTCAATTTGGCTTGAATCTTTCCTTGATCCCCGAAGGTAAAAACGTCCGTACGGCACATCTAACCGCCACCCCGGGAAGAACTTTGTAGTCCTCTACGCACGGCCGTACTGTCCGGAGGTCAAACAAAGAGTACTGCTGCAGCCTGTCAATGTCAAGTGTTTCGGGTGTCAGGCTGGGCGAACGCGTTTCTTTTGTTATCGGACAAGTTTACTACAATGTTTTACATGCAATTTTTAAACATTGTGCTAAAAATCATAAGGGTTACAGTCACAAAACGCGCCTAGACCGATACCTGAAACATGTGTTTGAGCCTTATGGTTTCATGATTACCAGTTTGTGCATTTCTTTTAACGTGTAGAACCATTCTTCGTAACCGATCAGAACAGGTTTAAAAAGGAAAACCAAAGAAGAGAGGAATTTGACCTTTGACATCACATATATAACATTTTACAGATTTGTTGTTCTTTGGTTCATGATTAAAGTCATTTTTTCGTGTTAACCGTATTCATCGGACTGGTTAAAACCGCATTTGAAATGACAATATAAATATGAGAGTTAGATAGATTTAAATGTTTTGAACCGTTAACACAAAAAAACGCCTTTAGTCTTCCGTGGTTTGTATTTGTTTTTTCGGACTTCAGACTTCATGCATGGACTCTTTGTTTGACCTCCGGACAGTGCGGACGTGCGTAGAGGACTACAAAGTTCTTCCCGGAGTGGCGGTTAGAGGTGCCGTACTAACGTTTTTACCTTTTTACCGGGGATCAAGGAAAGATTCACGCTAAATTGACGGCATCATTCTTCTGGATCTAAGCGCTGTGAGCAAAGATTCCTATAAGCTGATGGTATCTTGTTTGGTGGTGAACACGAGGTATTTCTCAAATGGCGGGAAATAGATGGGCATGCCATGGGAACTGTCAGTTATGAAAGTGAAAGATATACGTAACACCAGTAGCAGGTCTTGGTTTGACAACCGACAATTTATGCATTGCATCGATTGTAGAATTATTTTGTTTTCTTTTTGGAATTTCTGGGAGCTACGAGCTCGATTATCCAGATTTTCCGCCGACGAAGCCCTGGAAAGCATAGCCCGGAAGGGGGAGAGTGGTGGATTTGACCTAAAGAAACCAAAACCAAGAAAAAAATAGAGAGAGAGATAATTCATGCATGAGAGGCAAGGGAGAAGGTAATAGAATGGTTATGCAGAACACTCCATTATAAAAAAAAAATCGTTACGGGCGGTGGGCGGTTCTAAAGCATAAAAGGAATGCACCAAGTGCATTTACGGACCTATGTATGTTTATAAGAACTTTTTTCATAAAATTACCTAATTAATTAGCTTTTAATTTTTTTCGCGATTAGAAAACACTGTTGATTTAATCTATTTTTTTAGGTGGAAAGTGCAGGAATAGTAGAATGTTTATCTGGCTTTTCGGGTATGGATATTCCACCACCAGCAGGTCCTCTATGGATTTTGGGAGATGTATTTATTGGAAAATACTACACCGAATTTGATGTTGGCAATAACCGTGTGGGTCTTGCAACTGCCAAATAAATCACCATCAAGTTATCTGAATTCAATAGCCACATCTAGTTTTTTTCAATAAAATTTAAAGTTTGGTTAATAGTAAATTTGCTGTGTGTTTGTTTTGTGTCAGTTATTTAATTTGATTCTTCAAAGTCTAAATACAATATTCACTGATCTATTTTGTTTTATTTTTAAATATTAAACCCTTTTAGGTTATTTAGAAAGTCCGGAATTAAAATGTAAGAGTATTTTAATTAAAAAGTTTATACAACCAATCGCTTATCGCCCTTTCAAATTAAACCTTTTTTTTTTTGTATTAAATTCACTTTTCAATGATATACAGGGTGCTCCATTAGTGCATCGGGCTTCTATATCGCCTAAACTATGAAAGTTAGAGATTTTGTTTAAAGTGGTTTATGAATGAGATATGATAAAAAACTATTTTTGGAAAATATTTTGTTTTGTACAGGGTACTCAAATTTGGCCTACTAGAATTTGATCAATTTTTTTAAATGGAACACCCCAAATATTTTTACATATTTGGGAGTCCTTTATGTTTGTCTATACATGTGTACAATATTAGCTTAAAATTATAGAAGGGTATCTTTTGACCCTCTACAATCAGATTATTTTTTTTTGGAGACAGTAACCTTTTCATCGACTTGGGGAAATTTTTTCCTTTATCGATGTTTTTTCATATTTTTTTAAGAAAATTTAATTTTCTTTAAAACTAATAATTTAAAAAGCCTAATATTGTACACATGTATAGACAAACATAAACGACTTCCAAATATGTAAAAATATTTGGGGTGTTCCATTTAAAAAATTGGTCAAATTCTAGTAGGGCAAATTTAAGTACCCTGTATATAAACAAAATATTTTCCAAAAATAGACTTTTATCTCTTATTCATAAACCACTTTAAACAAAATCTCTAACTTTCATAGTTTAGACGATATAGAAGCCCGACGCACTAATGAAGCACCCTGTATCATACAGTATACATGGTGTTTCTTTTTAAAATGGCGACTAAAGAACAAAATTAAATGCCGTCATTATTTCGGTTTTTTCTATATTTTATTGCTAAGTAGGCTGTGAAAATAAAAAAATGCCATATTTTACTCTCACAGGTGGTGACATACTCCATTTTCTTTAATAAATTACTTAGATTTCGTAATTTTAGGTTTTAATGTAATTAATAGGAGAAAATTCAAAATTTGACAAACATTTTAAATGAAAACGCCCCTATTATATTTTATTTTTAAATTTAACAATGATGGTGGAAAAAAATTGGAGGAGTAAAAAAAAGGGGCCTCACCCCTTTAACCACAATCCTTCGAATAAAATGCACATTGTGCAAGGCTCCTTTCATAGCACAAAAGAATTACGGGCCTAAAAAAGTTCCTTACCCTTTAATTTCTACGTTATTTTCATATGCCACCTTTCATACCTTCACCTTGCTACGAGGCCCCCAGGCGCGAGAGGTCGTAGGCGACCGCCTACGCCTAGCTACGCTACTGAATTCTACACTTAAAGCTATTTCCAATGATTTCACACCATATTGTTTATTTTCAAGATGGCGGCATCACTGATCTCGATGGATTGCCAATGTTATAACCTGCGCGAAATAAAAGTTACATTTCATGGGCGAAAAAACCGGTTTGTACGCAAGCCAGTTGAGGGTAAACGCACCCGGCTTCAAACAAACTATCCGCATTTATAGGAAAGAATTTGTTGGCGGCGTCCTGGTTTTCTGTTCGAAGTACGGTAGCTAATGAGTGTTACGGTCAGACCGAGGACGAAGGGTACGGGGTGCCGGTGTTTGTATTTTGCCACGGCTTTTAAGTGCGCATATTCGTCCACCCACTGCGCGAGGTCGTAAAAATCCGAAAAATGCCTCTTGCCACTGCGGATCTAAATGTAGGTTATCTATGGGCGGCATCCAAATAACGGAATTCAAAAAACAAATAAACATTAAACACTAAAGAAAAATGGTAATAGCTGCGTTCGCGGTTAGTAAAATCCTGAATTTTTAGTAACAGTTCTGTGTTCGCGGGTTACAATGGAATCAGTTTGTTACCGGTTCGTAACCTGATTAGCAGTCCTGGGATTTTTGTTGGAACTAAAAGTTCAGTTCGGAATTTCATGCGCATTGTCGACATGGTCAGCTGTTTTCTGTTTTTGTGGTACAGAAATAAACCGTTGTATTACAGTTTATTTGTTTCTGCCACTTTTTATGCAGGTTGATATACCTGTTGAATATTTTTTTATATTCTTGTGATTCTGAGCGTATATAAACAAAGGATTTTTAATTGTATTCCGTATGAATGTATGTATGCAATAAAATATATAAAGATTTAATTAAAAAATATAGACAATATTACAAGATTTTACCATTTCTTGTTGTTTGAATTTAGGTGGCAAAATATAAATGAAAACCCTGTACATCTAACATACAAATATTTTTGTGGAAATGTATTTTCTCATTAACCAGGACTTTTTATGAAGAGGCACTTTTTTCGTAATATTATTAATTAAAAAGTTTCCTATTTGGTAAAAACTTCCGAAGACACGCTGTATTAATGCAAACAACTCTTAAGAATGTTATAAAATGTGAAAGTTGCAAATAATCAAACTCTATTTAGAATATATACGAAGCAGAAGATACAGAATCAGCCAGTCAAATATATATAAAACAATGTGTCCACGGATGGACTAACTTAATTTAGTATGGGCATACCCCCACTAGGGGTAGCCCGTACGGGGTTTAACTAAAACTTTAACTTTTTTCTGAACTTCACTGTTACTACCTATTTCTTATCTAATCCCCTTCTTATTTCTTTTTCTCCCCTTTAAAATTAAATTTTCCAGTGTTTGTTTTGCATTTCTACGCGACCCAGTTTGTTTAATGTTTTTATTTTATTATTATAAGAGTAACCTAGAAAATTGTTTAATTTATACTTTTAAAACCTTGACACCTCACGTATATCTTTATTTAGCAAAATTCCCAATGTTAAGTAACCTAATTAAAATTTATACTTATTTTAAAATTCCCAAAAATGTATATTTTTAAAATTCCCAAAATGTATACTTTTTTATACTAGGTGTTCACAGTATTATTACTTTTTTACGCTGTTTAAATAAATAGTAAAAAAATATTACCCAAAATAACATTTTCGTAATTTTGAATCTCCCTGTTTTTTCTCACTTAATTCATTTTTTTTGCAACATTAACCTTAATTTTTGCAAGAGACCATAACCAATGGCAAAAAAAAAATGATTATGCACTTCTGATTACTTTTTACAATTTTTAATTAAGTAGTCTCAAAAACATGTTTTTCTGTTTTTCATTTTTCAAAGTAATATTGTCGTAATTTTTAACCACCCTGTATATCCTACAGCAAATTTTATTATAGCTTTTAACATTTTTCCCAAAATTTACTTTTTTTTGAAATATTAAAAATAAAAATTGTTACAGGTATAGTTAAGTCCATTCGTGGACACACTGTATGTGTACAGGCAATGCGTGGAAAGGAGACAGTTTAACTCGAATACCAGCATGTAAACTTTTCGGATTGGGTGACTAATAGTGCTTCTTTTGTTATTGAATTACTGGCCGATATACCTTTAAAATGGCTGATACGATAAACAGATTACTGAGAAAAACTTTTGGCTCAAAACAGAATTAGATTTTTCTCTAATAATGGCAATATTTTAATATACAGGATAAACCATAAAATAGAAATTAAAAGAAATATTCTTTTTGTGTGCAATATACACCAGTATATTTATTTCGAATGTTTCTAAAAACCTTAAAACATATACAATAATTAAATAATCACAATGTGAATATAAATTAATAATTTCTACGACTTAACTGTTTTTTTTTTAACTTTACTCACTAAAATTATTTACATCAATTATAAAATTTAACTTAAAATTTATTTTTTATACTACTACTTTCTGAGGTAACGAGCTTGATGATGTAACCTTCTTGCTATGCTTCACTTTCTTTACATAAGCTTCTATAAGTTGTCTTATTTTAATTGGATTAATCTCACCAGTTTTGTTGTGGCAAATCTAAAACAAAATAATTTGTTACCAAGTACCAAAAATATTTATTTGCTTATATGGCCACTAAGGACCTGGGCCTATGGGCTTTTAAAATTAAGCTGGCAACGTTATTAACTGATGAACTTAATAAGGAACATGGAGTACCACAAGGAAGTACTTTGGGTCCGTTACTTTTTTACTCTATATAAATGACATTGTGGATGTTGCCGAGGGTGTTGATGTTCATCTGTTTGCAGATGATACTTTGGTGTATGCATCAGGAGAGAATGTGGAGTGTTTGGTTGAGGTAGTTAATAATGCATTGAGCAAAATCTACAATTATACATGTAAAAACTTTTTAAGTATAAACTCATCTAAAAGCCAGTTTATGTTAATTGGTACTGAAAAAATTAAGACTTATTTTGCTACGCGTAACTTCTCAATTGAAATAGGAGGCTCAAGAATAAATCAAGTGAATAAAATTAAATATCTGGGGGTAATAATAGATGACAGGTTGACTTTTAAAGATCATGCTAATTTTGTCATTTCAAAGATAAGCTATTGCATCAACTATCTGTCTCGTTGCTCTGCATATCTATCCTTTTGGGCCAGACTTACAGTGTATAATACAATAATATTGCCACACTTCAATTATTGTGCAACTATTCTATGTATGCTCAACCAAAATGAGTTGCAGAAATTGCAAAATAGAGCAATGAGATTGATATTGTGCTGCTCTAAATATACTCCCATAAGAGTAATGCACCAGTGCTTGAACTGGCTGCCAGTTTTTGAACATTTTAAATATTCTGTTATGGTGTTTGTGTTTAAAATTAAGTTGGGTCTGGCACCTTCATATCTGGTCAATAAGTTGGCTTATAACCGTGATATTCATACATATCATACAAGGCAGGCGAATGACTTCTTTATTACACCAAAGAATAAAAAAATATGTCAGAATTCTCTTTTTTTAGGGGTTTGGACAATAAGTTACCTTACGAACTAAAAAATATAACTTCGATTTTAACTTTTAAAGCAAAACTTAAGACATTTCTTTTAAAAGAGTACAATATTTTGTGATGTATATATTTACTTTTTGTTTATAACTCTTATTTTACTATATGACCTGAACACAATCACTTTTTGTGTGAGTGTGACTAACTTTGGCACGCTATATTTTGTTTGTTTCTTGATTGTTTAAATTAAAGTTTTGTTTTTACTCTATAATTCTGTTTTTATATATGTATATATTTTTAGAATTAGTGTGACTATTGTTTGTGAATCCTATTTTATTTGTCTTTTTTTTCTTAAATGTGCTTTATTGGCTCTTTGGTTAAACAATTTCAATTTTATACTTTTTAAACATTTAATAACTTTAATTTTAATTGACATATATTGTAAAATTGTTTTTGTAAATAACTGATTAGCTGAAATATTTGCTAAATAAAGAATTTAATAATAATAAAAAGACCTCATCGGCATAATTTTGAACTAGTATAAGAGTCCATGACAATTCATAATCAAGTTTTTCTTGTTGTTGTGGCAGTTAATATTGTGTTTTTTAAATAATTTTTATAATTTATTGAATAAATGCAATAAAAAATACAAGGAGAATTAGTCTCCAATTTGTGCTAAGTGTTTTGGTGATTGTCATCATGGATTCCGTAAAATATTCTGCCATGAAGCAAAAGGTACAAAGTCAGATTTTTGTGCTCTCAGTTTAAGTGTAAATATTCAAGAACTTACGTATATAAAATTACGCGGAACATTGGTTGGTAGCTACTCTTTGTTTTATTTAGATTCTTAGACTATGATGCCTAATATTTTGTCTGAAATTTAATGCCTTGATATCTGATGATTGTATTTTATGTTTTGGATCATGCAGAACTTTTAATAAAAAATAACTTTTTTTCGTAAAATTAATAATAATTATATTTTTGCTCTGTATAACTATTGAAATATAAAATTTGGTTCTAAGAAAATTAAAATTAAAATTCTTTACTAACTTATAATTTATTTAAAAAAAAAAATGGGTTTCAGATTTGTTATTAATTCCAGGGTTTTAAATCTACACTTAGAGCGGCCTTTACCATGTCGTGTTAACAAACTCAGAGTTAAATTATTATGTCTTAGCTAAATTTTAAAAGCTGTCAAATGCATTGTCACCTAGATTTACTAAATATGGTTTGCTTCTAGGGTAGGAGTATACTAACTCAAGGATGGACTCGACATTGTAAAAGCCGCTGTTAGAGCGGCCTTTACCATGTCGTGTTAACAAACTCAGAGTTATATTATTATGTGGTTGAAGTCCTAGCTAAATTTTAAAAGCTGTCAAATGCATTGTCACCTAGATTTACCAAATATGGTTTGCTTCTAGGGTAGGATTATACTAACTCGAGGATTGACTCGATATTGTAAAAGCCGCTGTTAGAGCGGCCTTTACCATGTCGTGTTAACAAACTCAGAGTTAAATTATTATGTGGTTGAAGTCCTAGCTAAATTTTAAAAGCTGTCAAATGCATTGTCACCTAGATTTACCAAATATGGTTTGCTTCTAGGGTAGGAGTATACTAACTCAAGGATTGACTCGACATTGTAAAAGCCGCTGTTAGAGCGGCCTTTACCATGTCGTGTTAACAAACTCAGAGTTAAATTATTATGTCTTAGCTAAATTTTAAAAGCTGTCAAATGCATTGTCACCTAGATTTACTAAATATGGTTTGCTTCTAGGGTAGGAGTATACTAACTCAAGGATTGACTCGACATTGTAAAAGCCGCTGTTAGAGCGGCCTTTACCATGTCGTGTTAACAAACTCAGAGTTAAATTATTATGTCTTAGCTAAATTTTAAAAGCTGTCAAATGCATTGTCACCTAGATTTACTAAATATGGTTTGCTTCTAGGGTAGGAGTATACTAACTCAAGGATGGACTCGACATTGTAAAAGCCGCTGTTAGAGCGGCCTTTACCATGTCGTGTTAACAAACTCAGAGTTATATTATTATGTGGTTGAAGTCCTAGCTAAATTTTAAAAGCTGTCAAATGCATTGTCACCTAGATTTACCAAATATGGTTTGCTTCTAGGGTAGGATTATACTAACTCGAGGATTGACTCGATATTGTAAAAGCCGCTGTTAGAGCGGCCTTTACCATGTCGTGTTAACAAACTCAGAGTTATATTATTATGTGGTTGAAGTCCTAGCTAAATTTTAAAAGCTGTCAAATGCATTGTCACCTAGATTTACCAAATATGGTTTGCTTCTAGGGTAGGAGTATACTAACTCAAGGATTGACTCGACATTGTAAAAGCCGCTGTTAGAGCGGCCTTTACGATGTCGTGTTAACAAACTCAGAGTTATATTATTATGTGGTTGAAGTCCTAGCTAAATTTTAAAAGCTGTCAAATGCATTGTCACCTAGATTTACCAAATATGGTTTTGCTTCTAGGGTAGGAGTATACTAACTCGAGGATTGACTCGACATTGTAAAAGCCGCTGTTAGAGCGGCCTTTACCATGTCGTGTTAACAAACTCAGAGTTAAATTATTGTGGTTGAAGTCCTAGCTAAATTTTAAAAGCTGTCAAATGCATTGTCAGCTAGATTTACCAAATATGGTTTGCTTCTAGGGTAGGAGTATACTAACTCGAGGATTGACTCAACATTGTAAAAGCCGTTGCTAGAGCGGCCTTTACCATGTCGTGTTAACAAACTCAGAGTTAAATTATTATGTGGTTAAAGTCCTAGATAAATTTTAAAAGCTGTCAAATGCATTGTCAGCTAGATTTACCAAATATGGTTTGCTTCTAGGGTAGGAGTATACTAACTCGAGGATTGACTCAACATTGTAAAAGCCGTTGCTAGAGCGGCCTTTACCATGTCGTGTTAACAAACTCAGAGTTAAATTATTATGTGGTTAAAGTCCTAGATAAATTTTAAAAGCTGTCAAATGCATTGTCACCTAGATTTACCAAATATGGTTCCCTTCTAGGGTAGGATTATACTAACTCAAGGATAGACTCGACATTGTAAAAGCCGCTGTTAGAGCGGCCTTTACCATGTCGTGTTAACAAACTCAGAGTTAAATTATTGTGGTTGAAGTCCTAGCTAAATTTTAAAAGCTGTCAAATGCATTGTCAGCTAGATTTACCAAATATGGTTTGCTTCTAGGGTAGGAGTATACTAACTCGAGGATTGACTCAACATTGTAAAAGCCGTTGCTAGAGCGGCCTTTACCATGTCGTGTTAACAAACTCAGAGTTAAATTATTATGTGGTTAAAGTCCTAGATAAATTTTGAAAGCTGTCAAATGCATTGTCACCTAGATTTACCAAATATGGTTCCCTTCTAGGGTAGGATTATACTAACTCAAGGATAGACTCGACATTGTAAAAGCCGCTGTTAGAGCGGCCTTTACCATGTCGTGTTAACAAACTCAGAGTTAAATTATTGTGGTTGAAGTCCTAGCTAAATTTTAAAAGCTGTCAAATGCATTGTCAGCTAGATTTACCAAATATGGTTTGCTTCTAGGGTAGGAGTATACTAACTCGAGGATTGACTCAACATTGTAAAAGCCGTTGCTAGAGCGGCCTTTACCATGTCGTGTTAACAAACTCAGAGTTAAATTATTATGTGGTTAAAGTCCTAGCTAAATTTTAAAAGCTGTCAAATGCATTGCCTCCTAGATTTACCAAATTTGGTTCGCTTCTAGGGTAGGAGTATACTAACTCGAGGATTGACTCAACATTGTAAATTAGTAAATTAAGTTTCTTACCTTAGGTACTGCTCGTCGCATAATGTCTTTATACTCGTTTTTAGTTATCTTCTTTTTATTGTAGTATGGTTTAAGAACTAGTTTTACTTCTTCAACGACCCGTTCTTGCCTATTTAACTTTTTAAGGAACTGAAAAAATTCATATGTACCATTAGTTAATTAAGGTACATTTGTTTTTTTCACGATAGTTCTGCAAAGGTTTAAAATATATTTTTAAAAAATTGTGCCAAACTGCAGCTCTCAATTTTGAAATTAACCCGGCCCCCACGACAGACAAATTAACAGGGAAAAAGTTCTGTTATAACTTGGAAATTTTTTAAGTTATCTACTAATGAACGAATCATATAAACACATGATAAATCTTGTTGCAAATTAAACGCTCTAAAAAAGGTCTCGATTCACATGTTATTTGATGTCAAAATCATAAAATAACAACAAAAAAAAACATTAAATATTGATGATTTTGTTGTCGAATATCATTTGTACCAATTAAGTTGGCTATAAAGCATAGGAGACCTTCTTATAGGGCGTTAAAGTTGCAACAAGAATTATCATCATTCGATATGGTCCATTTATTAGTGGATAACTTAAAAATTCTAAAGTTTAACAGAATTTCTTACATGTTAATTTCACTTAAAACTTGCTGCCGTGGGGGCGGGGCGGGTTAATTTCAAAATTAAGCGCTGCATTTTGTAACGATTTTTTTTTTTTATATTTGGAACCTATTCAGAACTATCGTGAAAAAAGTCAAACATACCCTAAATAAAGACCACTCCCTAACCCCTACCAATGTACCAATGATCTTTTAATTAAAATAAACGATTTTTTAAAAATCTTTGGACAAACCACGAAGGCTAAAAGCCTAAATACTAACGTACCGTGGGTGTCTTAAGCGAGGTAAGAGGAAGTTTGTTGACACGGGACTTAAATACTTGAAGATTTGGGGGAAGGAAAGACCTCCGCGGGCAGCAGGTTCCACAATCTAGAAACTCTAGGGATAAAAGAACAAAGTGGGAAGTTCGGGGCCTGTCCAGTTGGACCGTATAGGGATGCATACGCGCGAAACCACGAGTTTCTCTGTTGGGAACTGTGAGTGGAGGAACTAAACTGGACAATTCTTCAGAGCAGAAACCATTGAAGTACCTATAAAAAAGCGATAAATCCCCACAGCCCGACGATGGACAAGAGGGGGAAGCCTTTCTGTAAGTGAAGGATCATTAATGAGACGAACAGCTCTTCTTTGAATAGAATCAAGAATGCTTAGGGTTGTGGGGGACGCCATGCCCCAGATATGAGAACAATTATCCAAGGGAGGTCGGATTTGGGACACATATAAAGTGTATAAATTAACAGGGGAGAAATACTTTTTGGCTCGGAAAAGAAATCCAAGCTTTTTGAGGCTGCCGTGGCTATGGATACAATGTGTTTATTTCAGTTAAGGTTACTTTCAAATCTGACGCCCACAAGATTGAAGGTGTCTTTGCTCTGTAAAACTTGGCGGCTCATAAGTAAAGGATGAGTATTTGATGTCTCTTTTCGCGACAAGGAACATGATTGTGTTTTGGATGCATTAAAATGGACGAGATTTTTGGCGCCCCAATCCAATATTAAATCAAGATCTTGCGAAAGAGATATCTGCATCGCTCTGCGTTTGTTTTCCAAGTCAGGTTTAGAGATGGGTTTAGGAACCTGAAAACTGGAGTGAAGGGTACTATCGTCGGCGAAACTATGAATGGAATTAGTTGTGGATGAGAAAAGGTCGTTGATGTGAAGGGAACAATGTTGGTGCCAGAACTGAGCCCTGAGGGACTCCAGCATTTACTTGGTGAAAGCTTGAAGAATGGCCGTCCACAATAACTGATATACGTCGATCAGATAGATAACTAGAGAGCCAAGTACAGAGTTTAGTTGAAAGACCATAGGAGGGAAGTTTATTAGGAAGTGCGGCATGTCAGACCTGGTCAAAAGCTTTGGATATATCAAGAGTAACGATCTGGGACTCACGTAGAAACTCAAGAGACTTATTCCAGCAGTGTAAAACGAAGGAAAGAAGATCTGCTGTAGATCTTTTGTGACGAAATTTTTATACAGGGTGTCAATCATTAAGGAGTTATCTCAGTACATAAGTGGTAAAAATAACTTTTTTATTGTTATCTCAAAAACAAAAAGCGTTAGAATAATGAAAGTTAACGAAAATATTTCTATTATAAGAATACACTTTCTGATTACTTTTTACTTTTTCAAAATTAATAAAGGTGGTTAAAATAGACTATCCATATCGTTCTTGCTAACCAAATTTAAAGAGAGACTTTGGCAGTGACCTAGAAAAATATAAATGTTTATACCCTGATTTATTAGAAACTTTGTTAACTATTGTATTTAAAAAAAAAAACTAATAATTTTAAATAAAATGTAAATCATAAAGTGTCGGGACGGGGAAATTTATTTAATGAAAAAATCAATTTATCTGCTGTCACCTATTGAGGAATTTGTAATCTTTTTTGTCATTACTCGTTAGTTTTAACACAATACTCTTATTGGTTTAAAGAAAAAAAAATGAAGACGTATTTTTTTTGCGATAACTCCCTAATGCTAGACTTTTGACCCCATGTTTATAAACCAAAATACTCCCTATTCTGAACAATCAATCACCTCTTTAAATTTTTCGCATTTGTTTAGAAACACCCTGTATAAGTATTGGATTATTTTCATGCCTATAAACCAAAATATCTAAAACTTGGGTAAAACATTTACTAAAAATCTAATTATTTTAATTGACTTTATTTTAAAATATATTTTTTATTAGTTAATCGTCGACGAAATCTAAGGCGTAACTACGTTTTAGAATAAAAAATATATCTATATTAAAATAAAGTTTTATCATTTTTTATTGTCATTTGATTGCAAATAAATTATTCCACAATTTATTGTAACCACATTTATTAACTATTAAATAAATGCTGTTGGAGTTACGTGTGCTAAGATTACGCCGACAATAAACTAGGTCAGTAATAAAAAAATTTGATGAAGATGAACTTATTTTGTACTGACCTTGTCTTTTACCTGCATTTCCACTGCCGAATTGGGCAACTCCTCCAAAATTTTAAGGCTGTCCTCGTCAATTTTAACTCCAATATGTTTGGTTTTCGATGTTGTCGCTGTTTTCTTGGTAGCCGATCTTTTCTTTTTGTTGTAGCTGGGAGATCCAAATAGGGCGTCGAATGTATTTTGATGTTTCTGAGGATTGGTAGGTTTGGATTTTGAATGACTTTTAGAGGACTTGACTGCAACAGCGGGAGTCTCAGTTGGCGGCTCAAAAAGATCGTCATAGTCACTAGACCCAGGCGAATAAGGTGATTCAAAATCGAGAGTAATCTCATCCAAGCTATTACCATTTTGTGCTCTATTACCTTTTTTATTGTTGGTGTTCTTTGACTGCATTGGCTTTATTGGCGTCGATTTAATAGCCGCTTTAGTAGGGGGTATTTTAACTGGGCTAGATTTAACCTGATTTGGCAACACAATCCGCTGTGGAATATTTGACGAGGGTGTTATTAGGCTTGAATTTATAATATTTATTCTTGAAGTTGCCATACTAGTTGGTACAGGCGTCGAAGTAATTATCGATGTTGGCACAGAACTAAAGGGGGTTGTTTGTGCTACAGGTTTGACATTAGCAGGTTGTAAAATTTGATTTATTACTACTCCTATCCTCTGCTCCGGAGATTTGGGATCTGCATTTTCGTGAAGACTACTTTGTGAGTCTGCTGGCTGAATATCTGCAATTGGTGGTGTTAAAGATTTTATAATATCGGGGGTTTGTCCGGGCTTTTCCAACAAGTCTAAACTAGATCGATTTTCCAAAGATTCTTGATGAACTTGCTCGCTTCCCACATCACCTTGTGCCTGACTAGGTTCAGGAGTAGGTGACCTACTTTTGGTGGGTTCAAATGGATCATATGCATCTGGGGAACTTGGTGGTGAAGTGGGTGGTTCCTCTGGTGGAGTATTGGGACCTTTATGCATACTATTGTTAATCTCTTCTTGGATTTCTTCCTCGATGGTTTCAAGAGGATCATGTAGGGGGTTATTTATTGCACGTACCTGGGGAGGTTTTGAAATTAAGGAAAATTTAATACTGGGTTCAGGTGGAGTTTTTGGGCCAGTTGTATAATTTGGTATTCTTTCCGGACTCGCTACCTGCTGTGAAGAATCACATATATCCGACTGAATATTTCTATTTTCGTTCTCATTATTATCGCTATCACTAAGAATAATGACGTCTTTGGGAGAAGCATTGATTTCCTGAAAGGGTGATCTCTCTAAATCAATTATGGCTACAGGTTTAACTCCCGACAGATCTTTTTTATTTCGTTTTCTCTTTTCCTTATTTTTCTTTTGTTGTTCTGCTGCTGCCGCTTCCTTTCTTTTCCTATTATCTCGAGTACTAACATCTCTTGTTTCATTTTCATTATTAAAGCTAACACTTACTAAAATATTATCTCCAGAAGCAAATACTTCTTTAGATGGTGGAGGCGTACGTTCCCTCTCCCTTCGCCTCCTTTTTGAAGCAGGGTCTTCTTTTCTTTTCCTCTCCTTATTTCGTTTATCTTTCTTTTTCTTTGCAGCATCGTTGTTTAAAATAACAGTTAAATTTTGATTTCGTAAAGCTTGAGAATTATCAACTCTAGGTGGTGTCCATGAAGGTGACATATGATGAGGAGCTGGAGAGGGGGATCTTGAAAAAGAAGGAGTCCAATCTCGTCGGTTTCGTCTGGGAGAACCTGACCGAGAACGAGACCTTCTTCGGTTTTGGCTACCACTCTTCCTTAGTCGTTTCCTCGCCTTAACCCTATCTCTTTCCTTAGATTTCTTTCTTTTATTACCTTTACTTGAGGAGCGTTTTCTTTTTTTATTTTTGGACCTATCTCTTTTTCTGCCGGTTGACCTGGATCTAGAACGATTTACTGATCTACGATTCCTTGATCTTGCCCTTCTTTTTGTAGTTTTGTCCCGGGCTTTTGACACGGATCGTTGCCTGGAAACTGATCTTCGTCCTCTAGGTGGTGTTCTTCCTCTAGATAAGGATTTAGATTTTCTTCTAGACAACGATCTTGGTGCTCTTATTGGAGATGGAGACCGTCGAGTTATTGAGGGGGATCTTGGCATAACAGGAGGAGTGTAAGAACGGCTTCTTGATCGAGAAGGAAGATCGCGTCCAAATTGATCTTTGGGAGGAGGCCTTGGTTTTCGGCAATAATAGCACGGACGTTATAGCGTTCAAGTTCTTTACGCTTTTCTTTCCTCTTCTTAGTTTCCTTTTCTTTATTAGTTAGCTTTTCCGGTGTCTTACTGCGCGATCGTTCACGATCCTGTTCCTTTATTGTTTCCTTTGTTTTATCCTTATCTCTATAATTTCTTTCCTTATTACTTTTTGTAAGCTTTTTAAAAGATTCTTTATTTTCATTTTCCTTGTTGGCGCCGTCTGCACTTTTACTTCTATCTCTGTTCTTGTCCTTATCTTTTTTCTTCTTTTTGCTTTCCTTATCTACCTTTTTATCACTTTTTTCCGTTTCTTGATCCTTATCTTTAATACTTTCAGTGCTTCTAGCTCTCTCGGGTGTGCCTCCGATTATCTCGCTGACATTTTTTCCTTTATTCTTATCCACGATTTCTCCCTCTTCAAACTCTTCCGGTCGAGTAAATTCAAGTTCAGACTCTTTTGCATTAATTTCCAATGCGTCACCATCAGAAACCATTTTTAACTCATGCGATTCATCAAAATCATTGCGATCCTCGTCGGAAATCATTTCGGTATCAAGTCCCTCAAGTCCTTCTTTAGATTTATCTGTGTTTTCATCTAATAAAGGAGTGTAACTGCGTTCTTCTTCACTTAAAATGTCTTCTGTCATATCCTTTATATCGGAAATCACAAAGGACGAGGTTTTTTAACTACACTTTCGTCCTCAGAATCACTATACAATCCGCCCAAATTCCAAGAGCTGCTAGGCGGCTTTTTAAGCCTTGGATCCGAGCCCGGGCCAAAGGTTTTTCAACTGTGACTTCAGAATCTTTTTGGGGTATTGCAGGTAATGATTCTGATTCGTCAGTGATTTGATCCACATTTTCAGGAATATTTCTTTCGGATTCAGCTGGAATATGTTCAGGTAAGTTCTCAGTTATGTTAGCATCTTGGACATTCAATTGGTTTCTGTCTGATGGAGGCAAAGAAATATCTGTTGTCAGCGCTACAGTTTTACTTTCTCTGGAATAAATGCTGAAGTTTGGACATCCGTCATTTGAATATTCTTCATCATCTATCTTTCGAGAAACATTTTCCGAAGTTGGCGAATTTTCATTTGATTTTATGATACCGGAGTTTTCTGTTGCGTCTAAAATCCTTTCTCCTTCATCTTGGTAGTGTTCAGAATCCATTTTGGGTATACGTTGGTCATAGGCTGACTCAACTCCGGATGGATGTTGGTTATAACCTAAATTAACTGGTTCAGAATGATTGTAATCAGAAGAGATTACTGATTCAGAATTAGTGTATCCCGAACAAGGTTTGCCAAGTTCTGGATGAGACGTATTTTGGTCAAATCCTGATGCAACTTCACGTTGAAGTTGCTCATACCCTGAAGCCATTTCTCTTTGGAGTTGGTCATAACCTGAAGCAATTTCTCGCTGTAGTTCATCATAGCCTGAAGCGACTTCCCTTTGAAGTTCGTCGTAGTTAGAAAGCTGTGGATCAGCTTGGTTATAACTAGATGCAACTTCTTGTTCTGGTGGATCATCAGGTGTTGGTTCTCCCGGACTATACGTTGGTTCGCCAGGACTATATGTTGGTTTATCTGGGCTATATGTGGGATGTCCTGGACTATAGGTCGGTTGTCCTGGGCTGTCGGTTGGTTGTCCTGGGCTATAAGTTGGTTCTCCTGGACTGTAGACCTGTTCAGAAACCATTCCAACTGTGGATGTTACAGGTTCATCTGGGAACCTTTCGGTATCGATCACCATTCCAGACTCAGAGTCGTTATCTTCATCGGTATTTGTATTAGGAGTATGACTTTGTAGCTGCATTGCTGGAGGTGATGGCGGCCTAAACTCCTCAATTTTGCTAGTGGACACGGTTTCATTTTCAATGTCACCATATATATCCACATCAGTGTCACTTACCGGCGTATTGCTTCCAGGAGTACGTTTGTCTTTATCATCCGAGTCTTGCAACATTTCAGCTTCACACAGGGTTCTCTGAGTATAATCTTGGGGAGTGTCATTGTTTTGATCGCCACCTTGCATGTAATTTGATTCTGAGCTATTACCGGCTTCTCTGTAAGAATTACTAGGACCCGAATAATATCCGCCCTGATTACCCCTAGAGTTTTGTTGCCAATTACGGTTATTCGACCAATTTCGATTCTGATACCGATAACCCGTGTTTCTGCCACCACCATACCAAGGTTTCTGTCTCACTGAAAATGCATTAAAATCGGGTTTACTAGGGCTATTATTATTTAAAACGGGTTCAAGTTTTTTATTTTCAATTTTAAGTTGTCCCGAAGAATCGAGCACAGATATCACTGAATTCTTAGATAAAAATTTTTCCTGAGATTCCATAATACTGCCTAGAATATCTGTTGAGCTGGAAACAGTCGGAACGTTTACTATAGACGCCTTTCGACGAGCAATTCTCCGAAGTCCCATTACATCTAGAGGGTTCGGAGCTCGCCTCGCAAGCAATGTATGCACACCACCCGATTCCTCATCATTATAAATTCCTTCATCTTCAGACTGGAAAAAATAGTCTAACTGATTTCTATTACCCACCAGGTCAAGAGTGGGAATTCCAGCTTGGTAACGTCTCTGATTTAAGTTTCCAGTATTACCAGTTGATATTTTCACTTCAGACAGGGTCTGCATACCATTTCTGGGAGTACACATTCCTAATTGAGCCGCCAAACGTTTTTTGACAGATTTCTGAACAACCGCTGCAGCGGACGTTCTACTAGATGTCCTGCGTTTTCCTTTTTTACGTGATTTCCTTTTTTCGATTGTACCTTCTTTTTAACTGGAACAGCTTCGCCAGTAACTTCGTCTATAACGTAAACTGTTCGATATTGTGCCGGTTTTGATTTTTAGATTTACTTTTCTTTTTGGTTGTTTTTCTTTTGGACTTTTTGGCTCTAGTCGTACTAGAAACCCTACTAGAGTTAATTCTTTCATAACGTCCAGTTGATGTTGAGGGCCTATCTTCATTAAAGTCCAAATTTTGTTGCTGCCTCTGACTTCTGTTAGTTTCGATACGACGTCTGACGCGCTCTGTCTGTCTTGTGCGTGGCACCAATCTGTTAAATGGAAAAAAGTAGTCTTTCATTGCCACCCATAATTTAAATTTTTCTCACCTGTACCATTAGTCCAAAAAATAAAAGCTGAGTAATGGTTTTTCGTGCTGGTACGAAAAACCTTAAAAAGCGTTAGTGTAAGTTGATTGTAACTACTGCTGGGAGAAACTTAAGTGTTTTTTTAAATAAATTTAGGCAAAACAAATTCAAAGCTTACCAATTATACAGTGTGTCTACGTAAGTTGGCGTCATATGGGAAACTTTTTTATTATTTATTTTATGAAAAAAGTTATGGTCCAGAACCTAAAAAGCGACCATCAGATATTAAATTGTATCACTCATCTACGAGGTTTGCCCAAAAATGTAATTTTTGTTTAAGAGATTTTAGGTTTTGGACCATGCAGAACTTTTTATAAAGAATACCTTTTTTCGTAAAATTAATAATAAAAGTTTTCCATATGACGCCAACTTACTTAGACACACTGTATATCGTATGGATTCACCGAAAGTTACACTGTAATAAGGAATGCTAAGAAATATTAAAAACAATTTTAAAGTTTCAGATCACACAAGCATAATATTAATAAAAAAAAACAATTTTCCCTCATTGCCTAATTTAATTTGTTATTGTTTTATTAACTGCATTTTTAAAATACACATAATAATACAAATGTGGAAAAAAATAAGTTGCCAATAAAGGCCAGTTTAATTAATCAGTACCATCCACTGCTATTTATGTAAGTAATTGAAATATCATTGAAAATATAAAGTAAAAAACTAAATTTATGTAAAGTTAAAACAAACGGCTAAATTTCGCTTTCGTAGACTGTACAAGTAACAGTGGAAGTATAAAATTTTCGAATATTAAATATTTTAATATACACAAGTTTGCTGCAATGTTACCAACATTGTATCATTCGCGAATGGTAAGCTTGGAAATTGTATCTGTTGCTTAAAAAACAAGTATTTATTTCATTTTTATATTATAATCTATCCAGGGCTAAAAAAGGTCAAATTTGTGGCTTTTCTACTATTGAAAATAATTTAAATTGCTATTTTTGATTTTTTGGTAAAATGGTTAAGAAAATGATTAAAATTAAATGAAGAGATATGAGATAAAAGCTAAATTTTTCTAATGACCACCTTAGTTATGAATTAGTTTTTAATAGTTTTTTTTTATTTATTACATAAAAAGGTGTTTTGTATTTATTTTTAGTATGAAGAAATATTTATTATTATTTTTTTGTTTTGGAATTTCTGGTATTATTCATTACCTTTTTCTATTTCTAATATCTATTAATTAATCATAAAGTTAATAGAAATTAATATAAAAATATTTTTATTGAAACAAATAGACAAAAATGAAAAACTTTTAAAAAGGAAATAATAAGTGGTATACCATTAAGTAAACATTATCTTCTAGTTTTAATTCAAATCTTTTTCTCAAATGTTCCTTATAACTGTTTTATTTATATAAAAAGTCACAAATCTGATTTCATTAAGTCCTTCTTCAGTAATCCTGTACACTGAGAAAAATGTTGCTATTTACTGCAACAAACTTAAATTTTTATCTTCACTTAAACATTGTTTCATCAGGCGATATTTTATAAAACCTATACTTCATAGTTTCTCCCATTTATTAAGTTTGAAGTTACTTTGACATGTAAAAAGATAATTACGGGATCGTTTTGGTTTATTTTTAGATAAACCATTTTGAAATTTTGGTTTTAAGGAAGCCAACTCTAACTTACTTGTACCAACCAGTTTAAATGAAAATTCATATTTTAAATGCAACTTGTTATACATTCACTACGTTTATATCGAATAGTTGAAGCTAGCTTAAGTTAAAGAGGCTTTTAAAAGTGGCTTGAAAAAGCGATATAAACGCGCTTGAAAGTGACTTGAATCTTTCAAGTCAAGCCTGAAAATAAGTAGGGTTGACTTCACGTCGATTAGAAAAACGATATAAACGATTCAAGCGGGTTTAATAACTGCTTAACTTTAGATGAATGCTTCCTCGAACGTCATCAGTGTCAATTTATTATATGATTTTCACACTTTTCAACAAAATATGAGTGAAAAAACAGGTGAAATAACTTTAAAACACGCTCACATCAACAACAGCACACAAAACGGGACAAATTAAAAAGTGAGGTTTGTTTTTCATTTGATGTCTACTGTGAAGTTGGATGCAAAACTGCCGCATGCGTACGACGATGGCCTGAAATGTGCTTGACCTCGATTTTCGATTGACTTTCAAGCCACCGAAATAAACACGTAGACTTGGAAATCGCTTCAAACCCGCTTTGTTTTCAAGCCAGCTTGAACTACGATATAAACGTAGTTATTGTAATTTATGCATTTTTATATTAGTAGTTCGAAATTAAAAGATAAAAATATAACCAACGTAAATTTTGTAATAATGCTGCTACTTTCCAGATGTGTATGTGTGTTACGCCATTTTGTGAAATTGCCGACTTCATGTATTCGGCAAAATTTTGCTTAATTCCCGAAGCAGTAGAGTTGCCGATTTCTTGTAATAGGCAAATATTTTAGTCAAAATTGCTTATTTCATGAAAAAGGCACAAAGGTTGTTTCATTTTATTACGAACTTATATATTACGTATTTTTTACATATTTTAATAAAATACTTAAATGAAAATTAAATTGTTTTTCAAAACTTAATAAAAAATATATAAACTTGTTATATGTTTACAAATTGTGACAATTTTGCCATAACATAACCTTAAATTTGCCCAACTTGCTTTTAGTAGACTACAGTAAAAAGCACCGGAACCGGTAGTTTGATGGGTTGGAAGCACCACAGACGGCCATGCAAAACTGTCACATTGACTTTTGACTATAACTTCATAAAACTTCGAATTTCTACGCGCAGAGGCAAACAAAGATCATACAAATAACGATTTCGTAATTACCTGGTATATTTCAGAAGAGTTTGTATTTAGTATATTTATTTTTTATGTGTCAATCTTTTATTTTTATTTTTATTGTTGATTCTTGAATTATATTCATAAATACAAGTAGTATTTATATAAAAAAATTACAGTTAATACATGCAAACACAAACCAATATAAACCAAATTTAAAGAAAATAAACACAATTTATTTACATATAGAGCAACAATAAGCAAAAATAATAGAAAAATTACAGAACTTATTTTTAATTTGTGTAAAATTTAGTGACATTTTGTCAAATCAATAAAACGTTTTTCATAAAATTTAATAAAAATATTCTTATTTGCTAACCATAAAAATCGTGTTGTAAGTCTTAAAATAGGCATTTTTCCCTTTTTAATTTGATATATAAAAATAGATTTAAAAAATATAGTAGTATGGTAATTTAAAAAATAAAGATGATAAAACAAAATGGTAACATGCCACTAAATTTTACAATTCTACGTTACTATGCAAAGTAAATGTAATTAACCAAAGGACAGTTTTCTTCTATCTCTAATATTAACTGTAAGATTTTGCATCTTTTGAATTAGTCAATAGCAATGCAATGTTTTTGGATGCAAGACATGTTTTTATCTGCATTTTATTTACTTTTATAATCTGATGAAAAAATAAATAGAATTTTAACTGAGAATGTATGTTGTATTAAAGAGACAAATTTTAGGAAACCCAAGTACTGGGTATCAAGTTATTAATTTGCACCCTTCTTAACTTTATATTATTATCATTATCATTATTTATATAATAAAACTAAGTTGATAAAATGTGCGTGCCGATAAAACTTGAAAAGGAGTCCCGATACGATAAAGGGACTTATATAGTGTGACAGCCCTTTATCCCCCTCGAACAAGAAAGTTCCCCCGTTTTACCCTAAAGGGCGTATTTTTAAAGATATAAGGACTCTTCCAACCCTTCAACTTGGAAATTAAGTGTAGTGGCGCCATCTGTTGTCGAGTATTTGAACTTCATTCAGAACAACGGTTATTTGGGTCTCATATCAACTCCCGAGCGAAGACGGGAATCATAGCTAGTTTTTTAATAAATAAGTATAAATAATAATATTTTTATCGTATAAAATAAATAAAAATATCAGTTTGTTGGCCTGATTTATTAAATTTACAAATCAGTAATCAGATTTTTATTATGCCTTTAAATGTAAAGGAATAGCAATCTTTAATAGTTTCGGAAATATGGCTATCTAAATCTGAAGAAGAATAAGTTAGTTCATACAGACGCGAAAAGCGAATTGCGAACTTCATTCTCATTGGTCAATTTCACATAAAATTAAAGGCGGGTAATTCAAAATAAAGATAGTTTTAAAATGTTGCGAATTCGCAAAATTTAAAATCTAGTGGGCGGAAAACTTGGGATTATTTTAATTTCTGGCGAATATTCGCGTGCGCACATGCGTAAAAACAAGAGGTTATTTGTCATATGTCATTTCAAAAACAATTTTTATGTCATTCTATTAGCTGTTTAAAATGTTATTTTTGTGTTGATTTTCTTAAGTATTTTGTGTTTTTTGATTTGAATTTATATTAACTTTTTTAGCCCATTTCATTTATAACAAAATTTGCAGCGTTTCTACGTCTTAATTGCCAAATAAATGTGCTATATTCTTTATTCATCACATCAGATAAATGTTAAATTATTAAGAGGAAAATCAAAGAAAATCTTAAAAGAACCCAAGCGTAGCGTCACCACCGAAATAAAAACAATATAGAAATTTGTAGGTTATGTTGTTGCCTAGAATTTCGGCGAATTTCGCAGCATTATGAACATGACAAAAAATGCGATTTTTTGGCCAATGTATGAACTAGCTTAAGTGTAAATTCCAATTAGGTATGTCATGGAAATAATTGCGTATTATTTTTTTATGGCCATATTTCCAAAACCATTAAAGATAGACCCATTAAATATGGTATTTTTGTAACGCTCTTTGGATTACTTTTTAACAGTAATTTAATATACCTATAGGGCGTTCCTTTTAAAAAATCCATACTTTTAATATACTATTTATATTCTATTAAGAGATAATAGCATTCTGATGCAAAATACGGATTTTTTATAAGCTAAAAAATAAAAAAGTTGAGGGGATGTCAATTTTTACGTTTCTAATGGTAATTAAAAATTATTCTTCAAATTTGGATGGCCATATTTCTAAAACTAATTGCGACAGATAAATCGTATTTTCTTGAACTATTTAAAAGGTTTTTTGGTGATATAACATACAGGTATGAGAACGACCCGGTCGACCATAGGAAACTGCAAAGTATGTTTAAACAGTGGCAATATTCGAAGTGGGGGTGCTTGAGCCGTGTAGCCGTCCGACGAAAGGTGGAAGCGGTGCGCCGGCGGCTCCTTATCTCAATTGGCGCGCTTGTTACAAAGGTAAATTGTAAGAGAGTATATAGTAGATTAGTTAAATGCATGCATTTCCTATGGTCGGTCGTTCTTTTTCCATACCGTTATAAGATGTTTTACTCCATTCAAAAAAAAAATGTACTTTTTGTTGTATTTTGTATATCCTAAAAGGTAATACAAATTACTGATTTAAAAATTACATAATTCCCCTAATAAACTGAAATGTTTGTTTATTGTGTACGTTAAAAAATAAGATATTTAAGGGAGGTGTAAATTAATAACTTGAAACCTGGTACAACTGATGGTAGATGCCCCCTTTTTAGATTTTACCTAATTTGCTTCACAAGGACCGAAGAATAAAATTACAGCATTAGTTCACTAGAGAAGTTTTACAAATAACTAATTGTTTCCACTCCGCTTTAGACACACAGTGACTTAACGAAAGATGACTAACTCTATATTTGATGATTTTAAGAAAGATTTTAGGATTTTTTTCATGTTTAAGTTCATTATGTTATGTATGCAAATATAAAATCCTTAGTGTTTACTTTAAGTCAACGATTGAAGGGTATGCCGGAACAACGTTCGAACCGCCAAAAGTTTAGTTTTGAGAAAAACAAAAAAAACGCTTTTTATATTTTCCTTTCAATTAAAAAAACAATACTTGGGTTGCTTACTAATGAGTATTTTAATGTATTTAGAATAAACAACATCTTATTATGGACCTTTGATGAGAAGTTCTGAAGGTAAGAAAAAAATCCTAACACTACGTTTTATACAGGGTGTCCGGAATAACTTGAACTACATGAGGATCTTGGAAACCGTTGGAGATATACAGTCGGTTATATGGGAGAAAAGTTGCGTACCAGAGTGCCCAACAATATTCCGTTTTGAGCATATTTTTAACTGGTCTCTTCAAAGATATACAGAGTGAAAACGGAAAATGTGCGTTTTAGACATTAAATGTCAAAACATGTTTTGACATTTAATGTCAAAGTTTTTGACTTGACTAGGACATTGGCCCACTTTAATAAAATATAGAAGAGTTTTTTTTGTGGCACCCACAACATTGTTGGGTGTATATAAAGATGTGTGTAATAGATTGGGCCACATTTAATTAATTCTGAAAGCAATACCGCTAAGTACAGTGTGGCGAGCAGTGGTGCAGGGGCTAACGTGTCAGCCTCTCACCGCAGCGATCAGGGTTCAAATCTCGGTGTTGGACATCGGATATTTTATTGCTCGTCACCTCACAGTTGGCAATGGGAAACCACTGTGTAGTATTCTGCCCTTCCTAGGTAGTAGTTATTTAAAAATAACGTCCGTGGTAGCACTACCGCGTTGTCCAAAAGGTGCTGTAAAATGCAAACCTGCATGTTTCAGTGCTTAGATAACGTTGACGGAACACGACAATAATGGGTTAAACATCCAGTAACCCGGCACTCACGGTACTCTGGTATTTAGGCATAAGCCTTCGTGAGATGTCATAAAGATAAAAAAATGATAAAGTAAACAAACCTTTTCGAAGGCTCATAGCCTCTGACAGAGCCTGATTACATATTTTTAAGATAAATAAAAAAAACTTTGCTTAAACACGTATCTCGCACTTAAAAACATCGTCATATTTCGCCTCTGGCCTGCTATAAAACCGGTGGCACGTGGCGTGGAACTAGAAACTCGTCAGGTTGAATATTTTTTGCTGCAATAAATCATTGTTCACAAAAGGGTTTATTACCTTTATTATTTTTTGTGTACTTAGCGGTACTGCTTTCGGAATCAATTAAATGTGGACTCATCTATAATCGCTTAGATATCTCCACAAGGACAAAATTGTGAGAGATTTGCGTGAAACGGTGGGGGCTTATGCGTATGGGTATAAAGAACATTTTTTTTTATAGAAATCCCACTTTGGACCAGACTGTCGGTTAGAACGTTGTTCCGGCATACCGTGTAGCTACAGTATTTGGTAATTATTATAACAAAAATTAGATTTACTCATATAATAATATGTTTGTCATTCGGGTATCTTTTTATCAAAAAATAAATTACTATTTTAAACATTTTTATAAAGCCAGAATAGTTTAAACAAAAGCTTTTTTACTTTTCTGAAAAGTAATTATTAACGGTAAATGGAATTTTTGCAAAGAACACCGCATTTGCACTCCACTAGGTATTTAATTTAAGTTTTATACTTTTAATTTTACACTAAGAATTTCAATGCTTGTAGATATTTGATTATTTATAAAAATAAAATTTGAAATTTCGTGTATACATTTCTGTATAAAAATTATTAAATTATTTTTTAAGTATCGTTTCCAATTAGTTTGCCGCCACTGTATATATCTTAAACTTGGATGATTAATTCAATTATCCAAAAAATTGGTATATTAGGATTTTTAGTGTTTTTTAATTAAATACAATTTTATCAAATTAATGACTTCAGAAAATTAAATTCGATGGTTAAATTCTTCTACGTCCTGACCGTCTTGTGAGTGGTGCCAATCTGTTGAACACATAATATAGGATATTTAAATTTTAGTATTGTACCAAAAAAATATATTACCAATTATTATTTTTTTAAATAAATACAGATAATAATATTAAATAAAAATAAAAAACAATTTAAAATAAATCAATTAACAAAATCCTGTTTTTAGGTATGTGGACAAAAAAATGACTTTTATTATTATTATTATTATTTTTATATATATCGAAAATATTTTTAGGGTAGCAAAAAGTACATATCCTGAAGATTTGAGCCCTTAAAATTACTATTTAGAGGTCCCTATCCTTAAATTTAGGTTTTTATATGTGCTTTAATTTTTGCGTCAAAGCTCCCTATCAAGGTAAAAAAAATATGGGCACATATATCAAAGAATTAAATTGCCTACAAAAACGCCCTATTAAAAATTTTTGCCAGACGAACCGTTTTCGATTATCAAGCTTTAATCATTGATATATATTTTAGATTTACCTTTTTTATTTTGCAATTATGTAACTAACGAAAAACAAATATATAGAAAAACAACATAGAGTCTTAAAGGGAATTTAATGCTTTACAAAAAAGGATCTTCTTTCCTTCGTATCACACTGCTGGAATAAGTCTCTTGAGTTTCTAGGTGAGTCCCAGATCTTTGCTCTTATATCCAAAGCTTTTGACCATGTCTGGCATGCCGCACTTCTTAATAAACTTCCCTCCTATGGTCTTTCAACTAAACTCTGTACTTGGCTCTCTAGTTATCTATCTGATCGACGTATATCAGTTATTGTGGACGGCCATTCTTCAAGCTTTCACCAAGTAAATGCTGGAGTCCCTCAGGGCTCAGTTCCGGCACCAACATTGTTTCTTCTTCACATCAACGACCTTCTCTCGTCCACAACTAATTCCATTCATAGTTTCGCCGACGATAGTACCCTTAACTCCAGTTTTCAGGTTCCTAAACCCATTACTAAATCTGACTTGGAAAACAAACGCAGAGCGATGCAAATCTTCAAGTATTTAAGTCCCGTGTCAACAAACTCCCTCTTACCTCGCTTAAGACACCCACGGTACGTTAGTATTTAGGCTTTAAGCCTTTGTGGTTTGTCCAAAGATAAAAAAAGTCTCTTAATGTTTTTAAATAAAATCGGTCTTTTAAAAGTTATTCACGATTTATATTAAAGAAAAAATTAAATTACTGCTTTCTTCATTTGAAAACCAGGTTTTTTTAATCATTAGATCAATTTGAGATATTATATCATCGAAAATTATTATTTTATCAATCTTATTGCTTAAAATATCTAAATTTCATAATTTATTAAAACCTTTTCTAGGTTAATAGCCATTTGTTATATGAAAACCTAGATTTACTTACTCAAAGACAGTATATCTACGTTTTCGGATAACAAATAACTATCAACCTAGAATAGGTTTGAACATATTATGAAATTTAGATATTTTAAGCGATAAAATTAATAATTAAGATAATATGATAAATTAATTTCTAATCTTCTACTTAACATTGGGAAATGTAATTATATTAGTTTTTTAGGGGTACGAAGAAATTTAATACATCTTACGTCATAGATAATAAAAGCTTGGGCTATGTAAACAAAATTAAAGATCTAGGTGTTTGGTTTGCGGAAAATCTTAGCTTTGCGGAGCACATTAATAAGGTTAGTCTTAGGGGTATGAGAATGCTTGGTTTTGTACATAGAAGCTGCTCTGAATTCTCACTTGCCACCGCCAGACTTTTGTACTGCTCCTTGGTTAGGCCAATTTTAGAATATTCTACTGTGGTATGGTCACCACAGTATGCTGTTCATTCTGATATGCTGGAGAGGGTCCAGAACAAATTTTTGCGGTTTGCCGCATACAAGTCTGGAGTAAGGATGGAGAATTACCACCGCTCTGATTTACTGAGAAAGCTAAGACTACACACTTTACAGCATAGACGTCAAGTTTATGATCTCTGTTTTGTGTTTAAGCTATCTAATGGTCTCATTGACTGTCCCGACCTTCTATCACTTGTTCAACTTAATATCCCCTCTCGTAATCTTCGGAATTTCAATTTATATTATATCCGCCCTCATACCACAAACTATGGAATGCACTCACCGATGGATAGAGCTCTTCGTGTGCTGAACACCTCTGGTTCACGAGTGGATGTTTTTAACAGCACATTGTCTCAATTTAAATCTAAGATCAATCATTTGGTTCCTTAATAAATTAATACTTTACTTGTAGCTGTGATCTTTTTGTGATTTGTATATAAATATGTTTGATCTGCCTATATGTACCTGTTATTTGTTAGTTAGTTATCTAATTGTAGCTTAATTTAATTTTGTAGTTATTTTTTTCAATAATTGTAATAGTCATTGTAAAAATGGGGAATCCCGTATACTTAATAAATAAATAAATAAATAAATAATTTGTTTCAATGAGTGAAAAAACTTGGTATAAAAATGAAGAAAACAGTAATTTAATTTTTTCTTTAACTTAAATTGTAAATAACTTTTAAAAAACGATTTTATTTAAAAACATTAGAAGATCTTTTTTAAAGAGCATTAAATTCTCTTTAAGAATCTATGTTGTTTATATATATATATATATATATATATATATATATATATATATATATATATATATATATATATATATATATATATATATATATAAAAATATATATATATATAAACAACATAGATTCTTAAAGAGAATTTAATATTTTATTATATTATTTATATATATATATATATAAAATTTTTTTGTTAGTTACAAAATTCCAAAATAAAAAAGGTAAATCTAAAAAATATATCAATGTTTAAAGCTTGATTACTCGAAAACGGTTAGTCTGGCGAAAAGTTCCAATAAGATGTTTTTGTAGGCAATTTAATTCTCCAAAGACATATGCGCACATAAATTTTTTACCTTGATAGTTAGAGAGCTTTGACGTAAAATGAAAGTACAAATAAACAATTCCAAAATAAAACAGAGGGACCTCTAAATATTAATATTAAAGGCTCAAAATTTTAGAACTTATTCTTTTGTCACCCTAATCAATATTTTCTATATATTAAAAGAAAAATAATAAATAAAAGTAGATTTTTTTAGCCCAGGTTTTGTTTATTTAATTTATAATAACGTCACCTATTAGATGGCCGTCTTCGTCGTTCAGGTACCACGTTGCCTCCAAAATGTTCTTCCATGTCGTCATATAACCTAACAAGTTCTTCCATGTCAACATTTATGTTTACACCTGGGTAACAGTCGCTACAATACCAAGATCCTTCGGGAACTTCATCAAGAGGTGGTGTGAGGCAATACAGATGGTAACCAAGGTCACAACCTGACATAATGGTAGGTGTTTTTGAGTCAAAATTTATTGTATATATAGTATACCGGGTGTTGCTCCGTCGAGCGGGACATAAGGAATCCCATATAAATTTTGAAGTGGTCCAATATTGGCTCCCCTAATTATTTTAGAAGCAGATATAATTAGGATTTTTTAGAGAGCACGAAATGTTGTACCCAGTGTACAAATTTCAGCTCTTCTCAGTCCGCCAGCTAAGAGATAAATACTAAAATAAGTTACGAATCTCCTATCTTCTTAACCGCCTTGTATTATTAGAAGTTTATAATAAAATACTAGAAAAACTATTTAACCTCTTACTCTCAAGTTGTCAGATCAATGTCACATCATTCTTAAATAATGAACTACTTAAATCAAGAAAAAATCACTATTATAAAATGGTTTTACCAGGGAAATAGTTATCGAAGAGTAGCGGACATGTTTGCAGCCTATTTTCCCAATAGGCCAATACCAAGTAAATCGACAATAAAACGGACGAAAAAAATTTGAAACTACAGGCACAGTAATCAATAATTGCAAATGTAAAGAAAATCGACTTGATCTTTCGCCAAACGATTTTTTTCTTTGGGGACATTTAAAAACTAAGCTACCAATAAAAAATATGAAAATTTAGTCCAGCTAAGGAATGCTATTTCCGCTGAATGTGCCCACTAGCCAACGTAAGAAATGAGTTTTATAATCGTTTGGGTTATTGTCTGGCAGTTAATGGAGGAATATTTGAGCATTTGATTAAATCCTGATATTTTCGTCATAAACTGATTTCTAAATGTAGACAAATTTGATTTATTGTCTTGCGTAACTGTGAGTGCATGTGTTGGAATTAGCTGAAAACTAAAATGAAATGCGAGGATTCTTTTTGAAATTCCCGTATAAAAAGGTTCAGTTTTGGCAATGACATTATAAATTAATGATCTAAATTGTCACTGATAAATCGATATGGTGTTTTTATTGTTGATTTCTAGAGTACAGGGTGCATAATGAGATACTATGTTGCAGAAGTATTAAGCAGTTTACTCTTTACTGGTTGGTTGAAAAATGCTGAAATTTTCATTTTAGGTGGAACTTATTGTGCTCTTCAATAAATCCTAATAGCATTTTTTTCTAAAATAATTAGGGGAGCCAATATTTGACTACTTCAAAATTTACATGGGATTCCCTATGTCCCGCCTCGACGGAGCAACACCCGGTATACAGTTTTACTGAGAATTTTTTATTACAAAGTTAAAGGTACATTTTAGTCAAAATCAAACATTTCAAATTATTTTAAGAAACAGCTTAAATGTAAAATAAAACTTTTTTACAGAAGCTGCACAATTTAGTTTGTCTACTCTAGGTAGCTGTATGCCGCAAACTCAACATAGAAAAGTACATCCACACTGCTCTACCAAAGCAATTTTGTTAAGTAAGGTAACGTCCATTAAATTTTTCAACTCCCCCCTCCCCCTTGGTGAGATTTGGTGAAATTTGCTTGAACCCCCATCCTCGTCCCCCAATCTCACGAGAGATTCCTATACTGGGTTAGTAAAAAGAACCGCAACTTTTAAATATCTTTAAAACCGCTAAAGCTACATCTACCAAATTTGGTATCTAAGGTGTTTTGGACATGTATAATTAGTGATATCGGCACTGTTGCCAAATTACCCAGTTTTGTGCTACACGCATTTTTTTTTAGTTTTTTAAATGTCCCATTTATTTTTAATTCGTTAAATTGGGCGGATCAAATTAAGTATGTGTCTCAACGTTTAAAATTCTGTCTCTATTAGTTGCCGAGATATGATACAATACACTTTAAACAAAAAGTTATTTAGAGCCTAACTATCTTTAAAACCGCTAAAGCTGTGTTTACAAAATTTGGTATTTAGGGAATTTTTGACATGCCTAATTAATCAGTGATATCAGCATTGTTGCCAAATTTTAATAGAGGGTTACAGGTACAGGTGTTGTCACATCTTGGTAACTTGTACAGATTGAATTTTAAAAATTTGGAATCTTACTAAAGTTGGCACGTTCCTTTTAATGCAATTAAAATAAATAGGGCATTCCATTTAAAATACCAAAATATTACAGGTAGCGCAAAACTGGAAAATCTGGCAACCATGACACTATTACTATTCAATTCTACTTGCCCAGAAACCTTTACATGCCAAAATTTGTAAACGCAGCTTAAGCGGTTTTTGACATATTTATTTAGGCGCATCTAAATTATTTACCCTAAAAATGTAGTGTTGTCATATCTTGACAGCTAGTTAAAATGGAATTTTAAAAATTTGTGGACACATTAAGTTTTGCCTGCGCAATTTATTGCAATGAAAAAATGAAGGCATTCCATTTTAAAAACGAAAAACATATGTGTAGAACAAAACAAGGAAATCTGGCAACGATGCCGATATTAACATATTTTTTTTTTCGGTAAGAATCAACTTTCCCCCCACCCCTAAATGCCTCGCATAATTTATAGACGCCCCTAACTAGTATGTCTAGGTCTAGAGTTTAGCTTTCTTGTTTTGAAGTTATTTGTCTTATTAAATTTTGAAGGTTTATCAAGTAGAAATACAATATTTCGCTTAAACTAAAAATTAATTATTACATGGTAATTTGCCCAATATTTTATATATCTTTATTTTACTTTATTAAAAGTAATGTCAAACTCAGACCATCAGTCATTTTTTAATAAAATGTTTTTTACATTTTCAAGGCGCGCTCAAGAGAGCAGTTCACGTCTGGCATCCTCATTAGGAAGTTATTTTATTGGATTTTAACAAAATAATTTCGAATGGAAGCCATTGAACCTATGTATGTTTAGTAAGTAATTTTTTTTATAAAATTATTTTATAGTTAATCATTCATTATTAATTTTCTTGGTTTTAAAGTAATCTTAACTTTTATATTATTACAGGAACAGAATAACTCTTGATAATATATAAAATATATTTTTCTTAAAATGTTTATTAAATATCGTTATTCTCGAGGACAGCCAAATATTATTTTGTTTAAATCTTATATTTTAATTAACATGTTTAATGAAACCAGCTTTATTGCTCCAAATGATTATCTACTTACCATCACAAAGAAGTAACCTATCTTCATGATCATTTGAACCACAAATTTCACAAAATGTTGGATCTTCTACAATATCTACTGCGTCTTCTTGAACATTTGGTTTTTCTATTGGAATTTTTCTTATAATCTTTCCATTTAGCGATTTCTTCACAGATATTGAGCTAAAAAATATATTAATAGAATAAAAAGACATTCAGGCATTTTTATTAAAACCTCTTTTTTCTAAAGCATTTATTTTCATTTCGTTTTAGGGAAAATGGTATACAGTGTGTCCAAGATAAGGATCCTAAGCATGGGAGTCTCAGTACCTATTGGAGATATAGCTTAGATTAAACTAGGAAAAAGTTGTGTTTTTTAAAGCTTATTTACATGCCGTTTAAAAACTTAAAAAATTTTCATGGCCTGCTGAGATATTTGGCAAAAACCAAAATTTGATTATATCGATTTTATTTTTTTCTGACTTTATTTGAAGAGATATAAAAAACTAATAACACTTTTTCCTTGGCACTTTTTAGCTACTACATGATTGTATTTTTAGATTTTATACCCGACGTTTCGCTTTTAAGAAACCATCATCAACTGTATTTTTTATATGGCTCGAAAAAAGTACCCCCTGTATCTGATCCCATTTTTTATTACAAATTCAACAATGTATCACATGTCATATTTATATATATTTTTTTTTAATTGCATTTTTTCTATTTTTTTAAGTTATTTTTAAGTAGACCTTGCAAACAAATGCTTGGACGTTAATACCTGTTACCGTATCTGTAATATAACTTAATATCATTATAAAATAGTATTTGTCCTTATTACCCTGCTTGTCGAGTTGTTGTTTTTAGAGCAACTGTTCTTATTGTTACTGTTGTCTCTATTATTGTTTATTGGTGAATAGTTAATATCTTATTGTATTATTACGGTCGAATTTGCAGGATATCCATTATAGCCATGAAGATAAGTTTGACATGCTAACATGCTACATTTTGTGCTGCAAAAATAAATGAAGGTATTATTTCTGCAGTTAATGAATTATGGTAAATACATGGACCTGGTAACTTAGTTCCTAAAATTCCACACCACATATTAAACCCAAAACGTTCGATGTCTCGATATTTTCTTAACACGCGGATTTTGTTGAGCCTAGTAATGCGTATTGCGTATAAAGACAACAGTAACAATAGGAACAATTGCTCTAAAAACATTAACTTGACAAACAGGCTAATAACGACAAATACTATTTTATAATGATAATTAATTATGTTGCAAATACGGTAACAGGTATTAACGTACAAGCATTTGTTTGCAAGGCCTACTTAAAAATAACTTTTAAAAATAATAAAAAATGCAAGTTTTCTCTTAAATAAAAATTAAAATATGACATGTGATACATTGTTGAATTTGTAATAAAAAATGGGACCAGATACAGTGGGAACTTTTTGTCGAGCCATATAAAAATAAAGTTGATGATGATTTCTTGAAAACGAAACGACGCGACGGGTATAAAATCTAAAAATACCATCATGTAGTAGCTAAAAGTGCCAATAAAAAAGTGTTATTAGTTTTTTTATATCTCTTCAAATAAAGTCAGAAAAAATAAAATCGATATAGTCAAATTTTCGTTTTTGCCAAATATCTCAGCAGGCCATGAACATTTTTCAAGTTTTTAAACGGCATGTAAATAAGCTTTAAAAAACACAACATTTTCCTAATTTAACCTAAGCTGTATTTTCAATAGGTACTGAGATTCCCATGCTTAGGATCCTTATCTTGGACACACTGTAGAATATTGTGCAAAAATGTAAGATGCATTGGAACCAAAATAACGAAGATACAGTAAAAATAAAATGTCTAAGAAATTTATTGCAGGAAATCACATGGTTGTAGTAGCAGGGTAATTAATAGAATAAGGTAGACTTTAGAAGTGATAGATATTTAATTTGAGGATAAAGCATATTTTAAACTTTATTCTATAAAAGATAATTTTGTATTTTCTTATTTGTTAAAAAAAACTTACTTATATTCCTTCCTGTCAACTGGACAAGTATTCATATTCTTTGACCATTCCTGTATACATTCCAAACAAAATGTATGTTCGCAGTTTTCAGGTACACCCACCTAAGAAAACATTGTAGCATTCAAATGTATTATTACACAGAGAATTTTAAATCTCTAAGTTAAAACTATATTTACAAAGATAAAAAGACTCTATTTTTTATATTTATAGACCATTAAAATTAAATTTTAAAAAATTACCTCTTGTAATCTGAATGATATAAGACAAATTGGGCATTTTTCTGACTGACCATCACTGGAATCCGAATCAATACTCTTTTCTTCTGATACTGATGAAATTGCTGCATTTGGCTTATTTGGTACCTGTAAAAGCAAATCTACTATTAATAACAAGCAATATAGGTCAAAATATATTTTGCCTTAACATACAAATTTACTAAAACATGTTAAAATATACAAAAAAAAACATAATAAAAAGTTCTAATTTACCTCATTTTCTGATTCAGAAAAATCACTCTCCCATTGACTATCACTATCCTCAGAATCAGTCATAGACAAAGGAGCTGAATTTCTGCTTTTTCTTGGCACAACAATGTCAGAACTGCTATCTTCTCCTTCTGCTGAGGATTCAGGCTCACTATCAAGTATTTTGTGACGTCTTTTTCTTCCAATTATCGGACTAGAGTCATCATCAGATGATAACTCAGATTCACTATGTACTCTCTGCCAAATAAAAGTCAAAATCTTTAATTCCACCCTTTTTAAGTGTATAACTAATAAAATTCTAGTTAAATAAGGAATATCTTTATTTTTTCTTTATGTAAATTTTTGCTTAAATAATAAAAACCTAACAAAGTTGTTCTAAACATGATCCAATTCCAAAAGGTCAATTCTGATCTGTTTGTGGCTGTCTTATGTCTTTTTTTTTAATTTGATGAATTTATTACACCATGACAATGCACATGATTAAGAAGAAAGGAAGAAAGTGGCATAACTCAAAAAAATTATTATGAGAAAAAGGCAGTTGGTTTGACCAGACACACGAGTAATATTCAGAGATATTTTTGCATAAGCTCTTAAATGGCAAAATCGACTGTAGCTTTTTGCTTGGTTTGGTTCCAATACGCATACCAAACAGACGAACTAGGCAGGTCCAGTTATTTTTTGAAAGGGTCCACCGAACGAACTATGGTCAGGGAGCATTTGTAAATCGTATGTTGGTTAATTACAATCAAAATTACTCCGACTGTGACATTTTTAATATCAGTTATCTCTCTCTGAAGGCAGTACTAGTTAGTAAGTTGTAAGCTTGTTTGTTTTTTTTTATGTGTTTGTAATTTTGTCAAGTTATTTGGTATATAGAGACTTTATTTTAGTTAATTTTGTACCATTTGGAATTGTTAATTCCGTAGTGTATGTAAATGAATAAATAAATAAACTTTCTAAATAAATAAATATTTGACATCAGAATCATCTAGTGAAAACTATTAGCTACTGGTGTGACGAAATTGTACATAAAATGCAATACTAAGAAATACCGGTTTATGCATTTTTCGTAGTTGATGGTCTTTTTAACCAGTGACAGGGCCAAAAATAGGCGATTTTTGTGATTTTTAACGAGCTTTTATTAGCTTGGGTTGTATGTATGTAACGGAATCTTTAAGCTTAATTTTCACCAACTTCCAGCGATTCAATTCCTTTGAAACTTTGCACACGTATCAAGGACCCATGACAATGCAATAATCTGCAAACAGTATCCCGTTATCATGATTAGGATCGCCAGGATAAATAAATTCCTTTATAGACTTTCTGTAGGAGAGTAACAGAGAAAGAGCTAGTGCGCGATCTGCGCATGCGTGCAGCTTCGGACGTACTCTCAGCATAAGGCTGACAGAAACTTGTTCGGAGTTGTTTATTTATTTATTTACAGGCAAGTTGCGTTCTGAAACCCCATGCAACAGTGAAGCTTTAAATGAAATGATTAGATTACGAAATAGTTCGTGAAACATTTCAATATCACATGTCCGCAGAAAACTAATTGATATATTGAACTAAAATATGAAAAATAAATAATAGTTTAAAAAACTAAAAAACACCCTTTTATATGCAACCGAACTAAAAACTGGAAAATAATTTTTCATTACAAAGAGTTTGTATTACAGTAATAAAAGGTCAAATAGTGAATCATAATTATATACCTCAAAATATTCATATTCATATTTTATTCACCATAAATCATACAAAAATACATAAAATACATTTGTTTTGGTACGTCAACACAATAGTAAAATTGTAAAAAAGTAAAGACAAATTTAAAAAACAAATATAACTTAACTTTAACCTCAACACAATATTAAAATTGTAAAAGGTACAGGGTGGCTCGAATTCGACGCTCATCATTGGGATTTCAGAAACCGTAAGAGATACAGGATCGGTTAAATGGAGGCAAAGTTGCGCAATTTGATGCTCAATAAAATGCCGTTTTGCGTTTTAAAAATTCCGAGTACTTCCGAAGATATTCGAAAAAACCGGAATTTTCAATTTTGGTTTCTATTGTTTCCTGGCTATATTTGTTAAGATAACTCAAAATGAAAAACACGTTTTCATGGCCACTTTATCTGCTCTATAATTCAGTGTGATTAAATATCGAGTCTGACGTTTCGGCTTCTGGCGACCATCATCAACTTAATTTTTTTAAATACGGACCTGATATTTTTTTCAATTTAATTAAATCCTTTCATCACTCTTAAAACACTATATATCGCCACTTTGATATTTTCCGACGTTTCATACAGACAATTCCATCACCAGAATATTGCATATTTATTTAACCATAATACGGCCCTGAACTACATTTTTAGGTAAAATGGTAAAAAAAAGAATAAACTTATTACATATTCATAATGTTTTATTGCAACTCATTGATATCTAACAGCGGAAATTACTTTATTAACAGTAACTAACCAGCAGGTACGAATTCAAGGGAGAACTTCATTTAATGTATGGATTGGTATGTGGAGGAACAAAATTATTGGACCTTTCGTTTACGAAGGGACCTTAACTTCCGAACAATATTTAAATTTGATTAGAAATGATGTCTTAGACGCCCTAGATAATCAACCTTTGGCAGTATTTCAAGAAATATAGTGGCAGCATGGCCTGCCCACAATGGAAGGAAAGTAGCTTAATTCCTTTACCATATATTTCCTAATAAATGGTTTTGCAAGATGGCCCGCTAGGAGCCCAGATCTTAGTCCCCTAGATTATTTCCTTTGGGGATATCTTAAGAACCGTTTATTTAAAAATGCACCTCACGACCTTTAAGTACTACGACAAAATTTGATAAGGGAAGTCGCTGCCATTCCTGCGAGAACAATTAATCGAGCTGTATTAATAATACAAAGCAAAGCAAGAAAATGCATCGAGGCGGAAGGTTATCTCTTTGAACACTTTTAATAGTGATTAAATTATGTTTTTTTTTTAATATGGGCATCAAGATAGTATTACAAATTGTTTATGTAAGCTGATTTGTTGTCTACCTTTTTGTATCTTATGTCTAATATTGATGAAATTTTCGGTTAATAAAGTAATTTCCGCTGTTAGATATCAATGAGTTGCAATAAAAAGATTACGAATATGTAACAAGTTTATTCTTTTTTTACCTTCTTACCTAAAAATGTAGTTCAGGGCCGTATTATGGTTAAATAAATATGCAATTTTCTGGCGATGGAATTTTTGGTACGAAACGTCGAAAAATATCAAAGTGGCGATATATAGTGTTTGAAGAGTGATGAAAGGATTTACTTAAATTGAAAAAAATATCAGGTCCGTATTTAAAAAAATTAAGTTGATGATGGTCGCCAGAAGCCGAAACGTCAGATTCAATATTTAGTCACACTGAATTATAGAGCAGAAAAAGTTGCCATACAAACGTGTTTTCCATTTTAAGTTATCTTAACAAATATAGCCAGGAAACAATAGAAACCAAAATTGAAAATTCCGGTTTTTTTCGAATATCTTCGGAAGTACTCGGAATTTTTAAAAAGCAAAACGGCATTTTATTGAGCATCAAATTGCGCAACTTTGCCTCCATTTAACCGATCCTGTATTTCTTACGGTTTCCGAAATCCCAATGATGAGCGTCGAATTCGAGCCACTCTGTACAGGCAGTTTAAAAAAAATGTGTTACTTAACCTAAAGAAGAACAAACAGAACACAGAAATAAACTGTCACTTCCATTCGCCCGTCCAATTCATAAACTGAATAGAATTATAATAAAATTTAAGATAAAAACAGAATAATTCACTTCAGAGTAAAAAGCGTGGGGTGCATTTTACTATTTTTTCATAACTTTTCCCTCATAGATATTTACAAATGAAATAATTATAACATTTAATATATTAAGCACCCTACGCTTTTATTCTGAAATGAATTATTCTGTTATTATCTTAAATTTTATTATAATTCTATTTTGAGGTATATAATTATGATTGATGAGAATAGAGAAAAATATCCCTGCAGCTTTTTTGTATAAATGGATATTAAAAGCTTTATTTTGTTTATTTTCATATATTTATAGGGAATATAAACCGGTTTTTAAAGGGTATCTCATCTGTGTTATCATTTATTTTTTAATAGATTCCCATCTGGTTTTTGTTTAAAGAAAGTCAGTTACCCAAGGGTATGTATCAAATTTTCTTCAATATTTAAAATTTAAAAATAATATTAAAACTTTAACTACACTGAAACCCCATTCAAAAAATGAAAGGTACTATTAAAGTAAGAATATTAGAAATATCAATGCATTATTTTCATAATGAATAATGTCCTAAACTACTATTATCTACAGTGGGTAAGTAAAATCTACCTACAGATATTTACAATTTAAACTACCCAACCAAAACACAAAAAAAAGGTATAAACATATATCATTTTATTTACAGGTAATAGGCTTTATTATTTTGTGGCTAACACCTTAGTTTGAAATGCCAAAACCAGGAAAAAAACCAACATATATTTATATTAAGTCTTCTTTTGAATCGGTTACAAAAAACGGTCCTTTAAATACACAACAGATTGGATAGCGATAGATAGTTGTATATTTACTATTAAAAAATTCAATGAACCCAAAAATACATACACCGACTTTTTTCCTTTTAATTACAAGTCCGGAACTAGTGCTGGTATCAGAGTCTGATGATTCTCCTCTGATAACAGCAACTCTCCTTCGCCTTCTGCTAGATGGGCCCCCAATAATGGGGCTCAAACTTGATGAACTTGCTTGGCTCTCGTCTGATTTACGAACATTTTTTCTTTTCCGCTTATGAGATATAGCTTCACTTTCATCACTACTCATTTTCTAGCTTATTTTGAATTTTAAAATTACACCATACGGTTAACGTTACTGATAAGTCGCTTTTGGTTAATTAAGTTTTTATTTTTAAAATTGTATATAAATTTTTAAGGAAAATTAATTCCGACATTCCACTTCTACTACGACAAAGAAGCCATCATTTTTCTGACGTTTCGATCATCGTAGATTTTCAAACACTCGAATCACCACGGAAAAAGTTTGTATCCTTGTTTTTTTTGAAGGTTAAAAAAGACAACAACGTTCACTCCTATATTCGATTATCTTCGTAGCAATTCGTAGCATTAAGACATGCGTACAATTTGACATTCGTAGAACTTAATTTTGACGCATAGCGTATCGGAAGGTCTTTTTGACGTAGCTGTGAATTTCGGCTGATCGTTTTCGGAAAAAACTTTAAAATGGGTCGTATGCATGCACCTGGGTAAGTAAATAGGGTTTGTTTCTGTAGTTTTTACCAGAAATAACTTTATTTCATGAGGCTGCTCATGTTTTCCTTAAATTTCCCGAGAGAAAACAAGGAGAAGCTAACGATTTAAGGTTATGTTACCTCGTGGTTCGTCTGTTTTCTGTTGATATAAACCATATTTTAATAATAATTTTTTTTTAGAAAGGGTATTGCCCAATCAGCCCTCCCATACAGAAGAAGCGTACCTACTTGGCTAAAAGTAACTCCTGAAGAAGTTAAAGATCACATTGTGAAGTTGGGAAAGAAAGGTCTTACCCCCTCTCAAATAGGTAGGTCCTATTTAAAACTAAACATTAGATAGTTTTCTTTAAATGTTTTGTATTTTCTTACAATTATTTTTGGGTTTAAAATAACCCACCAAAAGGGTAATAATCTTGTAAAATAAATAAAAATATGCTTGCGGCTTTCAGTCGCTCACCCCTAAGCTAAACCCACTCTAAAAACATTAGTCACATTTCCACTTCTGGCTTCACTGAAGGCTTAAAACAATATTTAAGGACTAATCTAATTAATTGTTAGCCTGTCGTTAGTATGTGACTATATTGTACATCTTTAAAAATAAATATCGAATCAATTTTTTTTTGCTTTTAAATTAGGAACTTTACACAACAATATAAGCTGATTTCCTGATTTTTATTTTGCAAGATGTTTTTTATCAAATTATATTTAGTGTTTCATTATTACATGATATAACCCAAACAGCACAAACTTTTCATTGAGCAATCCCCCGTATAAGTAAAGCATGCGTCCACACTTTTTCTTGACCTTGCTACAGAGCCTGGCTACACTACAATGGTTAAGCTGTGGAGCGGACATAAAGCATCGCGAGACCTGTGCTTTACTTATATGGGAGATTGCTCAGTGGAAAGTTTGTGCTGTTTGGGAATTGCCCAAATTAGGAAAAACCCTGATAAAACCTTTATTTTTTTAGGTGTTATTCTTAGGGATTCATATGGAGTGGCTCAAGTCCGTTTTGTGACAGGAAGCAAAATTCTCCGTATTATGAAAGCTGTAGGCTTGGCTCCTGATCTACCAGAAGATTTATACTACCTTATTAAGAAGGCAGTAGCCATCCGAAAACATTTAGAGCGTAATAGAAAGGACAAAGACAGCAAATTCCGTCTCATTTTGGTTGAATCACGTATTCATCGTTTAGCCAGATATTACAAAACTAAATCAGTTCTTGCACCAAACTGGAAGTACGAGTCTAGCACTGCTTCTGCACTGGTGGCTTAATTTAGGCATGTAATTTTGTTATAATAAAAAAAAATAAAAACAGCAAATTATTGTTTTTTGTTATAGATATTTAGATAGCAAAAATTATTTTAATAAACCTAATGTATGACAAAAATTATACAAAAGATTACAAAAATATGAAAAAAATTGGGTCAAAACGTATGCAAGTTAAGCTTCAAAACCACTAAGCTTACTATTACTATTATTAGTATTATTTATAAAACCATAGCACAAATTCATTGTAATATACTAGATAATTGGTCACTGCCCTTGCCCTCTAACCTAGAGTCAATTTCTTCCTTATACAAGCTGCTTGCACAATCAAATTCTTTGAGCCAAAACAGGGAGTTCCTCAGGGATCTGCACTTTCCCCACTTCTCTACAACATATACTGCTTCGATCTAAATCCAGTTAAAGAGGCCAACTCATATGTATAACAGTTACTGATGGCACTGAACGAATAGCACATGACAAAACAATTAAGCAAACAGTGAAGGCATTACAGCAACTCACAAGCGGCGCTCTTCTATGGTTCCTGAAATGAACACTGCTAGTAAATAGTATTTGTCCTGTACAGGACTACCTTTAGAAAATTCTATATTTTTGTGTATGTATTAGAGACATTATAATACAACTACCCTTAAAATTTAAAGCCGATTGACCACTTAAAATTTGAGATAAATCCAATTAAAAATTGGATATCTAACATTAGATGGTATACTTTCTTTGTAGTTATATTATTTGGTTTTTCTCCAGAATAAAATTAAAAAGTTTATTTAACATTTTAAGAAAATTAAAACTTTTATACATTATGGGAAAGGTAAGGTCATAAATGATAAGGGTGATAAAGTGAGCCAAAATAATGTCAGTACTTCATATAAACAAAAAAGTTCTATCGCGCTTCAAACAGCTAGGGGGATATTGACCTTTAAAGTTAGAATTAAAAAAAAAAAAAACTTATTTTAATTTTACCTCTGGAATTGTTGCCACAGTACCGATGATTTTTGGGCAACTAAATATCCTTATACTAAGCTTCTTTTCATAGGTAAACGGCTGTTCCGTAAGTCGGGATTATAGAGGGTGAGACATTGTTTTCATTTTATGTATGCATTTTTGACAGAGGTGACAAATTTGACACTTTGCTTTGACCATTTGATTCCTTTATCTTTTTCTACAGTTTTTCATAAAATCGCATTTTAAATCCAGACATACCAGCATTTTGTATGTAATAAAAAATCAATTTTGTGAGAAAATCATTAAAATGTGGTAATATTATTAAAAATGTGAACCTTTTAAACTTTATAATACAGATAAAGACTGTTTTTTTAAATAATTTTCTTACATTTTAATAATTTTCTCAAAAAATGTTTTTTTATAACACAAAATGCTGGTATACCATGCCTGGACTTAAAATGCGATTTTATGAAAAATGGTCTAAGATATCGATTCAGATAAGGTTTATGTAGAAAAAATATAAAGGAATCAAATGGTCAAAGCAAAGTACCAAATTTGTCACCTCTGTCAAAACTACATGAAGTGAGTTCGTTTATTACTAATCTGTTACCTCAAAACGCCTGACTGTCAAATTTTCCTTTCGTTTAGTACATCTGTAAGCTTGACTAGAACTGCTCTGTGTTCGATAATTGAAGATCTGAATGCTCGGAGCTAGCTCGGATCGCCTCAAGTCAAATCGCCGCCTGCTCGCTCTGCTAGCAATTTCTTAAACAAGTCACTTATACTTTAAATGAAAAAAAAAAAAATCGTCGCACCCTGTTTAATTCAGACTTACTGAACAACCGTTTACTTATGGAAAGAAGCTCCAGTATGAGGTGTTTAGCTGCTCAAATATCATTGGTACTGTGGCAACAGTTTAAAAGTTATAATGGAAAAAAGTTTTATTTTAGCTCACTCTATCACCCCTATTATTTATTTCCTCACCTTTCTGGACACCCTATATATAGTGGGAAATTAGAAAATGATACAATAATTTAAAATACTAAATTTTATTTCTACTTTTTACATTTTCGTTTATATTTACATTGTATTGTTTGGCAATTATTCTTTGGAAAGTATCTTCAAACATGATTTTAGCAGTCGATTCTTCTGGTATATTTTCATAAAAAGATGTTGCTCCAGTGTAATCACCGCTAAGGTCTAAAAAATACAGGTCAAATTTTTACATAATTGGTATTTTAAAAAATAGAATTATAACATTTAGTGAATTGAACTGTTGTGTAAAAATGTCTTAAATTTAAAATTCCTTCACAGTGGATACAATATTGGTTTATAACTAGTACATATCAGGTGTTTTTCATAGGTGGTTCCCCGTATAACTTTTTATCTATTGAAATCACTGATCTCGATGGATTGCCAATGTTATTACCTGCGCGAAACAAAAGTTATATTTCATGGGCAAAAAACGGGTTTATGCGCAAGCAAATCGAGGGTGAACGCGCCTGGCGCCAAACAGGCTATTCGCATTATCGGACAGAATTTACGACGTTTTCTCTGGGTTTCTCGTTCGGAGTACGGTAGCTAATGAGCGTCACGATCAGACCGCGAACGGAGAGCACGGAGTGCCGGTGATGTATTCTCCCAGTGCGCATGTTCGTTCACCGTCGATTTGTTTACTGCGCCAGGTCGTAAAAATCCGAAAAAGGCTTCTTACCACTGCGGATCTAAATGTGGGATATTTATGATTGAAATAGATAAATTTGTTATATCGATATGTGACATAATTATAAATTGATTGATCTATTCAGTTGTTTTTTATTACTTTGGGTGTAACCGAAAATGACTGCAACTATCAAATTTTAAATGTTACCACTGGTAGATTTTAGAATATTTCGAAACAATACAACATTCTGAACACCATATGTTATTTTTGACACTTTCACTTTTAAAAATTATATATTAATATTTAAATTTGAATCTACTCGTAGTGTGCCATGATTAAGCTAAACCGGTTAATTTTAAGTCAGGTAGCAATAAAAAATAGATTTTATTGTCTTTTGTTTTTACGACTCTTCCAGACAGAGTGCAAGTTTGAAAAATCCTTTTATGGGAACAACCCTTTTTTTCGAATAAAACGAGGGTGGCTTGTTAGCAAATCCTTGGAGGACATTTTATTTCAAACAATTTAATACTACATACATGCATAATATTTTCGGCGAATCGAGTTTTAGGGGGCATTATTAATTTTTTTATTTTATTTTTCTGGAAATACTATGTACAGTGACGGAAATAAAATGTCGTACACTTAGGTTAACATTTTATGTCAATTTTCAATATTTTGGTAAACTCGGATTTTAACCTTTTTCTCACCTTAATTAATATTTAATAAAATACATGACTCCAAAATTAATATATAGTTTATTTTATTCAAATATTAAAGAAAAAACACTGGCTTAATGTTTCAAAGCGGTACCATTTTTTTCACTAATAAGTTTAAACGTGTGGGCATTGATGCAATCAGCATTTGTGCATGGTGAACATTGTATTTATTCCAGGTTTCTTCAATTTTATTCCAAAAATCATCACAGTTTTTGGATGGAAATCATTGTTCTTGTTAATTTCCTTTACGATATATCCCCAAACGGTTTCGATTGGGTTTCAGGGCTTCTTGAAGGCCAAGGTTACAATGAAATATTATTTTCCAGTAGCCAGTCCGAAACTCTTCTTGCTGTATGGATGGGGCAGTTGTCATGCTGGTATATAAAATTTTCTTGTTCAAATATATTCTTTACCGATGGCAAAATATCATTTTGGAGTATATGTATATAAGCTTGACTATTAAATCTTTCTCGAATACGGTGTCATATGCCTAGCCCTCTGAAAGACATATATCCCCATACATTAACAGAAAATCTTTCACTTGTTTTAACTGTTGGATATATTGGATATATACTCTAATCTGCCTGCTATAATAAGAATGAAAAATCTTATCAACGGTAAATACTACCCTTTCCCAAAACTCCATACCTTGCGGTAAATATTCCAGTGCAAACCCCATTCTTTGCGCTTTATTCAGATCGGTCAAAAATGGCTTTTTAGCAGCTACACTGCTTCTCAATTCCGAATTTTTCCTAATACGATTTCTTGCCGTTCTTACTGTCCCAGGAAAATTAGTTTGATTGTGTGCTTCTACAGCTGTCTGAAATGGATTGTTTCGCAAAAATTCTATCAGATCATTATCTTGATTTTCGTTTAAAATTTTTCTTCTACCACTTCCAGCCCTTCTCTCCAATGATCCTGTATTTTCCCATTTAGTTCTGAGGCTTCAAATAGTGCTTCTTGGTTTCCCAACTTGCTGAGCTATTCTTCTCAGAGAAACACCTTCTGCGAATAGAGTAATTACTCTCTGCTTCTCTAGTTCATTCATTTTCCAAAATTAAAAAAGTAAAATAATATAATTTTGAAATGTGTGACAGATAACAATTTGTCAAGTAAGGTATATTTCCAGGTGATCCAGGTACGCAAAAGCCAACATCACACTGGGAAAAATTAGGTGTACGAGATTTTAATTCCGTCACTGTACATAAAAGGTGGCATCAAATTGTTTAAAATAAAATGCTCTTTTACGATGTGCTAACAGGCCAGTCTCGAATCATTTGAAAAAAGGAGTTATGATCATAAATAGGATCAGCAGTCATTTCCGGTTAAACCGGAAGTGATAGAAAACAACTGAATAGATCAACCAATGCCTAAATATGTCAAATATTATTATGCCAAATTTAACTTTTTTTATCTCAAAAGATAAAAAAGTTATATGTGGGAACCACCTATGACAGGGATGGCGAACTTTTTGTATGAACGTGCTATATTTATACAAAAATGTAAAATAATGTCCTTGGTGTGCAATGAAATACTTTTTGGGGAAAAAAATTGCGAGAGCAAAAAAAAGTTCATTATTTTATTTCAACTTGAAAAACAAAAGATGCCCTAAGCGTGCCGTTCAATACTTAGTTTCAGCGAGCCCAAATTATAAGGAGCAAAAAAAATCATTTATTTCAAACTTCTCTCCTTTCACTTCCACTTCACTGTGTTCATTAACTCGCGTGCCCAAATTTTCCGTTTTTTCACAAAAATCACGTATTCCGATGTTGGTATTATTTTAAAACCTGTTTTAAATATTCGTTGTAAAAGCTTTAAACTAATTTAAAAAAATGTGTCTATGTGCTATTTAATGCTTAAAATACAGGGTGATTCAAAAATCGATCACGAAAAACATTGAAAAAAACTTTTTATTTTCTTGAATGTCTATAAAATGGCGCCCCCAGTTTTGCGATATCTGTCAAAATAAAAAAGTTATGATGTAAATAAATTTTAACTTTCAGGTAAAGTGCCCTCTGGTGGTATTAAAAAAGTACTTTTATCTTCAAATTTTAGAATCTGCAAAGCTTGATTTGCGTGCCAAATGCCAACTCAATTGGTTAAAAAATAAATGCAATATGGCGGAAAAACAAAAATAAAAATTGAACTTTTAACCCCTGTAACTTGGTAACCAAGGAGATTTCGACATTTTGTCAAAGGACTTACTAACGTTATTTACATTGCAGAATGACCCCTTATAATTTCCTAACGCATTTTCCGAACACAATGTATATATATTTTTTGTTATTTGCGTTAGTAACTTGCTTAAACTACTTGACATATGTAGAGCCGGCATATCCTGTAGTCCGCATACATATTTGATAATTACAACTACATACTGTGGCGCCTCCACCATATGTGACGTTGGATTTTGGATTTTCATATAGGGTCACTTGACGTCACTTGGACAAATCTACCATATGGAACTATCTTCTTGGGACAATGAGACCGGTGGATCATCAAAACTAACTTCGCATTTTTTAAAAACTAATTTAACTTATTTGACTATCTTAATTTGGTATGGGCATACCCCCCACTAGGTGTAGACTGTACGGGGGCTTAACTAAGTCTTTAACTTTATACTTGACTTCACTAACTACTCCTTATCTCATATAATGTCTCCCTAATTTCTTTCTCTCCCTCTTTAAATGTTAAATTTTCCAGTGTTTGTTTTGCATTTCTACGCGACCCAGTTTGTTTAATGTTTTTATTTTATTATTATAAGAGTAACCTAGAAAATTGTTTAATTTATACTTTAAAAACCTTGACACCTCACGTATATCTTTATTTAGCAATATTCCCAATGTTAAGTAACCTAGTTAAAATGTACACTTATTTTAAAATTCCCAAAATGTATACTTTTTTATACTAGGTGTTCACAATACATTGACGTAGTTAGTAAATAAAAAACTAGTCACTTACCATATAAATCAAAGATACATTTATATAAAAAATTTATATTTACAAGTTCGTCAGAGAGTCTATCACAAGCTTTAAGTAAACATTTTAAAGGTTCAATTTTTCCCTCTTGAACCCATCGTGCACATCTTTTTTGGAGTAAAGCTCTTATTGGAACATTAGTAATCTAAAAATAAACAGAAATGGTCAAAACAACAGTATAAGAGTTATCTGCAGTATTTTTATTGCCTACAATTCTTAAGAGAGCCTATTAAAAAAGCATAAATTCACATTTTTTTTCATTTTTTCATTATCATTGATTATTAATTCTGGTTTAGCCGAAAGTAACATAAACTTTCTTATTTTAAATATGTCTGCCTACTCTTTTTCTATATTTATTTGTATTCTCTAAAAAATGTTCTTTTTAACACGTTTTATTAGCTTGTGTTGTATGTATGTATGTATGTAACGGAATCTTAATTTTTACCAACTTCCAGCGATTCGATTTCTTTAAAACTTTGCACACGTATTAAGGACTCATGACAATGCAATAATCTGCACACAGTATCCCGTTATCCTGATTAGGATCGCCAGGATAAATAAATTCATTTATAGATTTTCTGTAGGAGAGTTTAACACGCTTTTATTAGCTTGGGTTGTATGTATGTATGAATGTATGTAACGGAATTTTTAAGCTTAATTTTCACCAACTTCCAGCGATTCGATTTCTTTGAAACTTTGCACACGTATCAAGGACCCATGACAATGCAATAATCTGCAAACAGTATCCCATTATCCTGATTAGGATCGCCATGATAAATAAATTCCTTTATATATTTTCTGTAGGAGAGTAACAGAGAAAGAGCTAGTGCGCGATCTGCGCATGCGTGCAGTTTCGGACGTACTCTCAGCATAAGGCTGACAGAAACTTGTTCGGAGCAGTTGCGTTCTGAAACCCCATAAACTGTGAAGTTTTAAATGAAATGATTAGATTATGAAATAGTTCGTGAAACATTTCAATATCACATGTCCGCAGAAAACTAATTGATATATCGAACTAAAAAATGAAAAATAAATAATAGTTTAAAAAAACACGCTTTTATGTGCAACCGAACTATAAATTAGAAAATAATTTTTATTACAAAGAGTTTGTATTACAGTAATAAAAGGTCAAACAATGGAATTCACTCGCCGATGGATAGAGCTCTTCGTGTGCTGAACACCTTTGGTACACGAGTGGATGTTTTTAACAGCATGTTGTCTCAATTTAAATCTAAGATCAATCATATGGTTCCTTAATAAATTAGTACTTTACTTGTAGCTGTGATCTTTTTGTGATTTAAATATAAATATTTTTGATCTGCCTATATGTACCTGTTATTTGTTAGTTAGTTATCTAATTGTAACTTAATTTAATTTTGTAGTAATTTTTTTCAATAATGTAATAGTCATTGAAAAAATGGGGAATCCTGTATATTTAATAGCTAAATAAATAATTTTTATAAAAAAAATTAGGTCGTGTACAGATTAATAATAATAATAACAAAAATATATGTATAAACTGCAAACAAGACATATTTTCGTCTCATTAATAATCCTTCACTTACACAAAGGCTTCCCTCTCTTGCCCATCGTCGGGCTGTGGGGATTTATCGCTTTTATAGGTACTTCCATGGCTTCTGCTCTGAAGAATTGTCCAGTATAGTTCCTCCACTCACGGTTCCCAACAGAGAAACTCGTGGTTCCGCGCGTATGCATCCCTATACGGTCCAACTGGACAGGCCCCAAACTTCTCAGTTTGTTCGTTTTTTATCCCTAGAGTTTCTAGATTGTGGAACCTGCTGCCCGCGGAGGTCTTTCCTTCTCCCCCAAATCTTCACGTATTTAAGTCCACTGTCAACAAACTCCCTCTTACCTCGCTTAAGACACCCACGGTACGTTAGTATTTAGGCTTTTAGCCTAGGGGGTTTGTCCAAAAAAAAACAACAATTTAAAAATAATTATTTACTTACCCCTAATGTTTTTCTTAAAGCTTTTTCCTGGCCATTTTCAGCTAAAGCTGATATTAATCCAAGATGCGTGGGTGCAGGACCATGTATTGCTTCAGTGGCTTTAATGACTTTTTGCAAAGGTCTGAATCTTCCATTTTTGTTACTGCACACAAAATTTCTAATTGTAAAGGGGTACAGCGGTGTTTTCGAGACAGTTCTGTATATGTACGTACAGCTTTATTTACATCCCCACTAAAATAATAATAATGGTTTACTTAAAGGTCCTATACTACCGGGTGTCAACAAATGTATCAAAACAATCCAAAACTCCTAGAGTCAAAGGCATATCAAAATGAGATTTGGGATAGGTAAATGGTATGGGAAGAGAAAAGTTTTGTATATTTCTCATTTTTGGTTACTCTCAGTTTAACTGGCTATACTATATTTTTCTTAATTTTCTGTCTTACAGCTGCTATTTACAAGTTTGTCTAACAGCTGACATCATTAAAATTTGAATCGAAAATATAAAAGCGCTTACCGCCAATGAAAAACGACATTAAAAAATATTAATATAACCCAAAAAATGGTAAATTGTCTTCGTTCTTGGTCACATGGTTTCTGGCACATATTATTATTATTATTTATGTACATTCAATCAATTTGTTTGACTCTTAACTTCAAATTCGGTGATATTTCCACCTCTTTGTTTCTGCAAACTGTTAGACAGGGGTTAGAAGACATCTCCCGAAGCCGCTAACAACCGCTGTGAGCTACTGTAAGACTACCGTTATCAATTTGTCAAAAAACAAACGTGCTTACAGCTGCTGTAAGCAGCTAACAAAGAAAATATGCCTTTGTTTTTTTGACAAATCAATGACGTCAGTCTTACAGCAGCTCACAGCGGTTGTTAGCGACCTCGGAGATGTCTAACCACTGCCCAACAGTTTGCAAAAACAAAGGGGCGAAATATAACCGAATTTAAGAGATAAAAGTCAAAAAAATTACTAAATGTATACTAATTACAATAACCATAAGATGTCTGAGAAACCATGTTAAGGATTAATTCAACTGTAGTTAAAGATATTGCGCATTTTTGTTATAAAACGGGAAATCATTTACGAATTTACCATTTTTAGGTTATATTATTTTTTTAAAATATCGGTTGTCATTGGCTGTAAGCGCTTTTATTTTTGATTCACATTTTAGTGACGTCAGCTGTTAGACAAACTTTTTAGCAGCTGAAAGACAGAAAATTAAGAAAAATATGCCTTTGATATCGTTAGGTTCGTCAAAAAACCCATTAAGAAAATGGTCAATTTTATGTAGTTTTTATTTATTTTTTTACATTTTAATTCAAATCATTTTTCTAACGTATTACTTGGGATTCTATGAAAAAACCACAAAATACGGATACATAACATTTTTTTAAATATGTATAAGAAAAGCCACGAATATGGCCTCACTAAATAACTCTGTATACAGGGTGTCTCACGGTCCATAGTAACTTAGACGTTTACGGAAAACAGAACATTATATTTTTTGACAATTTGGCAACGTAGATAATGACTTGTGATCTAACCATCTAAAATATTTTTAACGGTGCAGCGTTGCCGCTTATACCAAAAAGTGACATCAACTTTGATATTTCAAATGGAACACCCTGTATATTTTGGTATTTTTGGATCCGCCACTACTTTCTGAATATTTATGCCTAGGTATATCCTTTACCTACCTCTAACAGTTTTCGGGTAAATAATTATTTTCCATATTTTTTGTTCACAAAATCTCTCAAAATAAAAAGCTTTTATTACTCTATTTGCATTGGTAGACACTTGAAATTTAGGGTGTAGCATCTCAATGTTCTCTACATTGATTTTGTATGGAGAAATTTCTTTTGAATATAAAAAAATTAAAAAGTCAATTTTTTTAAATGTAACACCCTGTATATTATCAAAGAAACCGAAGGACCATAAAAAAATCTTTTCAAATGATATATCATGTTCCTATACATAAATGCTATGGTTCTGGAGATAAAAGCAAGATTCTTTAAAAACCAAAATTTAACATAACAAGTATTTATCAAAGATAGCCGTGAAATGTCATGACACACCAACTGTCAAATAATCATATTTTTATCAAGGTTAGTTTATATTTAGAAGGTTGCGACATATCCTCAACTTTAAGGCGGTTCGAGGTCGGGGACGCAAGGAAGGGCACTTCTCGGAGAAAAGTTGGCAAGACCAGGTAAAATCAAAGCTAAGGATCAATCCAGTGGCGTCTAGAATTTGCGGATTTCATTTTGCATTGTTTTGGAAGTGATATTTGTTGAAAGATGTAATTCCAAATGTTTTTTATTTAAAGTAAAAGAATTTACAACTTAATAATAATTAAAAACTGTTGTGTAAACGGTTGTTGTACTAATACAATAAACTGTATATCTCCAGCACTGAACAACATGGCCGAAAAATGGGAGATGTGACGTCATAACACGTCAAAGCAATATGGCTGAATGTCGTGACCTTATATAGATCGACTTTGATTTTTATTTTTAGTCATGACATTTCATGGCTATCTTTGATAAATACTTATGTTAAATTTTGATTTTTAAAGAAACTTGCTTTTATCTCCGGAACTATAGCATTTAGGTATAGGAACATGAGATATCATTTGAAAAGGCATTTTATGGTCCTTCAGATTCTTTGATAATATACAGGGTGATTTATTTAAAAAAATTACTTTTTATTATTTTTATATCTAGAGGTAAATCACGAATTTTAAGCCATCCTGTATAATTCAAAACAAATTTCTCCATACAAAATCAATGTAGAGAACATTGAGATGCTACACCCTAAATTTCAAGTGTCTACAAATGCAAATAGAGTAATAAAAGCTTTTTATTTAGAGACATGTTTTGAACAAAAAATATGGAAAATAATTATTTACTCGAAAACCGTAAGAGATAGGTATAGGATAATATTCAGAAAGTAGTGGCTGATCCAAAAATACCAAAATATACAGGGTGTTAAATTTAAAATATCAAATTTGATGCTACTTTTTGGTATAAGCGGCAACGTTGCATAGTTAAACATATTTTAGATCGTTAGATTACAAGCAATTACCTATGTTGCCAAGTTTTCAAAAAATCCAATGTCCCGTTTTCCGTAAACGTCTAAGGTACCATCGACCCAAGGAAGATAACCTTTTTAATAAGGAGCGCTCGATTTTTATATTTGCCAGAAAATATAGGTTATGTTTGTGACGTCACCTCTTTGCCATAATATTTTTTATCTGACAAAATAAACCAATACTTGCATACCATAAAATAAAATCACTAAAAAAATTGTATCTTACCCTTAATAACGATTTAAACGTAAATTCCCTGTAAAAAATTTCCAAAGGTCAGTGACCCCTGTTTACAGGTTTTAAAATTCTCTATAACTGCAGTACTAATAACTACTCAATTTAACTATACATAGTAAAAACTAAACATATATATAAGTCCAATGACTAAAAACCAAAAAAATAACACCAAAACCTAGAAAAAACCTTCCAGTACGATTGTAAACCAAGAATTACGGAAAAAGATTACGTCACAAAATTAAGCGAACATAGGCTTGAATGGGATCGAGCGCTCCTTATTAAAAAGTTTATTTTCCTTGCCATCGACCGTGAGACACTCCCACTAGCTTAATTATGACACATAAAGGTTGGTTATCCAGTTGATCCGGTTTTTCTAAAGGCAAAACCAATAAGATTTTTTAGGTCGCTCTATGAAGAGTTTTTCTGTAATGATAAGAATTAGTTGCACATAGCTATACCGGGTGTCAACGAGAGTTTTCGCATATTTTTTTCCAGTCATTTCCGGTTTAACAAAAAGATAAGGTAATAGTTCGATATAGCGGTTTTCGCTATTATAAGAGATTTTCGAAATCTTCTTTTCAGGGCGTTTCTATGAGTCGTTTATGACACAAATCTGTGTGTGCGTTTTCCAAAATCCATTTCTATAATTTATTATTAATAAAAACATATTTACGGGAAGGTGGAGTGAACAACAAATCCAACGTCAAACACAAGAAAACATGCATACACTGCACTCAGGGCACATGAAAAATGTAAATTAATTTTGAAAAGTATAAAATTTTTCGAAAAACTATCCCACACATATGAGATATCTCATCCGCCATTAATTAAAGAAGGAAAATAGGCGCATTCATTTTGGTCAGCTGATAACATGAAGTTCGTCATTATGAAAATGACAGTCTTGATAGAAGCCGCGTTGCCAAACTTTTTATGAAGAATTAACACCAAGCCTATTTCCGGGATTATCCACCATTTCCATGAGAAACAATGGTATTTTTTGTAGAAATGCCTCCTTCTTTATGTTTAGGTATTTTCCTTTTTTCTCTACAAATTATAATAGGAAGAAGGAATAACTGAATTTTTATATGAATTTTGTCCTTTTTTTAAGCTATTGACACTTTCTCACTTTATTTGGCAACATCGCAAGGCATTTACAGTTCAATTGCAAACTCTTCTTTTTATGCAGTGACAGCTATGGTGGGATTGTTGTACTATTATTTATTTTTATTTTTTTTAAACAATTTTTGGACATTTTTGTAAACAGAGAGTGCGGTGTGTACTGTGAAATACTGTTTTTGGGTGTTTAATGTAGGATTTCTACTGTTTCGTCCCCACCCAGCACCCCTGTTCACTCCACCGTCCCGTAAATATGTTTTTATTAATAATAAATTATAGAAATGATTTTGGAAAACGCGCACACAGATTTGTGTCATAAACGACTTATAGAAACGCCCTAAAAAGAATTTTTCAAAATCTCTTATAATAGCGAAAACCGCTATATCGAACTATTACCAAAGATAAGAATAAAACAAACTGAGAAATTGACATTTTCGTGTCTACCTATCATTTTTTAAATGTCAACCTTTTTAGACAAACACTTTTCTTCAAGAAAAGGATTTCTTGATCCACGTAGATGCAATATTACAAATGGCTGTCAATCCAATCAAGTAAGCGTAAAATCTTTTAAAAATGTTAAATTCTTATTAGAAATTGCCACAAGAATAGAAGATTATTAAAATATACAGGGTGTTCCATTTAAAAACCCAAAATTGGAACCATTTCCGGTTTAACCGGAATTAACCGAAAAGTGAGAAATATGCGAAAACTCTCCTTCTCCAATACCATTTACCTATATCAAGTCTCATTAGGTCTGTTCCAGCAAAATGTTGGAAACATGTTAGCAACAATCATAAAACGCAGAAATTGTTACAAACATTAGTCAGAAATGTTGGCAACAGTTTTCTGCTGGAACGAAAAATAAACAAACCGTGCATACTGCTTAATAATAATAATAATAATAATACATTTCTTTATTTCAAATTACATTTACTTATAAAAATATACAAATAAACATGAAATGAAATGACGTCAATTATTTTACACAAAAAATCGCATTGAAGAAATATACACAACCATGCTTATACGTCAATACAAGAAAGGTTATGTTAAAAATTGTCAGTAATGTTTGAAGAAAGTTTGCAAACTTTTCAAACAGTTTCCAACGTGTCTCCAACATCTTAAAACTACTGCTGGAACAACAAACAATTGTGTAATGTTAGAAACATGGCACTGCTGGAACGACAAATTTGACGTGCGCAGAATCCGAACGGTTGCAAACATTTTTGACAGCCTGCTGGAACAAACCTATTATGATATGTCCAGTACTCTAAAAGTTATTGCTTGTCTAATATATTTGTTGACACCCGGTATAAACACCTTGCCCAATTTAGTTTCTACTTACTTTTTAAATGTACTCTTACTAATGGACCCAATATTACATTAGTAGGTTTACAAAGTCTACTTTTTACCAACAGATCGAAAATTTTATCTATTTCTTCGCCTGTTTTACATGCACTCAGTAATTCTCGACAATTTCTTATAATTGGCTTGTCATCGTTATAAACTTTACTAAAAATACATAGGTATAAACATAAGTTTTTTTATGTTAATATTATTTTCAACAAATAATTTCTCATTAAAAACAAAATATTAGGTCCTTTTCAGCTGAATAATAATATCTAAACTTCATTTTTCAAATTTGAGGAAAATATCAATATATTATTGTATACCTGGTGATTCTTAAGCTACACCAAAGACATTGTAGTTTCACTATAGACTCCCAGAACAATGCTAAATTTTTGGTCATCAGTTTGAATGCTGGCTTGGCTCAAGGTTCTATTCTATTTCTATTTTTTTTTCTTGGTTTTAGTCCCTTCAGGTCCAATCCACCACTCTCCCCCTTCCGGACTATGCTTTCCAGGGCTTCGTCGGCGGAAAATCTGGATAATCGAGCTCGTAGGTCCCAGAAATTCCAAAAAGAAAACAAATAATTCAACAATCGATGCAATGCATAAATTGTCGACTGTCAAAACCAAGATCTGCTACTAGTGTTACGTATAACCTTCACTTTCACTAGTGACAGTTCCCATGGCACGCCCATCTATTTCCCGCCATTTGAGAAATACCTCATGTTCACCACCAAACAGGATATCATCAGCTTATAGGAATCTTCGCTCACAGCGCTTAGATCCAGAAGAAAGATGCCGTCAATTTAGCGTGAATCTTTCCTTGATCCCCGAAGGTAAAAACGTTCGTACGACACCTCTAGCCGCCACTCCGGGAAGAACTTTGTAGTCCTCTACGCACGTCCGCACTGTCCGGAGGTAAAACAAAGAGTCCCTTGGCTCAAGGTTAGTTTATATTTATAAGGTTGCGTCACATCCTCAACTTTTAGTCGGTTCGAGATCGGGGACGCAAGGAAGGAAACTCCACGGAGAAAAGTTGGCAAGACTGGGTAAAATCAAAGCTGATGATCAATCCAGTGGCGTCTAGAATTTGCGCATTTCATTTTGCATTGTTTTGGAAGTGATATTTGTTGAAAGAATTTACAACTTAATAATAACTAAAAACTGTTGTGTAAACGGTTGATCTACTAATACAATAAACTGTATATCTCCGGCACTGAACAACATGGCCGAAAAATGGGAGATGTGACGTCATAACACGTCAAAGCATTATGGCCGAATGTCGCGACCCTATATAGACCGACTTTGGGCTTGGCTGAATTTATGAAGCGGCAAATTGACTCTTTGTTAGACCTCCGGACAGTGCGGACGTGCGTAGAGGACTACAAAGTTCTTCCCGGAGTGGCGGCTAGAGGTGTCGTACGAACGTTTTTTACCTTTGGGGATCAAGGAAAGATTCACGCTAAATTGACGGCATCTTTCTTCTGGATCTAAGCGCTGTGAGCGAAGATTCCTATAAGCTGATGGTATCCTGTTTGGTGGTGAACACGAGGTATTTCTCAAATGGCGGGAAATAGATGGGCGTGCCATGGGAACCGTCAGTAGTGAAAGTGAAGGTTATATGTAACACCAGTAGCAGATCTTGGTTTGACAGCCGACAATTTATGCATTGCATCGATTGTTGAATTGTTTGTTTTCTTTTTGGAATTTCTGGGAGCTACGAGCTCGATTATCCAGATTTTCCGCCGACGAAGCCCTGGAAAGCATAGTCCGGAAGGGGAGAGTGGAGGATTGAACCTGAAGGGACCAAAACCAAGAAAAAAATAGAAGAGAGAGAGAGAGAAGCGGCAAATTATACGTACCGTGTACTCGATGGATACCCGCTTCATAAATTCCACGAAGCGAGCGTCCAAGCTGATGACCAATGCATTGTTCTGGGTGTCTATGGTAAAACTACAATGATTGTCTTTGGCTATACGCATAAACTTGGGAAATAATGGTAAAAACAAACAATGACTGAAAAGTAAAAAAATGTAAAATGTTTTAGTTAGGAAGATAACTAATTATTCTAAATAAAACAAAAGAAGCATTATATAGGGACAAATAATAATTAATATTATAAATTAAAGTACTAACCAATTTTTTAGTAATAATATGGTATAATCACTCTAAGCCCTAATTTTTAATTCTAAACCCGTAAAAATAAAATCGCTACTGATAGAAAACTGTACTGTTACTAATACCAAACATTATTATTATGACTTGTTTATTGGTTATTTTTTTTAAAGAACAAAAAAATTCACCTGTTTAATTTTACAAACCTGTGTAAAACACTATACTAAATTATTAAAAAAAAAATATTTACTATTTATTGTTTGTCTTTATAATTTGCTTTATTTTATTTAACTTAAAATAATTGAAGGGTTTTTTTGCAAAAATCGTCATTTCTAACATCTTTTATCAAGTTTGTTCTAATTACAAAAAAAACTAATGCTTATAGAACATTCAAATACATCTCTAAATGCGCAAAATATAGATTTATTTACGAACATATTACAAAAAAATATATAGAGTTAGCCATATACGTTAAATAAAGTTTCTTTTTTAATATCCTGACCATATTGAAAACTTGACTTTGGCTGTTTTTGAAAAAAACCCTTGAATTGATTACCTCACTAACTACTAATATTTTAATAATTTTTTATTTAATATTAGTAATTGTTTATCCTTAGCTTTAATCTTCCAAGTTTCTACGTATAAGTTAGGAATCACCCTGTATACAGGGTGTCCCAACTTTATTTATACACCAAATAACTTCCTTCCTGTACAAGATACAAAATAAAAAAATGTTTATTTGCATGTCCTTTTTATTGACTCCTAGTTAATATACAAGGTGTCTTAAAAACGGAATTTTCATTGTCAAGTAGATTTTTTTAATATAACACCCTATTATGTCAATTATTGTCAGTTTTTTAATATAAACAGCATATTGATATACCTAGTACCGATTAAAAGTGAAACAAGAAAATAAGATTTTAATGTTAATTATTTTTAAATAGTTCTGTCAATATCAAAGTAACAAGTAGAATGATAATGTAAAATAACTAATAGGTAGGTCAGCCAATTTGTTTATTTTAGAAACATATTTACTTACCTAACCTAAAAACAGCTATAATTGACGTATTGCTGTTTTTTAGTGCAAGTAAGAACATATGTGTCTAAAATTAACTAAATTGCTGACATAACTATTAATAGTTCTTACAATGGAAGGTAATAAAATACATATTTTTATATTATTTTTAACTCTGACAGTGGACTCTTTCCGCGGTCTTCGAGTAGTGCGGTTCATGTTTACGTAGAGGTCTACATAGACTTTCCGGGTAGGCGATTGAAGGCATCGTACGAGCGTGGCTGTACCCTTGGGGATCGAGAAAAGATTCACGCTAAATTGGGGCTTCTTTCTTCTGGGGCTAAGCGCTGTGAGTGAAGATTCCTAAAGCCTGAAGTTTTTGCGTTTTGGTGTTGAACACATGGTGTCCTCGTATGGTCGAGGAGGTGCGCATGCCTTGCGGAAATGCGTCAGTAGTGAAAGTGACGGTTATGCGCGATACCAGTAGCAGCCGCTGGCTAGACAGTCACAATTTATGCATGTATAGAGAAAGAATTTATTTTTAAACAGAAAACATAGCTCGAACAATAAAAGGAAAATTTGGGGGTCTAGAACCCGACAATCCAATTTTCCAACCACTTGACGATGGCTGTATGCACTAAGTGTCAAAGCCAAAAACTGAAAATAGAATAGAATAGAACTCTGACAGTGACAGAATTATTTCAAATTATTACAAGCAAAATATTATTTTCTTTTTTACTGTTAATGAGTACACTGACATGCTGTTGATATCTCAAAAACTAGCAATAAATGACGTATAGTGTGTTGTGAATCCAAATAAACATTGCTTATTTTAAGTTTTTTTTGTATCTTGTACAGGGGCGAAGATATTTATATATATGAAGATATTTCGTGTGTAAAGTAAATAGAGTTGGAACACCCTGTATACATACATACCTTTGGGATGTTTCATTTTGCAGAATATCATATCCTTCACTGAATTTATTGTTTTGAATTAGCAGTCTAGCTAAATCAATATATTTAAAGCTATCTAAAGTAAAGTCAGGATGTAAGCTTTTTAGTTCGTTGTATAGAGTTAAAGCTTCATCTACATGTCCCCCAAGACATAATTATGCATTATTGAACTTTTCATACCAGCAGATTCTTCATACCTAAAAAACATCGAATTTTAACATTAAGGAATGAATTTCTTAGAGAGGAATTTTTATTATTAAATTAGTAAAAAAGATTTGACAAAACTGGCACTCTCCCAACAAGTGGTTTGAGCTTAAAGTCAAATTTTCTTGCTAACCATATTCATCTCAGTGGTTCAAACCATATTCGAAAACGACAATATAAATATGAGAATCAAGAAAATGTAGGTTTTCAAACGTCACAACCCAATAAATTTTTAGGTTATGACCATGTTTTTTATTTTTAGGGTTAATATGTAACATTTTTCACTTGCCATGTAAAAAGTTTACAATAAATGACCGAAAAAACGTTTTTAAGGAGTACGATGCATACGCCCGACCGACAGAGATTAGTATATTGTTTTTAAACCATTGTCCGGGATGTATTCAAACACGGTTAAATACGTGACGTATATGACGTCACTGTTTAGCAAGAAAATATAATGTTTTTAAAATGTTTTGAACCGTATTAACAACAAAAGATGGCTTAAAACTTTGCTCTTATTTTGATCTTTGCAGATTCTATAATTTTAAAATAAAAGTACTTTTTTTAGTACCGCCAGAGGCACTTTACCTGAAACTTACAATTTATTTTCATCATAACTTTTTATTTTGACAGATATCGTAAAGCTTGTGGGCGCCATTTTAAAGATAATCGAGAACCTAAAAAATAAGGTACTCTTTATTAAAGTCGATAAGCCTTATCGTTTAGCCACCAATTGACATCAATGTTTCCATCAATTGCAATTGAATTACCTACATACATACAGGGTGTCCAGTAACTCAACCGACAAACTTTACGGGGCGATTCTACAACGGAAAATAAAAAAAATCATATGAACATATGTCCTAAGCTAAGTTTTTGAACTACGGGGTGTTAAAAATTTAAAAAATGTTTATTTTTTTTCTAATATTTAACACACCGTAGTTCAAAAACTAAGACGTTTAGGACATATATTTATAAGAAGTTTTTTTCTTATTTTAAATTGTAGAATAACCTTCTAAGTTTGCGGTCGAGTTACTGGTCACCCTGTATGTATGTAGGTAATCTGATTGAAATTGATGAAAACTTTGATGTCGATTGGTCGCTAAACGGTAGGGTTTATCGACTTTAATAAAGAGTACCTTATTTTTCAAGTTTTTAATTGTCTATAAAATGGCGCCCCCAGCTTTGCAATATCTGTCAAAATAAAAAGTTATGATGTAAATAAATTTTAAGGTTCAGGTAAAGTGCCCTCTGGCGGTATTAAAAAAGTACGTTTATCTTAAAATTTTAGAATCTGCAAAGCTCGATTTGTGCGCCAAATGTCAACTAAAATGGCTAAAAAATAAATGCAATATGGCGAAAAAACAAAAATAAAAATTGAACTTTTAACCCCTGTAACGTGGTAACCATGGACATTTTGTCAAAGGACTCACTAATATTATTTTTCATTGCAGAATGACCTTTTAAAATTTTCTAATGCATTTTTCGAACACCCTGTATAATTATTAAGGTTAGAAGGCCGCCGGTAATAACAAATTAATTTGAATTTTCGTAAATACGTAAATAGATAGATAATTAAGCAATGCCGCCGGCGGTTGTTTAGCCAGTGCCTTAAGGGGATGCCGTAGCACGTTAAATGAGCTAAAACGCGATTCGCTGCCGTTTTTAAAATATTTGGTTAAGAAAAAGTTATATATTGAAAAGTTTCTTAAAATGATCCAAAGATTATCGGAAAGTTGGTTAAATTTACGGTTTTGTAATTTTGGGAAATTTAATGTGTTAATTATTACCATTACCAAAAATCAATTAACTTTCCGATAATCTTTGAATCATTTTAAGAAACTTTTCTATGTACAACTTTTCTCAAAACGAATATTTAAAAAACGGCAGCGAATCGCGTTTTAGCTAATTTAACGTGTTACGGCATCCTCTTAACTTTTATTTCAAACTTTTATTTTAAATTACCCAGACTCCAAAAACATTTCTCTTAACTCGGTAACTCTTTGCAAATTGCCTTGATTGGCATGCATTTGAATTAGTCTTCTAATTATACCCCGAGTCTCCATATTTTTTTCTTTTAATTGAATAAGTTGACATTCTAAACCATCAAGATCCATATGTCTCTAAAAATTAAATAATGCAGTAATAATACACAAACGCAAAACGCAAATTTAAAAAATGGTAATTTTAATATCTACCTACTGGGTGAACTAGAGAAACGTCCTCATTTAATTTTAATCGAAAATCTAATAATAAATTAACAGCGGCCCCAATTTCCTTTTTAAATCTTCATCAGAACAATTGTTACTTATTTCTTGCAAAACATCACCTGCACAAGTGCTTATTTTCAATCTAATTCCATCAATCATCTACAAAAAAAAAACAAAATGGTTTGGTCATTAACATTTTTTAATGTATATTAACAGACTGCAATAAGACATGAATAAAAATACTTTTAAATTTAAAACTATACTGAGTAACGACAGTTTTCCGTCGCCCTTTTAAAGTATCGTAGAGAAGTCCAAAAATTAGCCAGAACTTTCTGGCAAATTCCTTTATTACAGGATGTATGAAAAGTACTAAATGGATGACTCTAGCGCATTAGCAAACCTTTAAAAGTGTTGAAAGAACGTGGAAAAACTAAGGTAAATTATTATAATAAATTATGAAGCAAAATTAAATAATTTTATAAAACTGTATAAGTTAATTAATTTATTTGTTTTAAAACATGTAATGCTTGCATGTTACTAATTTTTTACATTTTATACTATTGACACCTGACTCAGGTGGTATAAGAGTTTTAGTATTTACCTGATTTGCAAAATTACAATATTTTGAGAGCCATTTTTATTATTGCCTCAAGGTTACTAGGACCCTGTATTTATGTCCTTATTTTTAATTTGATTTCAAATAAATTGGAATCGTTAGATTCGTCACAAATACTTTTAACACGCTTTTATTAGCTTGGGTTGTCACTATCTATCTATCTATCTATCTATCCATCTATCTATCTAAATAATTTGTATGCATGGAGGCAGCATCAGATAAAGTTTAATAAACATTCCTGCGATTGTAAGAGATTTATTTGCGACGTTGCCAGCGTTTAAATATTTGCATGCACTTGAGTAAAAATATCTCACAATGGAAACTAGAAATAATAATAAAAGTACCAGTAACAAGCAATACTTGACTATTTCAAAAGATGAATTATTGCAGATCATTCACACTGCATTAGAAAAGGCTACAAAACCCTTAATGGAAAAAATTGAATTAATTGAAGCTGAGGTTAAGGGAATTCGTGAAACCAACATAGAACTTATAAAAATGTTTACAGAAAGAGGTGTACCCCATAAACAGCAGTCAGGCTTCGATCCTATTGATGAGGGCAACAACGACACGTTGGACTCGCAGAGTGGATCAGATTCATCAACGTGCACTGTAGTAGAACAAGTTCCAAAAAAGGATACAATAAAAAGTCGCAAATTTAAAAATACATCTTATTTTCCTAACAAAGAAGGGTCTAACAATAAACAGACCAGTAGCGTAGCGACCAAGAAGAAACCAAAAATAATAAAAGGCAGCAGTACAAATCGGGAAGCATCCTCAAGTTTTGAAGCCCCTCTAGAAAAATATGGTTGTATGTGGGACGATGTATAGGAACCACCACAGAGGAAAATATATATAACCACTTAAGAAGAAACTGGCCTAACATCACTTTTGACGTAGCTAAACTTGAGTCTAAGGGTACAAATGCTTCATTTAGGGTCAGCACTCAGTATGATGAGGAACTCCTTTCCGAACTTTACAATCCAAGTAAATGGCCAAGTGGGGTCCTGATCAAGCAGTTCAAGTTTTTTCGAGGACAAACTAAACATACAGGAGGAGAGTTCGTCTAAAAATCCCCCTATTTCAGTTTGTCACTTAAACATAAGAAGTGCCCGCTATAAAATGACAGAGCTCTATGTATTACTAGAGTCATTAAATTTGCCTGACGTAGTTTGTTTGTCAGAAACCTGGTTTTCATTAAACGAAATAGAAACTGTTAAATTGCAAGGGTATACTCTTGCAAATTATTATTGTAGAACCGAGTCTCATGGAGGAGGTGTAGCAATATTCTTGAGAAGTAGTAATCTACAAGTATATCGCAACATTGTGAGTAACAATGATCCGATAAAGGAAAATTTTGAATATATAGTGACAGAAATAAACTATAAATCCTTTATTTTTAATGTAATTTGCCTATACAGACCTCCTGCGGGCGATGTTAGCTCATTCACACATGACGTTGAACAATTATTGCAGACCAATAAAGTTCGACTTAACACACCAACATTTATCTGTGGCGATTATAATGTAAACTTTGAAAAAGATAAGTTAACCGGAGATGGAAAAACCTACTTAATATGTTATCAGCCTACGGTTTTGTACCAGGTGTGAATGAGTACACGCGTGTGCAGGATAACAAAAATCTATTATTGATAATATTTTTATAAATGTTGATATGTCTAGGGTTATTGTAAATACTGTATATTGTGATTTGTCCGATCATTTTATGCAAATGATAAAATATAAAATATGTTTGTCTAATGATAACGAATGTCCGTATTTTTATAAAAGAAATTTTAAATCTCGTACTAATGTAGATAAATTTGTAAATATGGTTGCTAGCGAAGATTGGAATGCTCTAATTGATCCTCACGGCAAACTAGATAATTTGTTTGAGGCATTTTTTGATCGATTTTGTTTTCTGGTGTTTAATGCTTTTCCAGAGGAACGATATAGAAAAAACAATAAAAAACACAAAGTTAAGGGGTGGGTGACCACTGAAATAAAAAATAGAGGCCAATTATTAAGGGATATTCATAAATCGTACAAATTGACAGGTCATGTCAATCGCAGACATCTGTATCTTAAATTAAAAAAACATCATAGAAAGAGCATTAACACAGCAAAGCGCAATTATTTTTCAAACATTATGGCAAATGCTGACAATATGTCTTCTGCTGCGTGGTCAATTATTAAAAACGAAGTATCAACTAGTAAGAGTAAAACGAGGCCGGTCAAATTTTATAACGAAAAATTGAAATCCCAGCAGAGAGGCTGGCTCACGAGTTTAATAAATATTTTTGGAGACTTCTAAAAACCTGGCTGAACAATGCCACGGACACAACGATTCTGAAAAGAGTCAATCGCATAATAATGTACCAGAAATGAAGCTGCTTACTATTCTTCCTGATGAGGTACGTAGTATAATTTTTAATATTTCTAAGAAGGATTCCATGGGTTTTGATGGTATTCCTTGTTCAGTCTTACGTCATGTGGTTGATTATATAAAATATCCATTAGCAACCCTAATCAATAAATCTTTTCATGAGGGAAGTTTTCCGTCGTTATTGAAGCAGGCGATCGTTATACCTATTCATAAGAAGGGGCCTATTGATGATATGGCGAACTATCGGGGCATATCCTTGCTTTCAGTATTTTCAAAAGTTTTTGAAAATGCCTTTTGTGAAAATTTAAAAATTTTTCTAATTGAAAATAATATTATAAGTCCTTCTCAATTTGGATTTCAAAAGAAACTATCGACCAAGGACGCTCTAATCTATCTAATTAATTTTATTGTAGATGGGCTTGACAACAAAAAAAGACCGTCTGCATGTATTTCGACCTATCTCGTGCTTTTGATACGGTTAAACATAATTTATTGCTGAATAAATTAAAAATTATGGCATTCGTAATAATGCGCTTTCCTGGTTAGCTTCCTATTTACGAGGAAGAACTCAAAGTGTTAGGATTAACGTAAAGGGTAATTTTCTTGAATCGGAGCCTTCTTCCATTGATCTGGGTATTCCTCAGGGGAGTACATTAGGTCCCTTACTGTTTATTCTTTTTATAAATGATTTAAATGTCTATCTTACAAATTGTAATGTTTCACAATTTGCAGATGATACGACTATCGCAGTGAGTTCAAAAAGTACTGAGGAACTTTCTGAAGCTGCCAGTAATTGTGCGGATGATATGCGGAGATATTGTCAACTAAACGGTCTAAGTTTAAATGCGTCAAAGACAGAAATTGTACATTTTTCCCCAACTATTAAGAATTACAGTATTTACATTCACCTGAATGGAAAATCACTTAAAGAAAAAGACTCATCCTTATCCTTGGGGTTGCACATGGACTCACAGTTAAAGTGGATTAAACATACAGATAACTTATGCACAAGATTATCTACCAAGTGTTACGTTCTGCGAAATCTTCGCAATTTTGTTAACATCGAAATTTTAAAAATTTACTATTACGCACAGGTTTACTCTGCTATAAACTACTGTATTATTTGTTGGGGAAATTCAGCGGGCGTCAAAGATCTTTTTTAGTTCAGAAACGCATTATAAGAACTATTCTTTATAAATCTCAGAGGAACTCGTGTAGAGAACTTTTAGGCAACTACAGATTTTGACAATACCGTCTATGTATATTTTGTCTTGTGTTTTACATATTAAAGAAAATCCACACTTAACTGTTAGGTTTTCGGACAGAAACTTAGCTTACAACCTAAGAAATACATCCGACGTCTTAATAACACAACATAATCTCTCTCTTACGGCCAACAGTTGCGTAATTATGCCATCCAAACTGTATAACCACCTGCCCCAAGATATTAAAACCATACAGAGCATTTCAGTCTTCAAATCTAAAGTTAAACAAATTTTACTTAAACATAGTTTTTATTCTGTAGCGGAATTTTTAAATTGTAAAAATTTGTAGGTAGTTTAAAAGATTTACATTTGTGTATTTATTGGTGTTTAAATATGTACTTTTTAAATGGATTGACGTTTTCTATACATACATGTATGTTTAAAGAAATAAATGATTTTGAATTTGAATTTGAATATCTATCTATGTAACGGAATCTTTGAGCCTAATTTTTACCAACTTCTAGCGATTCAATTTCTTTAAAACTTTGCACAAGGATCAAGGACCGATGACAATGCAATAATTTAAAAACAGTATCCCGTTATCCTGTTTAGGATCGCCAGGATAAATAAATTCCTTTATATTATAAAAACAATATTGAATGGCGAATGCGCTAGATTATTAACACCTGTGTTGCCATCTTTTGCAACATCCCAAACTTTTCTCAGGAACTTTAAAGAAAACTGTGTTTTTAACACGCTTTTATTAGCTACTCTTGACAAAATGGCGAAGGAATTTTTAAGTGAATAAACTGGAGCATTTTTACATACATACATGCATATCGAACTAAAAAATGAAAAATAAATAATAGTTTAAAAAAACACGCTTCTATATGCAACCGAACTAAAAATTAGAAAATAATTTTTCATTACAAAGAGTTTGTCACTTCAGCATAAAAGCGTGGGGTGCTATATTATATTAACATTTAATATATTAAGCACCCCACGCTTTTATTCTGAAGTGACAAACTCTTTCTAATGAAAAATTATTTATAAAAGTGCTTGTCGGAAAATGGTTGCCATTTAAAAAATAGTGGTCAGACATGAATTGTAGCTTTCATACTAGTCGCTAAAACTTTGCGGTTGTATTTTTCTGACATCTGGGATCTTTAGAATAATTTGAGTCCAATCAGGGCCACCTAGATGCATTTTTAAAAATCGCTTTAAAAAAATCAAGTAAGATTTAAAAACTTTTTCAAATGTCACATTTTGAATTAGAATTATCTCAGGAACTCCAAAAATATCAAAATATACAGGGAATTTCATCTAAAAATTTTAAATTGAAGTCATTTCCGGTTAAACCGGAAGTGGTTGGACCCAGTATACACCAATGCATTAATTAAGCGACACGGAATTTTAACCATGCCGGTCGGTAAATTATACAGGGTGATTCAAAAATCGATCACGAAACTTAAGTGGGTGATTCTACTTGACAAAATAAGAGCTTTATATAATTTTTTTAATGTCATTCATTTTCGAATTACAAGCCGTCAAAGTTTAATTTTTATTTTGGTTTTTCGCCATATTGCGTTTATTTTTAACTAATCCAGTTGATATTTGGCACACAAATCGAGCTTTGCACAAAGACAAAAGTACTTTTTTAATTACCGCAGAGGGCACTTTACCTAAAACTAAAATTTATTTACATCATAACATTTTTATTTTGACAGATATCGCAAAGCTGGGGGCGCCATTTTATAGACAATCAAAAACTTAAAAAATAAGGTATTCTTTATTAAAGTCGATAAACCTCACCGTTTAGGCACCAATAGATATCAAAGTTTTTATCAATTTCAATCAAATTACTTACATACATACAGGGTCTCCAGTAACTCAACCGATAAACTTTACGGGGCGATTCTACAACAGAAAATATAAAAAAAACTTCATATAAACATATGTCCTAAACGTCTTAGTTTGTGAACTACGGTGTGTTAAATATTTAAAAAAATCTTTTTTGTTTGTTATATGAAGTTTTTAATTAATATTTTTTGTTGTAGAATTGTTTGGTTAAGTTTGTCGGTTGAGTTATTGGACACCCTGTATGTATGTAGGTAATTTGATTGAAATTGATGAAAACTTTGATGTCTATTGGTGCCTAAACGGTGAGGTTTATCGACTTTAATAAGTAGTACCTTATTTTTTAAGTTTTTGATTGTCTATAAAATGGCGCCCCCAGCTTTGCGATATTTGTCAAAATATAAAAGTTAGTATGTAAATAAATTTTAAGTTTTAGGTAAAGTGCCCTCTGGCGGTATTTCAAAAAGTACTTTTGTCTTAAAATTTTAGAATCTGCAAAGCTCGATTTGTGTGCTAAATATCAACTGGATTGGTTAAAAAATAAATGTAATATGGAGAAAAACCAAAATAAAAATTGAACTTTGACGGCTTGTAACTCGAAAACGAATGACATTTTGAAAAAAATATATGAAGCTCTTATTTTGTCAAGTACAATCACCCCTTAAGTTTCGTGATCGATTTTTGAATCACTCTGTATAAAGATGTATGTTCTTTATACCTTAATGAGCTTTAAAAATCCCTAAAATCATCTTTGGTTCTGCACACTTTGCAACATTCTTTCAAAAAACAGCCAACTAAATCTTGTTCTCCAACATTTGATTCACAATATCTTTGTAATAAAGGTAAAATAGAAGTTGCATCTTTCGTTTTTCCCCAAGAAGTTGACAGTGCTTCTAAAAGTTTATCTCCGGAAATATTTACATTGTAAAGGTTACCTAAAAATAAAGAAAATACATTTGGTACACATTATGATTTACTTTACTTAAATAATAAAGGGAAGTAAACAATTTTTTTCTACTAAAATAAACACAGTATAAACGATTAATTTTCAGTAATTTCAATAAAATTCCCACGACAAGCCTGTCAGGCTCAAAAAGTCCCAGGCCGGTTGTGTAGTCCCAGCCCTGGCAATCCGGCGATCATACGGGCCCCAAACTCTAAACAAAGAAATCAGCGGATTCCGTAAAATATGAGAATATCCAACTATTTTTAGAACTCCGGCGAAACTGTGACATAAAGTTTAGTTTTTTAAATAGAACATCTATATATATATTCTATCATCAATAAAAAGATTTCCTTAACAGCTTTAAAAAGTACCACATTTGATAAACTTAATTTTTCATAGTTTCGAAAATAAAACCATCGTAAAGATTTCGATAATAAAATGGCGTTTTTTAAAACATCCTGCATATTTATTTATTTATTTATTTATTTATTAACAAATTTTACACTACGGAATAAAACATTCCAAATGGTAAATCCTATAACAAACTAAAAATATACATATATACAAAATAAATAGTTGCAAAGTAGCATTAATCCTAATTTACGAAATACGTCTTTTAATCTGGTTCAATGAGCACTGGAAAATATCAACGTTGTAGTAAAATCCATTGTAGTTGAGCACCATTCTATCAATCATTACGTCAACAGGTACCAAAAACAAAATCAACTCCAAGAGCTCAGCACAGTTCACGGAGCCATTGAGAAGCTTAAACATGAAAAGAAGCAATGCGTCCTGACGTCTAGTCTCGAAGCTTTTTCATTCCACACAACAGCAGCCTTGTTTCATATGGTATTTCTGAGCACTCAAAAAGGTGTTTATAGAACAGATATTTGAGGAACTTGTTTTGAACCCTTTCTAACCTATTTTTGTGGACGTTGTAGCCAGGAGCCCAGATAATAGAACAGTACTCTAGGACACTGCAGACTAGACAGTTGTAAAAGAAGGTAATGGCTTTGGTATCGTGGATATATTTTGTGTTTCGTTTAATAAAGCCCAGCATTCTAAAGGCTTTCAGAATTATACTATCAATGTGATTATTAAAAGATAAGCTCCGGTCAAAAATTACACCCAAGTCATTAATGAACTCCACGTTCTCTACCAACTCATTATTTATCCTATAAACAGATTGGATTGGATTTGTACACTTGTAGAACCTGATTGTCTTGCATTTTGTGACATTGATACTTAATAAGTTCCTAGAGCACCATGACGTAAAGTTATCTAGGTCGGACTGCAAGCTGTTTGGTCCAGAATCGACCGTGTTGTAGAGCTTAAGATCATCTGCGTACAACCGAAAAATATTGTATCACCATTCAAAAGACAGGCCTTTAGGATAATACCACATTTGAAAAAAAAATCGCTTATGGTTTTCTCCAATATCCGGGTGCCCACGCACCCACGAAATTACTAGCAAACCTGTCATTTTCTTGAGAAGTGTTGCATGATTTTAAAATTTTATTCGGATATATGGTTGAATAGGGTGCAAATTTCTGATGTTTTAGATTTTATGTGGCACATCCGGTTTAACCGGAAGTGCTCCCAACATTGCTATTTTAAATGGAACACCCTATATATTTTTCTAAAAATCAATTCTACATGCAATTCAAAGAAAATACATGTACTACATGACTGTAATATCTGAGCCGGCTGCAATATTCCTGATTTGCGGAGCGTTTCTAATGTGTATAAACTGATTTAAAGACGCTGATTACCACAAAATATTGTAGTCATTACCGGCAACATAAAGAGATTTGAAACTTTCCGCTCGACACTTACGCTCATTATCGTGGCCGGGGCCTAACACATTTTCACAAAAAAATACTTACATAAATTTACCGCTTGCCTAGTCCTATTTTGTTTTAACAAAACAGTTATTAGCGGACTAAGAATTTCTCTTACAGTAAAACCCATATCTTGCAACTTTAATATTTGAAGATTTCCATTTGATATATCACAGTAGGGAAAAACATAATTTTCCAAAGTCTCTGCGTTAGGTTTTACATTTAAATCTTTCATTTTTGTTAATACAAAGTATACACCTAAAAATATTTCATTTATGAAGCTGCTATGCTAATATTATTATATATTTTTTGTAAAACAGATATTTATTTTATACAGGGTGTCCCACCGGAAATTGCCGCGATCGATTTCTCGAAAAGTACGCTTTGGAAATTTTTAAAAATTTGGTAACATTATAAAGTCAGCGGGGGACATACAACTAAAATATTTTGACAGCTCTACTACTTTCACTTATACCGGAAGTTAATGTCAGCTTCCTTATTTTAAATGGAACACCTTATACCCTATGTCCTCCAAGCGGGACATAGGGAATACCATGTAAATTTTGAAGTAGTCAAATATTGGCTCCCCTAATTATTTTAACCAGTAAAGAGTAAACTGCTTAAATACTTCTGCAATGTAGTATCTCATTATGCACCCTGTACTCTAGAAATCAATAATATAAATACCATATCGATTTATCAGTGACAATTTATTTATAATGTCATTGCCAAAACTAAACAATTTTATACGGGAATTTCAAAAAGAATCCTCGCATTTGATTTTATTTTGCAGCAAATTCCAACACATGCACTCACAGTTACGCAAGATAATAAAACAAATTTATCTACATTTAGAAATCAGTTTATGATGAAAATATTAGGATTTAATCAAATGCTCAAATATTCCTCCATTAACTGCCAGACAATAACACAAATGATTATAAAACTCATTTCTTACGTTGGCTAGTTGATACATCGATATTCTGGCACAGCGGAAATAGCATTCCTTAGCTGGTCTAAATTTTCATATTTTTTATTGGTATAAAGCTTAGTTTCTAAATGTCCCCATGTAAAAAAATCGTTTGGCGAAAGATCCGGAGACCTGGCTGGCCCAGATATTGCGTGGTTCGGGCCTATGATGTCGTTATTAAATGCGTTGTTCAAGTATTCGCGCACAGCTCTGGTACTGTGTGCTGGGCAGCCATCCATTTAATACCAAATCTCTTGATTTTCACGAGCAAGGTTGGTGGTGTGATCTTGTCCAGTAATGTCTTCCAGTTTTCTCGTGCTAATGTTTCCTTCGGCCTCCTCTACACAAAGTATCACTTCTAAATCCCTCTCATTTTGTACAATTTGTCTCTGATTTTCACGTCCATTTTCTTTACATTTGCAATTATTGTTTGCTGTGCCTGTAGTTTCATTTTTTTTATCGTCCGTTCTATTGTTGATTGACTTGGTATTGGCCTATTAGGAAAATAGGCTGCAAATATGTCCGCTACTCGATAACTATTTCCGTGATAAAACCATTTCATAATAGTGATTTTTCTCGATTTAAGTAGTTCATTATTTAAAAATGATGTGACATTGATCTGACAACTTGAGAGTAAGAGGTTAAATAATTTTCCTGGTATTTTATTATAAACTTCTAATAATACAGGGCGCGTAAGAAGATAGAAGATTCGTAACTTATTTTAGCATTTATCTTTTAGCTGGCGAACTGAGAAGAGCTGGAATTTGTGCAGTGGGTACAACTTTTCGTGCTCTTTAAAAATCCTTATAATATTTTCTTCTAAAATAATTAGGGGAGCCAATAGTGGACCACTTCAAAATTTACATGGGATTCCCTATGTCCCGCTCGACGGAGCAACACCCGATATGTTATTTATTTTTTAGATTCTGCGTAAAATTCTAAACATAATTTATGTATAATGTTCCATACCTAAATCCAACCGTTTTTAACCTATTATAAATTTTATGCCAAAAGAACGTTTGCAAGCCATTACTTAATCATAAATTTAGTTTAAACAAAAGCCTTTAATATGAGTTGGGGTTGGTTTTTGTAGAGAAAGAAATACTTTAGCGGACTGCAATAATATTTTATTAAATAATAAATACAGAGTGGTCAAAATTAATCGTTAAAAATATATCGACAAAAACCTTAAAACTCAATTTTCTCAAATAGAAACCTCTATCTTTTATTACCTTATTCTATTAGGCATTAAAAAAAAGGGTAAGTATGCATAAGAATTTCTATTTAAAAAATTAATAGTTTTTGAAATATTAACGATTTTATATTTATCTATTCTAACAATGCATTTAAGTACGGGTAGGTACGGGGTAGTGGGATGTGACTCCGCATTTTGTTGTCAAGGCCAACTATAAGCCGTACTTAAAAGCATTGTTAGAAAAGATAAATAATAAATTCTAAATATTGCACAAACTATAAATTTTGGAATAGATATACGTATACAAACCTGTCCCTATATTTGATGCTTAATAGGATAGGGTAAAAAACATAGGGGTTTCCATTTAAAAAATTGACTTTTAAGGTCTTTGTCGTAATAATTTTTAACGATTATTTTTGACCACTCTCTATTTATTAATTGTGAAAATATCAATACAGTATGCCAAAGAGTTCTTTCTCTACGAGAAACCCAACCCCAACTCATATTAAAGGCTTTTGTTTAGAAAAAATTGATGGTTATGTAATGGCTTGCAAACATCATTTTTGAAATAAAATTTAAAATAAGTCAAAAACGGTTGGACTTAGGTATAGAACATTATACTTAAATTATGTTTAGAGTTTTACGCAGAATCTAAAAAATAAATAATATATAGGGTGTTCCGTTTATAATAAGGAAGTTTACATTAACTTTCGGTATAACCGGAAATGGTAAAGCTGTCAAAATATTTTAGTTGTATGCGTCCCACTAACTTTATAATGCTACCAAATTTTCAAAATTTTTCAAAGCATACTTTTTGAGAAATCGATCGCGGCAGTTCCCGGTGGGACACTCTGTATTATATTCTTTATATGTGTAGCAAATAATTATAATTGTAAAATAAAAATGTTAACTTTAGTATGGCTAAAAGATTTTGGTTGAGAGCCATAATTGGGTAACCAATAAAAACTTTTAGCAGTAGCCCATATAACATTTTTTGCCGGCAAGGCATTGGCAAAAGGTATCAAAAAGACATCAAAATGGGCAATTGGCCGTTATTAGGCCACGTGTTGCAGAAAATGTGATGGCATTTCTCATTAATAAGTTATGATGAAAAAATGCGTTAAGGATGATGGCATCCATCATTAATAAGTTATGCTGCAAAAATGCATTTTATGATGATGCCATCCATCATTGTAAAGGTGTTGGCAAAAATATGCCTTTTAAATGATGGCATTACATTATTTTTTTCCCAATGACAACAAAATGCATTTTTTACAGTCCATTGAACTAAAATGTGCATAAATAATGCACATGCATGTGTGTTTATGTACCATCCATGTCCCATATAAAATTAAAAACTATAATTTTGGAAAACCATAAGAAATACAATAAAAATACTAAAAAAATACATTTGACTGAACAACTTCTGCATTTAACTTTTTCTTGTATCTCTTATGGTTTTTCCAAAATTATAGTATTTAATTTTATATGGGACACCCTGTACATAAACACACATTATGCATGTGCATTATTTATGCACATTTTAGTTCCCTGGACGGTAAAAATGCATTTTATTGTCATTAGGAAAAAATAATGTAATGCCATCATCTAAAAGGCATATTTTTGCCAAAACCTTTTAATGATGGATGCCATCATCCTAAATGCATTTTTTCAGCATAACTTATTAATGATGGATGCCATCATCCTAAACGCATTTTTTCATCATAACTTATTAATGATAAATGCCATCACATTTTCTGCAACACGTGGCCTAATAACGGCCAATTGCCCATTTTGATGTCTTTTGATACCTTTTGCCAATGCCTTGCCGGCAAAAAATGTTATAAGGAAGTAGATAAATATACAGTGAGGTTATGGGTTACAACATGTTGAAACATGTCGATGTTTATTTTGGACTGCGGCTTTTTTCATAGTAAATTCATGTATACAGAGAGGCCCAAAAATAGGGAACGACCACCAACTGCATTTTTTAAAATGAAAACACATATTTTTTTATTGGATTTTTAAATTCTGCATTAAATTATAACTTATAATATAGTTATAAACAAATTTACCATCGATTTCTTTCAAAATTTGCAAATTATTGAAACAAACTTATTTATTTATTTAATATTCAGTGATAGTTATAGATATAGTTATAATATATGATATCATGTTAATTTTAGGTCGTTTTTTGAAAACCAAAATAATTGTTAGAAAACAGTGGCTTTCCCACAATGATCAGTTACTTATTCTTAGTCTATAAAAGTATTTTAAAACAGAAAAATGCACCATATGGTATCACTGGGCGTTAATGGGTTAAAAAATAAAGATAGACTTGTTCGTATGTTTTTTCAAAAAGAAACCATTCAATTTTAAATGAATTTGTTCCAACCCACACGACCTCACTGTATGATTTTTATGTTTACCTTTTTCACCATCACTTTTTGCACCATGTATAAGTAAAGGCCAGAAATAATGAGGTCGCAAGATTTTTAAACTACGGAGTAGGGCCCATGCTTGATCTACATATCTATATTTTAGAGCAATTTCTGTTAAACTTTCAAGAATGAATTCATTATGACCATTTTCCACCAAGTCTTCAGACATTCCAATTATAGTACTTATGTCCTAAAAGGCAAATTTTATTACTAAATATTATTGTAAATTTTCTATAATCATGGCAGCTCGTCAGAGTGGGCAAGGGAGGCTTAGCCTCCCCATAAAATTTAAGGCTATTTATCGCAATAAATTTAAATATATTGACAAATAATTATGAATACTTTTTTATAAAAATGCTTGGGTACCATTAGTTTCCCATTAATTTCTAATATAAAAACATAATATGCTCGAATTAACACTATCACTACCTACCACACTGAACAAAACCGCCCACGAACTGAGAAAATTTAAATAACGAAGAAACCATCAACCCGAAATAATAAATGTCATACGTATCAGAGGAGGCAAGCCTCCGGCCGATACTACCGGCCGCTTTAAAAAACACAGCTTCGCGAGCCCGATCAAGCAGAGACCAACGTACCGCTTTTTAATTTTTGTCGCTTAAATTAAACCGCCAGACGAGGCTAGCCTCAGTTGGTCTTTATTAGTGCTCGTGTCACTTGTGTGTTTGTTTTTGTTTTGATTTAGTTATTCCGAATGGCGTGACGGTCCAAGACTGATAAAAATATTTCGGTAAATCGTTTCACTGTTTCTTGGTAATATTTGTGTATGAAACAGGCAGTATAGCAATGCTTTTTGGTAATACATATTTTTAATGTGTTTTTAAAGTGTTTTCTTTCAAGGCGTTTTCAATATTTTTTAAAAAATTTATTATGGATAAGTTAGACGAAATTATAAAATCTGACGATATAGTCGATTAGTTGCCGAGAAATAATTAAAATTCTTTATCTTATAATTATAAATTTTACGTTATTAAAACTCTGGGAAGGCCTCAACCAAATTTCATTTCAATTAAAGCGTCAAATAATCGACAAAATTAAGGATTTAATATTAGTTGGTACAATAAATGCGATTGGTAAACAGGCTCCATTAAACTAGAAGAGTTCATTTATAAATAACTCAAAGACAACCCTTTTAAGAGGATGCCGTAGCACGTTAAATTAGCTAAAACGCGATTCGCTGCCGTTTTTAAATATTTGTTTTGAGAAAAGTTGTACATAGAAAAGTTTCTTAAAATGATCCAAAGATTATCGGAAAGTTAATTGATTTTTGGTAAAGGTAATAATTAACACATTAAATTTCCCAAAATTACAAAACAGTAAAAATAAACAACTTTTCGATAATCTTTGGATCATTTTAAGAAACTTTTCTATGTACAATTTTTCTCAAAACAAATATTTAAAAACGGCAGCGAATCGCGTTTTAGCTCATTTAACGTGCTACGGCATCCCCTTAACTTGTTCTTGTTTTTAATGGCCAGTTTTATACATATAATTCCAAATTTAACCATAAATGCAGCAATACACAATTTTTGTTTAAATTTATGCAAATATCACGTATTTTTAACACGCTTTTATTAGCTTGGGTTGTAACTATCTATCTATCTATCTATGTAACGGAATCTTTGAGCCTAATTTTTACCAACTTCCAGCGATTCAATTTCTTTGAAACTTTGCACACGTATCAAGGACCGATGACAATGCAATAATTTAAAAACAGTATCCCGTTATCCTGATTAGGACCGCCAGGATAAATAAATTCCTTTACAGATCCTCTGTATCTCTTGACAAAATGGCGAAGGACTTTTTAGTGAATAAACTGGAGCATTTATTTTTAAAAACTAATTTATATATCGAACTAAAAAAATGAAAAATAAATAATAGTTTAAAAAACTAAAAAACACACTGTTATATGCAACCGAACTAAAAATTAGAAAATAATTTTTCATTACAAAGAGTTTGTCACTTCAGAATAAAAGCGTGGGGTGCTTAATATATTAAATGTTATAATTATTCTATTTGCAAATATCTATGAGGGAAAAGTTATGAAAAAATAGTAAAATGCACCCCACGCTTTTTACTCTGAAGTGACAAACTCTTTGTAATGAAAAATTATTTTCTAATTTTTAGTTCGGTTGCATATAAAAGCGTGTTTTTTAGTATTTTTAAACTATTATTTATGTATTAAATAGGTGCGGTACTCCAAAAAAATTACCCTCTTTTTGAAAGATCCGGAACACAGTGGATTAGTAAAAAGTATCGCATTTCTTAAATATCTTTAAACCCGCTAAAGCTACATTTCCCGAATTCGATATCTAACATGCTTTGTTTCCAAGATACAGGGTGTTAAATTTTAAAAATAAAATCGTGTTTTTAATAATATCTTAAATTTGCCTTATCCGATTTTATTAAAATTTGGCTCTGGTTTTTGTTAAAATAGGTAGTTTATTTAGCCCTAAACTAATTTTAATTAGTGAGACCAGTGGCGGCGTGGGACGCTTATCAGCTAATGTTTTTGACAAAAATATGTACGCCACTGACTTTTTGCAACTTTTATATTTCTTCCGGATGAAACACTTAAAAATATAACTTTTTGTATATTCATATTTTTACGTGGCTAGCTTAGTTTTCCAGAAAAAATTAAATCCGCAAAACTGCATAATTCTGAACCATAGAAGGGCATTTTTTCTTTGAAAAATTAAGTGCTACAATTTCTTATTAGCGATTATGTAACCACAAAAGCAAATACTTAATTAAACAAGGTTTATTTCTAGTCTAACAAATTTTACCAAAAAAGGGTTTTAGAAATTTTTAGGTTTTTTTGAAAAGTTCAACACCCTGTATCTTGGGAAGGAAAAATATAAGGACCTATGTTTATATGAATTTTTTTTAAACAATTGGCTCAGGAATACGCCCTTAAATTTTCTTATAGCAATTGGGAAACACCCTGTATATCTAAAATATTTAAAAAACGTTAATTTACTTACAATATTGGCGTGAAGCATTTCCTTAAGAAGTATATACCCATATGATGTCTCTGAAAGTGGTTGTACAAACTCCATATAAATTTTCATAGCAGACATTGGTTGTCCCATATGAATTAAGTGAATACATATTTTTTCTATTTCAATTTGAATATCTCGAGTAATATCAATGTCTTTATAAAAGTTAGTAAGCTAAAATACATAAAATGTGTAAATTATTGAATGTTCAGTGGAAAATTTAATGGAACTAAATATTCTAATTGTATATTTTCTCAACCCTTTCAAATTCCTATTATTCTATTCTATTTTTTTTCTTGGTTTTGGTCCCTTCAGGTCCAATCCACCACTCTCCCCCTTCCGGTCAATGCTTTCCAGGGCTTCGTCGGCGGAAAATCTGGATAATCGAGCTCGTAGCTCCCAGAAATTCCAAAAGAAAACAAATAATTCAATGTTCGATGCAATGCATAAATTGTCGACTGTCAAACCAAGATCTGCTACTGGTGTTACGTATAACCTTCACTTTCACTTCTGACAGTTCCCATGGCACGCCCATCTATTTCCCGCCATTTGAGAAATACCTCGTGTTCATCACCAAACAGGATACCATCAGCTTATAGGAATCTTCGCTCACAGCGCTTAGATCCCGAAGAAAGATGCCGTCAATTTAGCGTGAATCTTTCCTTGATCCCCGAAGGTAAAAAACGTTTATACGACACCTCTAGCCGCCACTCCGGGAAGAACTTTGTAGTCCTCTACGCACGTCCGCACTGTTCGGAGGTCAAACAAAGAATCTCTCTCTTTCAAATTCCTCTGGAACCCTAATATTATTTTTAATAGAGAGATATGGGTGGTGCTGTAACGTCATGCGGTATTAACGTAAGCGCTATTATGACAGTTAAGTTATGCGCGATTCGATTTTTACCGTCGCTGGTGGTAATAACGTTACCGCATGGAGTAATTTGCGGGCTGATAACGCCGTGTGCTATTTAAAATAGCGAATAGATTTGTCATGCGCACAATATTTTTCTTTGTTTATTTTTTAAGGTTATATTATTTTTCGACGATTTCTAAAAATATTTTTGTAATGGAGCCAGAGAGTAAAGTTTAACTACTAATCTTTGATATAAGGCCTTGCTTTTTTATTTTGATATAAATAACGCAGGTGGAAAAGAAACGAAAAGGTTAAGACTCTCGGCCGACAATGACCTGGCTTGACTGAGAAAATGTCTTAGTCAAAATTCATCTGGAAAAGTAGGAAAATGTACAGTAAAATGTGTTTGAAATAACGGGTATAACTTTAGTATTCGCACATTAAAGGATCATTTGTTTTTGATTTTGTAAATTCGCAGACAGGTGTAATTAACCGTTTGTAATACGGCGTCTTCCATATCTCTAAAAACAAACACTAAATACCGTTTGCAGTATTTAAATAGCGCATAACGTAAATATCGAACGTAGGCGGTAACCAAATTACCCATATCTCTCTATTATTATCCTAAAAATAACCAAGAATATTATTGCACCACTTTTAACTATGGACCAAAAAACTGTTCTACAATGGCCAACAAAAGAACTAACCAGAACAACTAAAATACACTGGTCAAAAAAACGGACAAACAAAATTTTGTTCAAATTCAATCTTATATAACTTTCTGGTTTTTTGACCAATTTCAATAAATTTTTGGTTTAGTTGTTGCTCCTTTTATTAAGATTATTATTTAATGTGGGAATAACAAAAAGTTTTATAGTATTGGGTATTATACAGGGAAATTTTCGAACACCCTGTGGAATGAATGAAAATGGATGGTCACACCTCCGAAAGTAATAAAGATAAGTATATCAAATGTAGCATTTTTTTAAAGGTCTTTAAAAGATCTTTTTATTGGTAATATAATATACAGGGTGATATTTTTTGAAATCACACTTTTTGTCGTACCCTGTATATCTTAAGAGATAACAAAAATCTGATTAATGATTTGGAAACTACAAAACCACCTTAACAAACTGATATTTGTATTAATTTTTTATCATAAAAAATTTAGAAAGGTGTAAAAGTACACCAAAATTTCTTTGCCTTTTTAAAAATTTGTGTTTTCTTTTAGAATAGAGGTACCGATATAAATAAAAACAGAAATGTTAAGAAAATATGGGGCTTTAGAATCCAATACACTGGTAAAATATTGTGACTTTAAATTATTCCACAGGGTGTTCGAAAATTTGGGCAAAATACAACATTTGGCTCTGCCCTGTATAACACCTAATCCTTTAAAACTTTTTGTAATACCCATATTTAATAATAATTTTAATAAAATAAGCTACCAAGAGACAAAAAATAATTATAGTCGGTCCAAAAATTAAAAAGTTATTTAAGATTGAATTTTAACAAAACATTTTTTGTCCGTTTTTTTTTTGGCAGGGGTGTATTTTTTTGTCTTCTAATAAATCTTCAGAGAATTTTTAGAATATACTGTTTACATAAACTACTAAATATAATAGAGGGAGTGAGAGACAGAATAGCAGGACCAGCTGGTATTCTGGGTCGCTTATCACACACAGTCCCTGGATCACTTCTTAGATCTGTGTATTTTGCAATTGTTCATTCCCATCTGCAGTATCTCGCTGGCATTTGGTGTTCAACATACAAACGGTTTCTTAAACCAATACAATATTTACAAAACAAGGCAATTAAAAATCTATATTCCTTACCATTTAGGTATAGGACTAAAGATATCTATGAAACTTTTAATATTAAATCAATAAAGAGCATCTCTATAACACAAACAAACATAATTATACACCAAATCATAAAAGGGGAGAGATTATCAGAAATTCATTTTACAAAACAGAGCGAGATTCATCAACATTTAACAAGGCTTGTAACAGCTTGGTAAAACCTTAGGTGCGCTCACGGCAGGGTATAAATTCAATTTATTTTACTGGTGTAAATGAGTACAATAAGCTTTCTAGTAAAATTAAAGGACTAAACTTAAAAGAATTTAAAACTAAAATTAAAAAAGAAATTCCTTTGTACATTGAGATTTAGTTTTGTGACCTTATAACTGTTATAAAAATTTTGTAAAGTACTCGTAATGCTGATATTTTAGATGTAGGTACTTAAATTTACTGTGATATTATGTGTAATTGTATTCAGAGGCGTCCCTAGGTGACATTTTCTTGTAATGTTTTTTGGGACTTAATAAACGCTTTTTATTATTATTATAAATTTAATAAACTTACTTCTGACAGCCATGATTCATTGCTACCCAAACCTAGTTCTTTGATAACACTTAAAAGTTCAGATTCATTAAATCTCATAGGATATTCTTCTACAGCTTTTTTAAACTCCTTAAAATCATTTCTTCTTATCAAACCTAAAATTAATGCTAACTTGGTAGAATTATTTTCTGATATTTGTGCGGTTCTCATTGTTTGTAAGACATTTTCTGCTAGTTTTAACCCCCTGAAAAAATGAATAGTTATTTAAATAAATAGTCCTTAGGCCAGTCATAAAATTCACTTCATAATAATAACACTTTTAAAACCTTTTAGGGGGATTCCTTTTGACAAGTCTACCCTGATTATTCATACCGCCATATATGAAAGCGGCGCGTTAACCCATCCAGTCAATGTTGTCAAATGTTACGGGGGTCGGACCAGGCAAACGCGCAATTTTTTTTTGTCGGAAAGGTTAACCACAACGTTTTACATGGAATTTTTAAACATTGTGCCAAGAATCGTAAGTCAGTATATTCAACAGGCGATTTACTTTTATGAAAACGCATCACTTTACATTTTAAAATGCTTATTTCCAATAGGTCTTGATTAGACCAGTCAACAAGACCACAGTCTTCATATGAACAAACGCTGCTAAATAATTTTAGGTCATCCGCGTACATTAGATATTTACTTTTATTAAAAATAGATGAAACACTATTAAAGAAAAGCAGAAATAAAATGGGACCTAAATGGAAGCCGTGTGGTACGCCCGATTTAACACTAATCTCACGCGATAACACATTTCCGATCTTTACAAACTGCTTTCGGTCACTAAGGTAAGATGCTATCCACTTCAGGTATCTCACAGCAATGGGAATTGGTGGTCCAAGTCCCATTGCTGTGAGCTTTTCAATAAGCAATTTATGACAAACTCGATCGAATGCCTTTGTAAGATCCGTATAAATTACATCTACCTGCTCCCCACTTTCAACACTATTGACCAAATGGTCATGAAAAACACCTAAATTGGTAGCTGTAGATCAATACTTAAAAAATCCATGTTGCTCTTCAGATATATGAGATTTAAACTGCTGAAAAAGATCATCTGTAACAAGTGACTCAAATACCCCTGCTACAATTGGCATTTTATTCATAATAATACAGAGTGTCCGCTAATTAATGAAACATGGGACAACCACATATTTCTTAAGACAAAACATCTAGATTACACCAAACATCCATATCCAAAAGTATATAATAAGGAAAATTGAATTTTTTAAATTGAATTTTATAAAACTAGCTATTTAGAAGTTTTTAGACATCAGCTATTCAGATCTGATAATAATTTTTATATGTAAACTAGAAGGCGCTAGCTACACTATTTAAATTTCTCTAACCTTTTTTGTGCTACTCGGGATGTAACATCTAAATCAGTAAACTCCCATAAGCTTTTTACACAAAAGAGATATACTTTGTAACAATAGAGACATTTTGCACCCCTTATAATAACAGACGTTTTTTGGCCTCCTTATGGTTATCATTATTAAACATAACGATTACGGCAGCAGTTTAAGACAGAGATTTTGCAGCCTCTTTTAAGAAATTTATCTTGCGTCTGCGCTTTCGACACATAACCTTATTTTTGCCTGTGGTTCACCGATTTTAAAGTTAACGAAAAATCAGTATTTACTTTTATTCTTCATAAGATATAAATTGATATTTAAATATATGCAAACACTTCTGTTGATTTCGTTTTTTAAAGTAGATGCAAACAATACAGTATAAGCAAAACACAAAAAGTAAGGTTAAGTTTGGTAGTAGAATAAAAACCAAGTGTGCCAGATTGTAACATCTAAATTAATTACTGATTTAGAATATTCGTAAAAGTGCAAGTCTGTTTGAATTTCTTAACACTATTTGATTTTTATTACTGCTATAGATTTTTCGCTAATTAGAGCCTTTGTATAAATAATTTAATTAATACGGCAATAAAATTTTAACCTTTTAAATAATTGATATTAAAATTTCTACAATCCGGCAACCACGCAGTTTAACAATAACGATAACGATAAGCTCTTCTGTATTCATTCGTAATTAAAGGAGTCCGGTATGGTTAATAACGATAATGGATCATGTTTGCGTTACTGCGCAGTCTCAGAATAACGTTAACCACAACGGAATTGCAAAATAAGGGGTGCAAAATGTCTCTAATGAGTCTGAGTAACCGTCCTCAAAAATATTTGGATTTAGGTGGTTTAGTGCAACCAAAACCAATAACCGTTGGCAAAATTAAATATAGAAAGAATAAGCATTTTTACTATAATTTCCTTCAAACAATAATACAATTTTTGATTATTATGTAAAGTACTTACCCTTGAATGGCATGAGCTACAATCAAATTATTAAAAACATCTGAATCCACTGAAATATTTTTATTTTTCATCAACTCCAGAATAAGTAGAGCGCTATCGATTTTCCCAGCAGACATACATTTTCTAGCAATTTTTTATAGGTATCCTTGTTTGGCTCACATTTTAAACTCAATAAAAAATCTTTATGATTTATAGATACCCTATTTTCAGTACATGTTTGTAAGTAAGTATTGTATACGTCAATATTTAACTCATTATTTTTTTGCAACTCAATAAACAGGTCCTGACAAACTTTGTTTCTATGTTCGCAAGATGAGTCTGGTGTAAAAGAACCACAACACTTTAATAATAAAATAGCATCCTCTGATTTTAATTTACCTAAAAATATAATTATATAAAAAAATAAACCAATAATCTTTGCATTCTATAATAGTATATTATATACCTAGAGATAGAAGTGAGCTATTATTCATCGAGCATTTTTATATGCTCGTTTGCGCGTAGCGCCGAAGATTATAAAGCCGCGTACAGATCTGCACATGCATACGCTGAGTAACTACACACATGCATGTGTGCTCAAGTCGTGCGCGCTCAGATCATTTGTCGAAAATTTTTATTGCCATGTATGCGTGCGTGCTCACGGCGCTCCGGCAAGAGCGCCGAAAGGATGCACACATACATGTATCCCATAATATCGTCGCTGATCTTACCAAGGGGCGAAAGCGCCAATTTGTTAATTTTACGAAAGCGTTTTAAAGAAAATAGGTCCTATTTGGAACACGATTATTTTTTAAATAGTTTGTTAATTATTTTACTGTCTATGGTGTTACATAGGTCAATATACATACTTACGCAGTTTGCTAGATTATAGATACCTTTAAATCTGATCACTTGATGGACCTAACTCCAAAACGAAAAAATGTCGCTTTCGCCCCTTCGTCTTATCAGCGACGATATGAGATATTTTTCATACTGGTCAATAAGCGCCAGGCAATCTTCATTGGACCACTCCATTTTAATCAATAAACAAAAACTTTCACTACAAAAATCCCGAGAAAACAACAAATTTCAAAATGGCGCCCATCTGTCAATTTGACATTTATGTCTGTCATTTTTTGTCTAAAATTTGGTGTATGTTGTCTTACTAAAGTCAACAAAATTTTCATAAAAATTACCAATCACAAAGTTAGGAAGGGGGTTTCCGAATTTAGACAAGCACTGTATATGCTAATTTATGAGGAAAAAATATACAGATGCAAAATATTTATTGTTATAAGGCGCCTGTAAAGCCCAACCTAGAATAAAAAATAGTTTAAAAAAACTAAAAACACGCTTTTATATGCAACCGAACTAAAAATTAGAAAATAATTTTTCATTACAAAGAGTTTGTCACTTCAGAGTAAAAAGCGTGGGGTGCATTTTACTATTTTTTCATAACTTTTCCCTCATAGATATTTGCAAATAGAATAATTATAACATTTAATATATTAAGCACCCCACGCTTTTATTCTGAAGTGACAAACTCTTTGTAATGAAAAATTATTTTCTAATTTTTAGTTCGGTTGCATATAAAAGCGTGTTTTTTAGTTTTTTTAAACTATTAATTATTTTTCATTTTTTAGTTCGATATATCAATTAATTTTTTAAAAATAAATGCTCCAGTTTATTCACTAAAAAATTCCTTCGCCATTTTGTCAAGAGACACAGAGGATCTGTAAAGGAATTTATTTATCCTGGCGGTCCTAATCAGGATAACGGGATACTGTTTTTAAATTATTGCATTGTCATCGGTCCTTGATACGTGTGCAAAGTTTCAAAGAAATTGAATCGCTGGAAGTTGGTAAAAATTAGTCTCAAAGATTCCGTTACATAGATAGATATATAGATATATAGATAGATAGTTACAACCCAAGCTAATAAAAGCGTGTTAAAAAAGTACGCTACTGACTTTTAACAAAATGTTTACATTTTTTTTCCTATTCAGCACTTGCAAATACAACTTTTTAGTCTCTTAAATTTTCTTTGAATCTAGCTTCGTTATCGAGAAAAAAGTCACTCTATTTTAACTTAAAGTTGCATTTTCAATTGGTTAATCAGAAAAAAATATAAAAACTTAATAAAAGGTTAGTGGCGTATGTGTGGTGCTCACTGAGATGCCACTGGACCTAATAATCTTAATCTAGGTAGAGTTTTATAGACGCCTTATTACATTAAATAAGTGTACCAAATTTCATCCAAATTAGTTGAAGCGTTTTTAAGATATTTTAAAAATACGGACTTTTTTAAAACCCTTAACGCCCTGCATCTCGAAAACAAAGCTTCTGCAGACATATGTTTGTATAAACTTTTTTACTTAAAAATTTTTATATGAACTTTTTACTTAAAAATTACAAGGAATCATCCTCTAAAATTAAAGCCATGACTTATGTTACACCGGTATAAACTTAGTAGCTTTAGGAATTAGTATTAGCTTCCACTTGAAAACTGACAGAGATGGGACTGCCCAAAAATTGTGTGAATAGTTAAAATAAAGACAATAAAAGTCCAAAATTATTTTGGTACCAAAGCAATACATAAATTCAGGTAAAAAAAATATGGGGCACTTACTAAAATCAATAGTGTGAAAAATATTTGTAAGTTGCTTTAAATAAAATAGTTTTCCATTATTAATGTGTTGTAACAAATCAGTTATTGAAAACTCTTTTGTGTAGGTTTTACCATAGATTGCAGGTCTACTCTGACTATGATTGGCTTGAGCAAAGAATCTAAAAAATAAAATAACTTTAAAATTTAAAAAAAATCCTTTAATTTCTCTTTAAATTTTTGGTAAATTTTGTTTTCATTGGGTTTTTATAGAGCTGGAGTTTATTGAGGCGGCAGTTTTTGTGACTTATCTAAGGCATTTGATTGCATTAGTCATGAAATTTTGTTGCGGAAACTATATCACTATGGTTTTAGGGGAGTGGCTCTATCATGGTTTGAGTCATATTTAAGTGAACGCAGTCAGCGAGTTTTTGTGGGATCGACAAGTTTGAAAAGTCAAAGTATTGGCAGGGGAGTGCCTCAGGGCTCCGTTTTGGGGCCGATTCTATTTTTGCTCTTTATCAACGATTTGACTTTCTTGAATACGGGTGGTCAATTTACACTTTTTGCAGATGACACTACGGTCCTGTGGCCATATATATATAACCAATATATAAACACTGTATACCGCTCTCAAATCATAAAATGACCCCAGCAAGAGTAACTCTTAACGCGTGGTCGAGTTTGCGCAATAGCAAAAATCCTTGGCTGACTGGATGCTTGTCGGCCATATTTCAGCAGAACCGGCGTTAGCGTTATTTCTGTCCTGTGTGTTCGGTGTTCTCTTTGAATTATTTTTGGATTATTTTAGTGCCATAAAGCGTTTTGCTAACTTTTTCTTGTTTTGTGGAGTGTGTGTGATATTTGGTTAAATTTAACCCTCGATTTAACCTTATTGACAATTTAGTTTTTGTAAAAATACTTAAAATGTCTGTAAACAATAGGGGTTGTATGGTGCTGTTTTGCAAAAGCCGTGGCGTTATACCAGGCATTTCGTATTTAACTAATATTTAAATTTAAAATGATTAAAATTTTATGCTTTTTTAGTATTGCAAACCGAAAATAGTTTGACATTTGTGTCATGAGTCTTTTCAGGCGTGTACCCAACGAAAAGATCATCCAATAAATGAATCAGCCTAACCAATATAGAGCATATCAGAAATATACAATTATTACTGTATATTATTACTTGTTTACGTAAGTGGCTATCATATGAAAAACTTTTTATTATTAATTTTACAAAAAAATGTTATTTTTATAAAAATTTCTGCATGCTCCAAAACATAAAAAGCAACCATTGTAGGTGTAGGTTTGAGCAAATTGTAATTTTTGAATAAAGTACCTGTATTTTTGCTAATATCGTAATGTTTTGTAAAGAAAAATGTTTAAATTTAAAAATATTTTTTAATATGCAAAAAATGATATTTCTTTTCGTAAAATTATTAATAAAAGTTTCCCATATGACGCCAACTTACGTAGAAACACTACAAACGTTAAAAAAAAATAGCGGAAACGGTAATATAACGTATTCATAGCAAAAATTATTTTAAAGCTTAATTCGAGGCCACCAGAGGGAGAAAAAAATCAGTTTTGCTGTCAAGTGGGGAGAGGCCAATCTATTCCCCTTATAATAATCTTGTCTATGTTAGTACTTGTCCTATAGAGATCTTTTCTTCTAAATCCTTAAATTGTGGGTTAAAAAATGGCCCTTTTTTGTCGGGTTTATGGGATATGTGTTACAAAAAGAAAAGAAACTAATTTACAAGTATAGTGACATTTCTTTCAAAAGGTTAGTGTGTGGTTTATGACGGGTTGCAAATATTTTTGAAAATATATTTACGAAAAAATTAAAATAGTAAATTTTGAACTAAACAAAATTATCATAACTAACACACTACTTGGAAACCGGTGTTTTCCAAATACTATCGATTTTTAAGATTATTGTATAATAAAAATCTTACTATTTTATATTAAAAAAAAACATCTTTCAACAATATTTAGTCCTTATTTTTAATTAAAGACAACTCAAAACTCCAATAATAGGCACTTTTAAATTATTGACTTCCATGTATTGTTTTTCCCTGCAGAAAAAAAAACAATACAATCCCATAGAACCAATAGAAACCATCAAAATCCGCGTTAAAAGCACAATGAAAACTGCGGTCTCTATTGGGCTTTTGACGCAGAATTTGATGGTTTCTATCAGTTCTATGGGATTGTATTAGTTTTTTTCGGAAGAGTTCACAACGAGTTTATTTTGTGACCAAGAAAAATATATTGGGTTATTTAAATCTCTACTTAATTTATTTAATACAGCATAATTTTAAAGCCGGTCCTGCTTAGTAAATATTTACAAATTAAATTTTGCGAACTGCGCAAGCGCTACCACGCGTTAGCAAGGCTCCATAGTGGCGTCAAAACAGCGACACGGCATTGGCAATATATTGGTTATATATATATGCCTGTGGCACTGTACGGACTCTGCGACGTTGCAGAGGACAATTTCGGACGATTTAAATAAGATTAAAATCTGGTGTGACTCAAACTTGCTGGTTCTCAATTTTAGTAAGACCAAAATCGTGTCTTTTAAGTGCAGTATTGATGGGTTGGTTGTTGGCAATTCTTTTGTGGAGAGTGGCCCTAATACTAAAATTTTGGGATTGATTATTGATAACCAGTTAAAGTTTGATTCCCACATAGTTGCGATCGGGAAGAGGGTTGCTTCAGGCTGTTACGTTATACTGAACGAGCTGGGTCCCTCGGTGGGTAGAACCATATACTACTCGCTTATAGAGTCGCACCTTAGATACGGGATTGCCTTCTGGGGAATGCCCGCCAATTATCTTGTTAACAGTCTGTTTGTTTTGAAGAAGCGAGCTATTAGATACTTGTGTAGGGCGGGACCAAGGGATTCTTGCAGACCTCTATTTATAAGCCAGAAAATACTAACTCTTTACAGTTTATTTATTTTGGAGACTGTCACCCTTATTTATAAAAACCGCCACAATTTTGTTTCACGGGACATGTCTTACAATATTCGCCAGACACATGACATATCCCTGCCCATACCGACTCGGACCTTAACAAAAAAATCTGTGAATTATGAAAGCATAAAAATGTACAACCATTTACCCAATGAAATAAAAGCCTCTCCTTCACTACACCTTTTTAAGAGAAAAATTAAAAATATATTGACTGGTAAAGCCTATTATAGTTTGGATGAGTTTTACAGTGATGTTTTGAGACACTTCATTTTTGTTCCTTGTTGCTCTATATATGTATATATTTTTATAATTTGTAATTTATGTTAATCTGCATGTTTTTTTCTTTTTTAAATTATTGTCGATTTATAGCTCTGTATTTTTTTTTTTTGTTACATTTCACATTTGTATTTAATTTTAAGTTGTTAGTTATTTCTAATGTTTGTTTTTTATATTTTAACATTTTAACCGTTTATTGACTTTTTATATATTTTTTATCATTTTTTATGTCTATTTGTTTGCATTGGATGATTTTTTTTTCTTTAATGTATATTTCTACACCGCTTTGTCAATAAGTATATTGTTTCTGGGATAATAAAGCATATTTTGACTTTGACTTTGACTTGACTTAAGTATATCACCATATAAATGTTAAAGAAAAATGGAAGCAAATGAAGTGAAACTGATCATATACAGGCTGTTACAAATTCAAGGAACACCATTAGGATCTCAGAAACGGTAAGAGATACAGAGTTCGTTAAATTGGGGCAAAGTTGCATGTTTTTATGCTCAACAATATTCCGTTTTAAAATTTTAAAAATTTGAAGCCGTTCCGGCAAAAACCATTCGGAATGAGATTTTATTTTTATTTTCGGTTAGATAGATAGATAGATAGATATTTATTCATGTTTCTAATCACACAAATTTTACATACGTCATTAGGTAAATTAACAAAATAATGATAAGTTTATAATAGCGCACACAAGAAACAAATACATAAAAATAAAAGTAAATATAAAATTTGACTAAAAGGTATTAAAAAACTATTATTTCTAAAAACTAGTAGCAAGATTGCCTATGTCCATATATTGTTTACAACCCCTAAATGTAAAAGCTATTTTTTAACAATATTTAAGCCTGCCTCAAAGGTCCTTTGAGGCAGGCTCTTCCAAGCTTCAGGCAATGTATTGTAAAATTTAGGACTATAATAGTTAAATGAGCATCTACTCTTATTCAATCTTTTAAACTCTGGCAATATGTAATGTGAACACCGAGTATTGTAGTTGTGGATGTTATTGTGAGTTCTAAACTGCTTTAAGTTTTGCCAGATCCATAGAAGACTTTTGTAAATAAATAAAGATGGAAAGGTTAGGATTTTGAGTTCTACAAATGTCTGCCTCACATCCTCACGAAACTGGAGACCAGCCATGATGCATACTGCCTTTCTTTGTAAACCAAATATTTTTTGTGCTTGTGGGGAATGGCCCCAAGCAAGAATCCCATAGGACATAACTGATTGGAATAGGCCAAAATATGCCTTCATATAAGTGCCTTTATTTCAAGAAATATTTTATAACTATCGACACATTAACATTGCCACTTTTTCTGTTCTAAAAAATAATGTCACTAAATTTAAGATGCGACGTTTCGTTTTTGAGCCACCATCATCAACTTTGTTTTTTTAAATAGGCGGAATACTTGGTTTTAAACTTAATTCACTCGTATTTTAATTCTAAATACAACGATATATCACACTTCACATTTATGCGACATTTTAAACCAAAAAACCACCATCAACTTTTCTGTTTACTAGTGAGAAAAAGTGACTCTTTCAGAACTAATATGCATGCGGAAAAGTGAACTTTCTTGCATGCAAGTAGAAAAATAAATAAAAAGCAGAAATTTAAATGGTGTTTATAAAGTTCTTATGTACCAATTTATTGGTATTCCAAGAATTTTGTGCAAAAAGGTGAAAAAAATATAGTAAAAAGATATTAATTCAATTTGCAACTTTGATGATGGATATCTTGTAATCAAACTTTTTCCGACTAAAAATTCGGTAATTTTGCAAATTGGTATAACTCTGATTTTGACGAAATATATACGAAGCGTGGCGCTGATGACACTCTGAAGAGTTATTTGCGGTTCTCGATATCCATCATCGTTGCTATTTGAACTGTTATTATATTCCTTCTTGCAGACAATTCTGATTTAAAGCCAAAGTGTCACACAATACTTGGATTTTCACCTAAAACCCCGTTTTTTCTTACATTATTTTTGCAATAAATTGCGTAGCTTTCTTTTGATAATGCGGCAACCATACATACACATACAGCCATGGCACACTGGGATTGGAAATGATCTGTATAGCTATGCAATTTAAAGCAAAATAATGTAAATACGTAAAAACGGGGTTTTAAGAGAAAAATCAAACATTTTGTGACACTTTAGCTTTAAATTAAGAATTCTGTCTGAAAAGAAGGGGGAATATAGCAGTGTTTAGTTCAGTTTGAACTTTGTTGATGAATATCTCGAGAACGAAACGTTTCCGCCAAATAATTCTTTCAGATTAGTGATCAGCGCCCCAAAAGACCCCTGTATACCCAAATTTCGTCAAAATCGGAGCTGCCGCCGGTTTCTAGAAAATTACCGAATTTTTTGGCAAAAAGGTGAAACAATATAGTAAAAAGAGATTCATTCAATTTGCAACTTTGATGATGGATATCTTGTATCCAAACTTTTCCGGACTAAAAATTCTTTTAGATTCGTGATCAGAGCCCCAAAAACTCCGTATACCAAATTTGCTCCAAACTAAAGGTATTGCCACTTTCGAGATAATTATCGAGAGTTTTATTCTTATTTGATAATGTGAGTTCTTTAAACCAAAAATGTACTCTCTTTAAAAGTCAATGTTAAATAATTTAAAATTATTTGTTTATGAAAAGCTTTATATGAAATAAAATAGGAATATTAATGATGAATATAAATGGACAAATCACATAAAAATAAAATAAGAATAACCAACCAGAAGTCTTAAATAGGTCATGTGTTGAATGTGTGACTTCTGGTTGGTTATTCTTATTTTATTTTTATGTTATGTCTATAAAAATTTAGCATAATTTTTAAAAAATCCCTTACATAAACACAGATTACGTTTTTATTATACAACAAACCTTACCTATTATGCACGCATCGGGGTTGAAATTTATTTTTAATTACTTGATGAGATATATGATGCCTAAGTAAAAAGCGGCCAAACACGTTTACATATCTCTGCATATTTTAAACTAAACAAAATACAGATAAATTGGTATTTTTGAGTACTTCTCCTATGTTTATTTACATGTTTCAGGTTAAATTCACCAAGAGAGTTTTTAGGTTAAAATCAAGGGTTAAATTACAGCAGTGTTGCCGTCTCTTCAAAGAGTGTTACAATTGTACTAACACTAGTACACCACTTTGATCATCGAGCCTATCCCTACTGGAGGCAATCTTGGTAATTCCAACGGTAGGGAGGAAGGAAAAAATAAGTTTTTCCCTTAAAGGGAAGGTCTACTCTCACCTTCGACCAATTAGTATGCAGAGCGATAGAAAAAGTACTAAATTAAAACAAAATTTTATCACTTAGCCCACGCAGGTCAAGGCCGAACAACTAAAGAAGACAGAAAAATATTTATCAACATAACCCTTACAATTAAAACTAAAAACTAACCCTATTTCTTTAAAAACAGCACACAGTCACACAACATTTCCTTGCAGCAAAGCCATAAACCCAAGCAAGCAAGCAATCACACAGCATTTACCTTTTATTTATTTACGTGAAGCGATAAGTACAAAGAAGCATTGCAAACCAGTACTAACTCTCTCTGTTTTGTGTTGCAAACATGAAACGATTATCTGAAGAAAGAACCAGAGTTCTATTCGAAAAACTAACCAAATAGTAAGTTTTGCATACATAATTTCCAAAGTAAATACCTAATGCCCTTTGTTTTTTAGTATTGGGCCTAATGTTAAACAACTTATTGAAAGGCCAGATGGTTTATACTGCTTTAGAGAACAAAAAGACCGAGTTTACTACGTGTCAGAAAATATACTAAAACTAGCTAACACTATTCCACCAGAAAGCCTAATATCATTGGGCACATGCTTCGGAAAATTTACAAAAACCGGAAAATTCAAGTTACATATTACTTGTCTAAATTATTTAGCTCCGTATGCACAGGTAAGAGTATTGGTAATTGGTTAATTATCTAAAAACCGGCCATAACTCCAATTTTGATCACAAATCTGAAAAAAAAATTTAGTCGGAAACGTTTGGTTTCCAAGTATCCATCATCAAAGTTGGTATTTGCTCTAACCTCATTTTCACCATATTCCCCCTTCTTTTTGTATACAATTCTTGATTTTAAGTTAAAGTGGTACACAATATTTGAATTTCAACTTTTAAAACCTTATTTTTCTTTGTACTTTACACCTTTTATCAAATAAATTGGAAAGGGTCCCTTTAAAAACGCAGCAAGCCAGGCATAAAACTGCTCCGGCGCATTCATCATAATTGAAAACGATTGAAAGTGAAGCTACCCAATTTAATTCAAAACAAGTATAAAATATGTGGATAAATCAGGTTTTAAAAGGTGAAAATCAAATATTATGTACCATTTTAACTTAAAATCAAGAATTGTGTGCAAGAGGAAGGAGGAATATAGTGAAAATGAGGTTAGTTCAAATAGCAATTTTGGTGATGGATATCACGGAAACGAAACATTTTTGACTAAAAATTCTTTTAGATTTATGATCAGTGCCCCAAAAACCCCCTATATCAAAATCGGAGTTGCTAGATAATTACCGTTTTTATTTATTTATTTATTTACTCATTAACGGGCATTGCCCAATTACAATTTTAAATAACAAGCATCTACATATATATCTAGTACTAAGTTTTTTAATTAACAAATATTCAGGACTAAAATTTTATATTTTAGTTAACCACCAAAATACTTAAAAAGCAGTAAAAAATAACAAGCTACTAATGATTAAGAAACAAGAAAACAACATCTAAAATTAAATTTAAAATATACACATTAAAAAATCTAACTTTAAAAATAAAACAACATGAAGCCTTAATCTATTAAACATTGGACTTCATAACCCTTCGAAGCCTATTTAGGGATAGATTAAATAAATTGTCCCCAAATTTATTGGCATGCTTCATCAATCTATTTATTGGGGAAAATTGCCCATACAACCTTTGGTGACAATTTGTTTGAAAGGTAACAGAATGCCTTAATGTCCTTGAAGGAACATAGAAATTTATAGAAAAGAGCAGTTCACTACATTGCACATTCCCATGAATTAGTTTAAAAAGAAACAATACATCAGCATTTTCACGTCTAACTTTCAAACTTTGTATATTAATAGCTTTTTCAAGATCTTCAAAATTTATTGTTTCCTGAGGAATATGCAATTTAAAGGCAATGTATCTTAAAAACTTTCTCTGAACAGAATTTAACATTTTAACATATTTCTCATAATATGGATTCCAAACAACAGAACATGACATTCAAAAATCCATCCTTGTTCCTTTCTATTTTTTATTGACTTTAGCATAAAATTAATATTTCAGTATTTAAAGAAAAAAACTTTTTTAGTGCAAAATTTGGTTGAAACAATCAGCAGAACAACAATTTTTATATGGGAACAACATAACAAAAGCAGGTTTAGGACGAATAAGTGAAAATTGTGAAAAATATCAGGGAGTTTTAGTGTACAGTATGTCAGATGTACCTCTTGGATTTGGGGTTACTGCCAGATCAACTGCAGAATGTAAATTAGCTGATCCTTTGACTTCCGTTTGTTTCCATCAAGCAGATATTGGTGAATACATTCGTAGAGAAGAAGATTTATTATAAAAATATTTTTATATTTTTAGGTTTTGTAAATATTTTTTCAATAATAAACATTTTTCTTAAGTCATTGGTTTCATATAATATCAAAGACATTTACTCTCGTTTGACACTAGCGGGAGCCGGGAAGTCGGCGACGGACCAACACTATCGAATGTGTATGGAGTCTTACGAGGATATTAAATAATACCATATTATAACCATATTTAAGCAAATTTTTTTTTTGTAAACACTTTAATTTATTGACATCGGCCAGGAGAGCCTGTTTTTTAGCTAAGGCTTTAAGCTACCAAAAAAAATTACACCATTATGTACAGGGTGTAAAAATTATTTGCACTATTGTGTAAGGGTTGGTCCGCCCCTGGCTAAATAATTAAAGAAAATCTTTTACAAGAACACCATTTTAATTAGTCTAGTATTTGTCATATTAAAAAATCATTTCAGTATACCCAGTTTTATAAAAATAATTCAAGAAAAACAGATTTTCAGTGACATCCTTTAAGGGCACATATCTCTGTAAAAGGGAGTTATAGGAAAGAAATTATAGGAACTTATTACCAAGGTTAGTTTATATTTATAAGGTTGCGACATATCCTCAACTTTTAGGCGGTTCGAGGTCGGGGACGCAAGGAAAGGCACTTCTCGGAGAAAAGTTGGCAAGACTGGGTAAAAATCAAAGCTAAAGATTAATCCAGTGGCGTCTAGAATTTGCGCATTTCATTTTGCATTGTTTTGGAAGTGATATTTGTTGAAAGATGTAATTCCAAATGTTTTTATTTAAAAGTAAAAGAATTTACAACTTAATAACAATTAAAAACTGTTGTGTAAACGGTTGTTCTACTAATACAATAAACTGTATATCTCCGGCACTGAACAACATGGCCGAAAAAATGGGAGATGTGACGTCCTAACACGTCAAAGCAATATGGCCGAATGTCGTGACCTTATATAGACAGACTTTGCTTATTACATTATTTTTATGTATTCTATATGAATCCGAGAAATTGCCCACATATTCTATTGCTATATACACCCTGTATATCTCTAGTAGGGTTTGTCACAATAAACTCATTTCCTATATCTATATTCCAGATGAAAAACAAGCATTAAGAAAAAAAAGGATATTTAAACTTTGACGTATAATACATTGTTTAAACGCCAACATAGCCGATTGGTAAATTCCGTTTTAGAATTGGTTCTTCGCCTATAATTAATTAATTAATTTATTTATTGTATTCTTTACAAACACCAGTACAATAGGTGATTACATGTAAAGATTCTAAAACTACAGAACAAAGAAAAAAACAATCTTACATACTAAAAAAACAAAGACGGAACAACCATAACATATAATGAAAGAAACAAAGATTTTTACTAAAGTACAGATTTCAATTTTTTTAAACTATCACTGAAGAAATCTGTCTTAACCTCCCTGTGAAGCTCGTTTGCCACAGCCATCATACTGGTAAAAGGAGACAAGCTAGATGGGTCTACACTAAATATTTTATGGTTTACTGATATTCTTAAGTTAATCTTTGGTACATTTAAATTAACATAATCGATAAAATTAAAATCTTTGTATTTTAAGTTATGTGTATTATATAACATAAAAATATCACAGTTTGTTTTTTTCTTTGGGACAAAGATGTAACCCCAAAACTACTTAACATACTTTTATAAGAAACTTTTAATGGATAATTATACCTCAAAAACCTTTTTTGTACCTTTTCTATAAAATAATCATGTGTGGTCTCCATTGGCATCCATATTTGTGATGCATATTCAAGATGTGGCCTTACTAGGCTGTTGTATAATTTAATTATTGTGGAGATCTTAAAATGTTTACTATTTCTGAATATAAATCCCAGTGCCTTTACAGCTTTATTTTTTATAAAAGTAAAGTGCTTATATTAAACTTCAGATTAGATTGAAATAGCACTCCCAAATCCTTAACCTCTTTTTCACATTTTAAGTTAAATTCTTCAATTCTATACGTATTCAAAATTGGGTTTGTTTTTCTTGAGAATTTTACAACTGAGCATTTTTTTATATTTAAGAACATTTTTTTCTTTACGCCATTTATTCACATTATCTATATTATGTTGTAACTTTTACAATCCTCTTGAGTTTTAACAATCCTGATGATACTGTAAGGGAATAACTTAAATACAAAAAACAAAATGTGTTGAAGCAAACCTTTTATATTTATTTTAATATTGAGTTTTATTAAAAGCTTGGTAAACAATCTTGCTAAGCACAACTCCTATACTTTTTTGATATTTGCCATATTTAATGTTGGACAACAGTTTCTCTCCTTTACCGCCAGGATTCTCTTGATATACTTTTTTAGTAAATTTGGTGTAGGATACATTTGTGTGATGGCCAGAGCTCGTTCAACTGATATTCCTTTGATTTGTATAAGCATTTTTACAAACAGTTCAGTCACTTTCATCCGCTACAAAAAATTGGTACTTATACTATCTTAAGTATACCAGGGGCAAGGAAATAAACTTTCTAAGAAGGACCGCTCGTTTCCATTTAAGCCTATGTTCGCTAAATTTTGTGACGTAATCTTTTCCCAAATTCTTTGTTTACAATCGTACTGGAAGCTGTTTTTGCGGTTTTGGTGTTATTTTTGCTTTTTAGTCATTGGACTTTTATATATGTTCAGTTTTTACTATTTATAGTTAAATTAGGTATGTTCACTTTTTACTATTTATAGTTAAATTAAGTATTTATTAGTGGTGCAGTTACAGATAATTTTAAACCTGTCAACAGGGTTCACTGACCCTTGAATATTTTTTTAAGGGAATTTACGTTTAAATCGTTATTAAGTAAGATACTAATTTTTTATGTTTTCTTTAAGTGATTGTATTTTATTTTATGCAAGTATCGGTTTATTTTGTCAGATAAAAAAATATTATGGCAAAAAGTTGACGTCACAAACATTTTCGGAAAAATATCAAACATTAAGCGCTCCTTCTTAGAAAGTTTATCCCCTTGTATCGGGGGCAAAAAATCTATTAGCCATAAAATGAGACCAGAGTGGCGTTCCAGTGACGCAAATAGAGCGCTCCCGCGTAGCTCAGGAGCATTTCGTTCTACTTTATGGCGTTCCAGTGACGGAAAGTGTTATGCACCTGAGCTACTCCGTTTTTCTTTCCCCTTGCCCCTCATGCACCAACCCCTCTTTTGGTTTTTGTGCTTCAAACGTGATTTTTATGATTAAGGATGGATTTTTAAAATTATTTATTTAAAATGGAATTAGATATTAAAAGAGATTATTATTATAAAGCCAAGAAAGGTTAAAAACAACGAAATTTTAAAATTTCTTAAAGTATCTTCCTTGTCTAAGGATGCGTTCCAGTGACTAACTTTTTAGAGCAGTTCAAGAGCTTCAAGTCACTGGAAAGACCCTCTGGGTAGCTTTCCAGTGACGAAAAATTTTGTGCGTCACGCTCCAGGGCTTGAAGCTCTTGAACTGCTCTAAAAAGTTAGTCACTGGAACGCATCCTTAGACAAGGAAAGAGAGATACTTTAAGAAAATTTAAAATTTCGTTGTTTTTAACCATTCTTGGCTTTATAATAATAATCTCTTTTAATATCTAATTCGATTTTAAATAAATAATTTTAAAAATCCATCCTTAACCATAAAAAAACACGTTTGAAGCACAAAAACGAAAAGAGGGGTTGATGCGTGAGGGGCAAGGGAAAGAAAACGGAGTAGCTCAGGTGCATAACACTTTCCGTCACTGGAACGCCATAAAGTAGAACGAAATGCTCCTGAGCTACTCGGGAGCGCTCTATTTGCGTCACTGAAAGCCACTCTGGTATAAGTAAGTAGTACGGAAAGAGCACAGTTTTCGCATACTTCTCACTTTTCGGTTACTTCCGGTTTAACCGGAAATGACTCCTAATTTAAATTTTTAAATGGAACACCTTGTATTTTTTTACATTTTTGGATTCCAGAGGCAATTTTTAATCGTAATTTAGCATTTTTAAAAGTGTTTACTTCTACTTGAATTTTTTAGAGCCAATTGTAGTATGGCATCTAGGTGATGGCTATGATCGTTTATTTATGATTTTATTTTTAATGATCTTTCATATTAGTCGCTAAGACCAAGACTAGAGCCATTTTTTGTTGTTAATACGGTGCAAAACATTTTAAAAACATTACATTTTCTTGCTAAGCGGTGACGTCATGTACGTCGCGTATTTAACCGTGTTTGAATACATCTCGGAAAATGGTTTAAAAAATATACTTATCTCTGTCGGGCGGGCGTATGCATCGTATTCATTAAAAACGTTTTTTCGGTCATTTCTTATAAAATTTTTACATGGCAAGTGAAAAATGTTTATATTCGGTGTAAACTAAAGTACATATTACCCTAAAAATAAAAATCATAGTAATAACCTAAAAATTTATTGGGCTGTGACGCAACGGTTTGAAAACCTAGATTTTCTTGATTCTCCTATTTATATCGTCATTTTTGAATATGGTTTGACCACTGAGACGAGTACGGTTAGCAAGAAAATTTGACTTGGATTATTCTGTATTTAATCATGGCCACCTAGATTCAATATTAAAAATAGCTTTAAAAAATCAAGTAGGCTTATTATTATTTTTTAATATCACATTTTGACTTAGAATTATCTCAGGAATTCGAAAAATGATAAAAAATACAGGGTGTTCCACAGAAAGTCACTAAAAATGAAAAATAGGCGTAAACTCTGCTCATACCATTAACATATACCAAGTCTTAATTTTATGTCTAACACTCTAGGAGTTTGAGCTTATATAATAAATTCATTGACACCCGGTAATAGGAATATGTTATTCTGGCAAGAGGCGGTGTTAGAATAGTGCTAAATGCTAATATTCTTTTTTAAAGTATTTTTTACAAGTAATGTATGTACAATTGTTGGTAAGATTTCAATATATTTTACTTTTAAATGTTCGTTTTTTAAAAACTTGATTTTTCATTTTTTACACTATTTTACATAAAACTTTTGTTGCATTGACGCGTTAAGAACCAGACCAGACCATCCGGCAAACCAAAAACCGTGCTTTAAACTGTATTTTCTTGGGCATAAAACTTATTTATCAGGGCCAATATGGACTAATAATTTAATATAGGACGGTCGTGGCTCATCTAGTCCACTTTAACCCGAATAAATAAGTCCTATGCTATTAAAACTATGGTTTAATGCACTTTTTTGGGTAACAGCTTAATAAACGGTTTTCTGCTATTTTAAGGGTTTTTTAAAAATTATTGATACGTACATATTTTAGACACTCTTCTAAATAAAACATAAGTGGCGCACATCCAAAATATTCTGTTTAAAAAAAATATCAGTAAACAAACTTAAGGGACCGGGGGTGAAAAGAGGTGCTGGGCGGGGTAAAATTGGTAAAACGAGTTAATGAAACTGAACATCACATGTAAAATTAAGTAAACATTACATTTTTTCCACATATTTTTAAGACTAAAAATAAAGAATATGATAAATATAAACTTGTTAATTCATAACCTAAAGGTGGGAAGAAAAACGATTAAAAACATCAGTTATACCATGCTAAATATGGAAAGCATTTGGCAACAGCGGAAGGGTCTGATTCTATTTATGAGTGAATAAAAGAAAGAATTCACACAAACTAGATTGTGTCTCTGGTGTAATTAAAGGATTAAAAAAACGTTGACTAACCTGGCCACCCTTTATAATCCCTCTTTTATTATTAAACATTTACACAACGTTGCCAATTGTCCATAATAAAAGTGGACAAATGTCAAAAAAAAAAAATAGTTTTTTATTATTAAACAAAAATAAAAAAAACATAACTGCACTTTCATATTATTATTAAGGACAACTAATAGATAACATGTACATCAAAATATTTTAAAAAATCGTTAAAATAGCAGAAAACCTTATACTAAATAATTACCCTTTTTTGATTTGTGGCATGGTCCGCTCTAGTTCTAATTAGTCGCCCAGATTTTCAGTCGGCGCAAAAGGTCAATTTTTATCAGGATCATAACAACTTTTATGCTTCTAGTAGTACATAGGTATTTGCTTCAATTTTAAGAGATAAGTCTAAATCACCCTTTACATCCAAAGTTCCTGTCTACTTACCTTATTTTTTATTGAACTTTGATTAAACTCTTTAAAAGTTATTAAAGATACCAAGTCATCCTTTCTGTCCACTGGTTGAATATCGTCTTTTGCACAACTTGCTAGGGTTTTTGCCTAAAAGGAAATTATTTAAACACTACTCAAGGTTAGTTTATATTTATAAGGTTGCGACACATCCTCAAATTTTAGGCGGTTCGAGGTCGGGGACGCAAGAAAGGCCACTCTACAGAGAAAAGTTGGCAAGACTGGGTAAAATCAAAGCTGATGATCAATCCAGAGGCGTCTAGAATTTGCGCATTTCATTTTGCATTTTTTTGGAAGTGATATTTGTTGAAAGATGTAATTCCAAATGTTATTGATTTAAAGTAAAAAGAATTTACAACTTAATAATAATTAAAAACTGTTGTGTAAACGGTTGTTCTAATAATACAATAAACTGTATATCTCCGGCACTAAACAATATGGCCGAAAAATGGGATAGTGACGTCATACCACGTCAAAGCAATATGGCCGAATGTCGCGACCCTATATATAGACCGACTTGAAACTATAGTTGGATTCAGGGAAGAATGTTTTACATACTTTTAATGTAATTTTGGATTTAATTGCCATTGTATTATAGATTTTAAATGTGTATGTGATATTAGGGTGTCTGTTATTTCCCAAGTCGATATTTTTTTTAGCAGACGCCCCCTGAACTTTTACTTTATAGCCTAAAAAATGTTCAATGTAAAAATGCTCTTAATTTCTGATTTAAACAGTGCCGAAATCATGTTGCTTTTCCCATTTAAAAAACATGGGATTTTTTGACTTTTTTCTTTTAATTTTTTTCTCAGACAAAAATAGATGGAAAAATCTTCTCATTGCATATTCTGATGGGAAATTTGACGCTCTACAAAAAGCTTTCCCTCGAATTTTCGATTAAGTCACTCCTTTAAGAGTTATTTACCGTCAAACGTTGAGTAAAGATTAAGTTGTGGCCATCCTCGGGAATTTAATAGGCAACCGGCATTTTTAAATAAAACACTCGGTATATCATCACTACTAAATAGATATGTTAAAGAGCTTTAAGAAAATACCACATTTGATACGTCTATCTCTTATAGTTTTGGAAATATGGCCATCCAAATCTAAAAATAGTAGATATAGTGTCTATATTATTATCTTCGACACTAAACTTAGTGCTTATAGCTTAGAGCCAATGACCTTTTAATGCTTGGGGCTGAAGATATAATGAAAATTTAACATAATTTTCAGATTTGAGTAGCCATATTTTTTAAACTATAAGAGATAGACATATCAAATATAGTATTTTCTTAAAAGTCTTCAAGATATCTATTTAATGGTGATGAAATATACAGAGTGTTATATTTAAAGATGCCGGTTTGCTATTAAATTCCCAAGGATGGCCACAACCCAATCTTAACTCAACGTTTGACGGTATATAACTCTTAAAGGAGTGACTTAATCGAAAATTCGTAAGAAAACTTTTTTGTAGAGTTTCTTTGTCTGAGAAAAAAATTAAAGAAAAAGTCCAAAAATCCCATGTTATTTAAATGGGAAAAGCAACATGATTTGGGCAGGGTTTAAATCAGGAATTAAGAGTATTTGTACATTGGATATTTCTTTTATTATGCTAAAAACTAAAAAAAAATTAATTTGGGAAATAACAGACACCCTTATGTGATATTTATTAGACTTTGCAGAGCCAATTTTAAAAATATATACCTTAAACATTTTCAGTAATATTCTAGAAAAATTTATTAAATATTCCACTGTTTCCCTGGCATTATCAGTAAATTTAATAAAGAAATCTTCTTGAATAGCAGTATTTGAAGCAGCTTGGTAAAGAGTCTGTAAAGGTAATCCCAAGTGTTGATTTTTTCCATGGCTTTCAACTAAATATATTAAATTTTCTATGCCAGATCTCTTTAGCCGAAACTTTTGTTCATAATATCTGCAAAATTAAAAAAAATACTTTGTGATGCACAGGATCTTTTTAACTAACAAACTTAAATAAGGTTTTAATAAATAAAGTTTGTATAAATGGACTTTTAACTTTTAAAACTTTTTAGGGAGGTTCCTTTTGTCGAGTCTACCACGAATATTTATACCGCCATATATGGAAGCGGCGTTTTAATCCAGCTTGTATGTGTCAAATGTTGGTGTTGGACTGGGCGAAAGCGTCACTTTTTTGTCGGACAAGTTTACCTTAATGTTTTATATGCAGTTTTTAAACAGAATCGTAACTCTTCTTTCCTCAGACGAACAAAGAGATACAGACGCGTTTATTTACATTCAAATCTTCAGTACACAATACATCACATTCCGTTCAAATGTTTTACCTCATTAAATATTTGGCAACAGCGCACTGGACGTGTAAACGGCACAGATGCCGGCAACATAGTAACAGAATGAGCCACGTTGCCAAACGTAATTATTCGGAATGAAAATTTTATGGAAAACTTTGTGGGAACAATAATATTGGACTCTCTTTAATTATCCAAAATTTAAACTATATAATATATAACTATATATCATTATTTAAATAAAATAAACCAATACAAATATTTTTCACATAAGTTGCACAGTAAATTATTATTGGCTGTGCACCTCCATTCCATATTTAATTTTTACGGCGAAAGTAAACACAGGACAATGAAAATGAAATTACAAAATATCCCAAAGTATAATAACTATTAATTCTTTGCAATAATCACAAATAAACACTTTAAATTAAAAAGCAAAATTAATCTTATCACCTCTAAAAAAACGTGTTCTCCTTTACCGCCAAATTAAAAGAAAATCGCGTCTTCCCATCTACGATCGGGCACCTGGTGATAATTAGCGTAATCTTATAAATATCACGGCAAAAATACAAATATAGTGTGCGACGAACGTATCAAAATATCGCGACAGCCCAATTTTGAGCGAGAATTCGTAGGTATAAATCTGGCAACTCGGGTTTGTTCCTGGTCGTATGGGAGTAGCAGCGGAAAGTTTTACCAATACACCTATTCTAACTTGTTCATCCCCACCATTACCTCTATCTCTTTTGCTCCCTTTGTACTTTACATGTAATTACCAATGTAAATATGGTGTTTGTAAAGGATTGAATAAATAAATATCGTAATAGCCAAACAATGTATGCTACAACGTTTAGAATGATTTATGAATGACTGGCCGGGTCTGTATCTATATTTACAGTCTAAGCTTCTTTCACATTAGCGGGAGCCGGGAAGTCGCCGACGGACCGACACTAGTAAAGTGTATGGAGTCTTATGATACTTTTCACACGTTAATAACCTGGAAAGTCAGCAAACTCCGGCTTAGTGTGAAACAAGGGTACGGGTTATAGTCAAGAAATCCGCCTAGCTTGATACCAGAAACATGTGTTTCTGCCTTATGGTTTTATGGCTGTAACCCTTACCATTTTGGCACAATGTTTAAAAATTCTATGTAAAATGTTGTAAACTTATCCGACAAAAAGTTACGCGTTCGCCCAGTCAGACACCCGACACATTTGACATTGACAGGCTGAGTTAAAGTGTTGCTTCCATATATGGCGGTATAAATATTCGTGGTAGACTCATCAAGGAACCCCCTAAAAGGTTGTAAATGATTCTTATCATAAAAGTCCATTTTATTACTGGCCATTGCACTCATTTTTACCAAAAAAACATTTACCTTTTATCCTTTATGCTATGTGCCAAATCATCCATTCTTTTCCTTTCTACAATGTATGGCAAAACTAGTTCTTTTTTGTGATTCGGTCTCTACAAATCCATATAAAGTCACCAACTTTTAAATCCTTTACTTCATGTTTAATACCTTGTTTTGTTAGATTTACTAATATTTCATCATACTGGCCATTACTAGATCTATAATAAGCATCAATTAACAGAAAGAAAAATTTTATATAGCTAAGTACCCATATAACATTTTTGCCGGCAAGGCATTGGCAAAAAGGTATCAAAAGACATCAAAATGGGCAGTTGGCCGTTATTAGGCCACGTGTTGCAGAAAATATGATGGCATCCATCATTAATAAGTTATGATGAAAAATATGCATTTAGGATGATGGCATCCATCATTAAAAGGTTTTGGCAAAAATATGCCTTTTAGATGATGGCATTACATTATTTTTTTCCTAATAACAATAAAATGCATTTTTACCGTCCCATAAATAATGCACATGCATAATGTGTGTTTATGTACAGGGTGTCCCATATAAAATTAAATACTATAATTTTGAAAAAATTAGAGATGCAATAAAAATACTAAAAAATACATTTCACTGAACAACTTCTGCATTTAACTTTTTGTTGTATTTCTTATGGTTTTTCCAAAATTATAGTATTTAATTTTATATGGGACACCCTGTACATAAACACACATTATGCATGTGCATTATTTATGCACATTTTAGTTCCCTGGACGGTAAAAATGGATTAGGAATGATTAGGAAAAATAATGTAATGCCATCATCTAAAAGAAATATTTTTGCCAAAACCTTTTTAATGATGGATGCCATCATCCTAAATGCATTTTTTCAGCATAACTTATTAATGATGGTTGCCATCATCCTAAACGCATTTTTTTCATCATAACTTATGAATGATGAATGCCATCACATTTTCTGCAACATGTTGCCCAATAACGGCCAATTGCCCATTTGTATGCCTTTTTGATACCTTTTTGCCAATGCCTTGCCGGCAAAAATGTTATATGGGATATTTAGTTAATTTATACAGGATGTTACAGAATGTTGTTTTAAGAAAATTTAAGGGCAGATTTTATGTCTGGAAATGTAAAGAAAAATTTATTTAAACAGGGTCACAAAAATCCACAAATTTTTCATTTTCAAAGTACAGGGTGTTAAACTTTTCAAACAAATACTTTACAAATATAAATCGACGTTAAAAAATAAATAAAATTCTCTAAAAAATTAAAAATAATATGTAAAAATAAATGAAGTCAGGTAATATCATATTGTATTAAAGTATTAATAATAATAATAATAATAATATATTGCTTTATTGTCCAAGAATAATCTTTTGACAAAGCAGAATAAAATTAAAATATTAACAATAATAATAATATTAATAATAATAAGATACATGCTTTATGTAATGGTACGACTAATTAAAATTATCATCAAAGTACTCTCTTAATACATAATACGCTTTACTTAATAACAAGTTTTGAACAGATAGTTTAAATTTTTTAAAAATTTTAATTTTTTTAATATCAGTGGGCAAATGATTATAAATTTTTTTGAGTCATAAATTAAAGATTTTTTTGTTAATGATGAATTTGGATTCGGAAGTTGAAGTTGAGATTTTTTTCTAGTATCATATAAAGAATTATTAGGATTTTTAAACAATTTTTTTAAAAATTAAACATACTGTTTCTAAAATATAAATAGAGGTAAGAGTTAAAATTTTCTTTGACTTAAACAACGGTTTACACGAATCTTTTGTCTTTGCTTTGCAGATATATCTAACTGCTCTTTTTGTAATACAAATACTGAATTTAATAAATATTGATACGAGTTTCCCCAAAAACAAATTCCATATCTTATGATAGAATCAATTAAAGAAAAATAAATAGATTTTAAAACTGAAAAATCTTCTAATTCTTTAGAGAGTATTCTAATACCATAACAATTAGATGCTAGTTTATTACATAGTTTTTCTATATGATCTTTAAAATTTAGTTTAACATCGACAAAAAGGCCTAGAAATTTAGTACATGAAGAATATTTAACAATTTGATCATTCATATATATGTTATTAAGAGTACATTTAAATGTTAGGATATTAGTTTTATTAATATTAAAAGTAAGCAAATTAGAATCACACCAGGATTTAATTTTTAAAATATCATTATTAATTGAATCGTATAATACATTTTTATTTTTGTTGTTCCATAAAATAGTGGTGTCATCAGCAAACATAGTAAATTGGCCTTTTATATCGATAAAAGCTAAATCATTTATATATAACAAAAATAATAACGGTCCAAGTACAGACTTTCAAAAAATGTGTTTAGGTTATAGAATTTTAGAGAGTTAGGATCATTTAATTTAGTTTGTTAATTTATTTAAATAATTTACCTTTAATTTTTCCAAGTTCTTTCATCACTTTCGAAGGTTTCCGAAAACGCCCGAATTATCTATTAATAACTTTTATGCCATCATGTACTATGGAATTTTCACGATATTTCTCGAATATTCTAGATCATTCTTTACTCTTCCACCATACTATAAAAGGGCGACGGGAAACTTCGGATTAGTCAGTATAAATTCGACTTTTGTGTTGTAAACTTCGAGACATTGACAAGAGTAGATTTTTGTCGTTGTTGTAACCATAGTTACGTTCCATTGTTAATAAAGGTATAAAAACGAAGACACGTGTTTTTATACGAGGTGATTTGGAACATTTGGTGTCAGAAGTGGAACGTAATTACCCAAGGAAGCCGAAGTATCAAGAAGAAAATTTGAATGCCAGTAGAGACCACACAACAAACAGCAGTTATGGAGGAAATTAGTGCACTAATTAAGCTTATGATGGAAAAACAAGAATCCCTGAAAGAAGACCTAAAGAAGGAAATGCAGACGAGTCAAGAATCTATAAAAGACGATCTAAAAGCAATGAAGACCAGCCAAGAAAACCTGAAGGAAGACATGAAGATCAGTCAAGAATCCCTGAAAGAAGATCTAAAAGCAATGAAGACCAGCCAAGAAAACCTGAAAGAAGACATGAAGATCAGTCAAGAATCCCTGAAAGAAGATCTAAAAGCAATGAAGACCAGCCAAGAAAACCTGAAAGAAGACATGAAGATCAGTCAAGAATCCCTGAAAGAAGAAATGAAGAAGGAAATCCGAACTAGTCAAGAAGAAACCAGACAACAAATGGAGAAAATCCAAAAAGACCTTAAACGGAGTCAAGCGGAGATGAAACAAGAACTAAAAGAGAAGATGGTAAAAATAAGAGAAAATCTAAAAGGAGAATTTTATCATAGCCAAGATGAGATGAGAAAACAAATGTTGCTTGATTTAAAACTTACGAAAGAAGATGTTAAAGAAGAAGTGGAAGAACAAATGCAGCAAACAGTACAGTTACTTCAGAGTCAAGTTCAAGGCCAAATACAACAAGAAGTACAACATTTACAGCAACAAATTCAAAAGATAGTTAGCACAGGCGTAATTTCAGAAAGCGGTACCTCAACAAGTGTAATGAAACCTCCCACTTTTGATGGCAAGGTACCATGGGTTACCTATCTTCGACAATTTGTAGCTGCTGCTGATGGTAATAAGTGGAGTTCCTCAGAGAAGGCCCGAGCTCTAGTACTTGCTCTTCGAGGAGAAGCCATGGAGGTGTTAAGAAACATCCCCGAAGAAAAGCAGTCCGACTATGAATCGATTGTAATGTTCCTGGAAATGAGATATGGCGAGACACATTTGCAGGAAGTTTATAAGGCGCAACTCCAGGGACGAAGACAGAAATATAACGAAAGCCTTCAGGAATACGAAGCGGACATTGTACGTCTAGTTAATTTAACGTATCCATCGTACCCGGAAGAAATTAGGCAAGAATTGGCGGTAGGCAGTTTCATTGAAGGGCTGCGCGATCCGGATATGAACCAAGCATTAAGAATGGCCAGACTAAAGAAAATTTCAGAAGCTCTTGCCTACGCACTTCAGTTTGAAACGGCTAAGCAGACATCCAGAACTCAGGCAAGACTTCGAAGAACAAACTATGTACCAGAAGTCAGCAATCCAAATGATAATTTGACAACAGTAATACAACAGCTGCAAGAAATCCTACGTCAAAAACAAGTAGATGGAGACAACAAAAGCATGACCTTCCGTCGAAGAAATACTATCCGCTGTTGGAAGTGTGGTGAAGAGGGGCACATTCAAAGAAATTGTATCAGATCGAATGCCCCTGCAAGTAATTCGAAAAACTCCCAGTACTACCAAGCCCCATCAACAACAATAATTAGAGTATCCCGGCTGCAGAACAATGGCTCCAGCTTGGTAGTACCTGGAAATGTGTGCGGTCGGGACTGCGAAATGGTCTTAGATACTGGTTCCACACATACCATCGTGAAGCCGAACATCGTAGCTCACTGTAAAATATTCCGCCCTGTAAAGAATTACCTTTTGGAAACTGCTAATGGAGAAGTTATACCAGTTAAAGGCATACATGAAGCCAGAATAACCCTAGGAACAACAACGTTTATCCACGTCGTGTTTGTTGCCGACATCCTGGACGAAGTTATTCTTGGCCTAGACATTATGGAAAATCAGAAGTTTGTACTAGATCTTCCACAACGGGTACTACGAACCAATAATGAAGAGATCGTAATGAGATTACCACGGAGTAGTGAAGCTTCAATTCGAGAAGTTATCCTCACAGAAGATGTCATTCTACCGCCAAACTCAGAAAGCATCATACAAGCAAGGTTTGAAGACTCAGAAGAAGGTGAAATCGTTTTAGTCGAACCAGTAGAAAATTGTCCGTTATACGCTAAAGGAATTCTACCAGCAAGAACTTTGGCGCAAACCAAAAGAGACATGGTATTTGTCCGAATGATGAACCTAAAGGATTACCCTCAACAAGTCAAACAAGGTGACATAGTTGGTACCTGTCAACCTGCTAACATGATAGTTACCTCCACCTTAACTGCACCTGCAGGAATCCCCACAAGTAAATTACCTGATGCTCTGCAAGACCTGGTGATTTCATCAAAATCCTTGTTAGATCCAGTCCAGGTATCTATGTTAGAAGCACTTTTAAAAAGAAATCAAGATGTTTTCTCCGTATCTGAAAATGATTTGGGAAAAACCAGCGTAGTTCAACATCGGATAAACACCGGAGACGCCTCGCCAATCAAACAACCACCAAGGCGAATTCCTTTAGCCAAGAGAGACGAAGTCGAAAAGTTATTAGGAGACATGCAAAAACAAGGCATTATAAAGCCATCTCAGAGTCCATGGTCATCTCCAGTAGTCCTAGTCAAGAAGAAAGATGGTTCCACAGATTTTGTGTTGACTTCAGAAGACTGAATGATGTCACGAAGAAAGACAGTTTTCCACTACCAAGAATAGACGATACCCTAGATACACTCACCGGATCAAAATGGTTTTCGACATTAGATCTAAAAAGTGGCTATTGGCAAGTGGAACTTCATCCGGAAGACAAGGAAAAATCTGCTTTTTCAACTGGAAACGGACTGTGGCAGTTTAATGTTATGCCATTTGGTTTATGCAATGCCCCGCTACGTTTGAACATTTGATGGAGTTGACATTACGGGGACTAACTTGGAAAACCTGCTTAGTATATCTAGATGACATAATAATTCTTGGAAAAACATTTGACGACCACTTGAAAAATGTTGAAGATATTTTTCAGAAGCTTAGATCCGCCCAGCTGAAGCTTAGTCCAAAGAAATGTCACCTTTTCCAGAAAGAAGTAAAGTACCTAGGGCATATAATTACCGAAGAAGGAGTAAAAACTGATCCAGAGAAGACTGAAGCTATCCAGAACTGGCCTGTACCAAAGAACAAGCATGAAATTAGAAGTTTTCTGGGATTGTGTACCTATTACAGACGGTTCATACATGGGTTTGCCGATATTGCAAGACCATTACATCGTCTTACGGAAAACAACAACAGCTACGAATGGACTGAAGATTGCCAAGCAGCTTTTGTACACCTAAAGAAAGCCCTGTGCAATCCCCGGTGTTGTCATATCCACAACCAAATCAAACATTTATTGTGGACACTGATGCGAGCAACACTGCTATTGGTGGAATTTTGTCACAGATGCAAGATGGCCAAGAAAAAGTAATAGCCTATTTTAGCAAAGTCCTTTCCAAACCTGAACGAAATTATTGTGTCACCAGAAAAGAACTTTTGGCTATTGTTAAATCCCTAGAGCATTTTCATAAATACCTGTATGGCCAGAAATTCCACCTAAGAACGGACCATGCATCACTTAAATGGTTGCTTCAGTTCAAGAACCCTGAAGGTCAGATAGCACGATGGCTACAACGCATTCAAGAATATGATTTCAAAATTGAACATCGAAGGGGACTGAACCATAAGAATGCTGACGCTTTATCAAGACGACCTTGCCCGGATGATTGTAAACACTGCAGCAAACGAGAAGAACATGAAGATCCTGATGAATTTCACTGCCGAAGAACACGTCTCCAGTGCTCTCAAGAATGGGATCCTAAAATCTTGGCCAAAGAACAACTAGAAGATCCCGATCTTGGAGACATTATCAAACTTAAGACAGAAAATTTGGAAAGACCGCCATATCAGAAAATAGCCTCCAAGTCTCCAAGACATAAGGGGTACTGGGCCATATGGGACTCTTTGATTATTAAAGATGGCCTATTACAAAGGGTCTGGGAAAGTTCTGACGGCAAAACACATAAACATCAGATAATCCTACCAACCAAAAGGATCCCTGAAGTATTGCAAGCCTTGCATAATGGTGTAGGAGGTGGCCATTTCGGAGTTATGAAGACTCTTGAAAAGGTTCGAGAAAGGTTCTACTGGCTGGGAAGCCGTGCAGACGTAAAAGACTGGTGCAGAAGGTGTAAGGACTGCGCTTCCAGCAAGGGGCCCAAAACACGAAGCCATGGCAAGATGAAGCAATACAATGTAGGGGCACCTTTTGAAAGAATTACCATAGACATAGCAGGGCCATTTCCAGTTAGTAAATCAGGGAATCGCTATATCTTGGTAGCGATGGATTACTTCAGTAAATGGCCAGAAGTCTACCCAATCCCAAATCAAGAAGCTATAACTGTTGCCGATGTATTATTTCAACAATGGATTTGTCGCTATGGAGTTCCTAGAGAAATACATTCCGATCAAGGCAGAAACTTTGAGTCTGATCTTTTCAAGAACCTTTGTAATCTCCTGGGAATCCATAAAACAAGAACAACACCTCTTCATCCCCAGTCCGATGGCATGGTAGAGCGGTTTAACAGAACACTTGATAACTACCTGAAAATTAAAGTAAATGACCAACAAAGTGACTGGGATAACTGTATACAGCCGTTTTTATTAGCATACCGCTCCGCAATTCACGAGACTACTGGCGAAACACCTGCTAAAATCATTTTCGGAGCGGAAATATGTCTTCCAGTTGACTTGCTTACAGGACGACCTTCCACCAATGAAGAACCAGCAGAAGACTATGTAAGTCAACTAAGTAAACAGCTACAGAGGATACATGAAGAGGTGCGTACCAAGTTACAAAAAGGAAGTGACCGTATGAAATCCCGCTATGACTTGAAAGCTAACCATCAGGGATTTGTCGTCGGTGAAAAAGTTTGGTTATACAATCCAAGAAGAACCAAGGGGCGTTCACCGAAACTACAGAAGTCATGGGAGGGACCATATAAAGTGGTGACACGGCTTAATGATCTGGTGTACCGTATACAGAAGAGTCCACAGGCAAAGATGAAAGTAGTACATCTAGAAAGGCTAAGCCGTTATCAAGACAGTGAAGATACTTGATCGAGACGATCAAGACTTGGAAGGGGGCAATGTTACAGACTTTCAAAAAATGTGTTTAGGTTATAGAATTTTAGAGAGTTAGGATCATTTAATTTAGTTTGTTAGTTTATTTAAATAATTTACCTTAATTTTTCCAAGTTCTTTCATCACTTTCGAAGGTTTCCGAAAACGCCCGAATTATCTATTAATAACTTTTATGCCATCATGTACTATGGAATTTTCACGATATTTCTCGAATATTCTAGATCATTCTTTACTCTTCCACCATACTATAAAAGGGCGACGGGAAACTTCGGATTAGTCAGTATAAATTCGACTTTTGTGTTGTAAACTTCGAGACATTGACAAGAGTAGATTTTTGTCGTTGTTGTAACCATAGTTACGTTCCATTGTTAATAAAGGTATAAAAACGAAGACACGTGTTTTTATACGAGGTGATTTGGAACAGTATTAACAGCTTTTGCTTATTTAGTTATTAGGGTTGTTCTTTTTAACCTACATAAACATGTCTCCATGTTTCCATTAGTTAAGAATGAAAAATTCAAGAGAGTTACTAATATTACTTTTTATTTATATTTTAATATGCACTGTACTAAAGACAAAACGGCTGTGCACGTTTAAAAAAATATTAAAATTATATTTTCGCGGAAAAAATTACATGACAGAGTTGTAAATCAGGGTGACAGAAATGTTATAGAAATTACACTTGTCTCCGCCACCTTTAGTTAGGCATATTGCATAATGTTACGAAAAAATTGTATGACGACATAAATTTTAAAACTAATTTTTAACTCCGAAAGATATAACCAATCATGAAATAACGATTCAAATTTTTTGTCAGTTTTCATAATATTAAAAATTTTGTGACGGAGTGGTAAAGTTTTTGGGCGATTATATATTTTGGAAACTGGGAATCTTACAAAAATATATGAACTTCGCTGTTGACAACTTTTTCCGGTAGATAAACAAGGGTCCACAAATCCATAAATTTTTCATTTTCAAAATACAGGGTGTTAAACTTTTCAAACAAATACTTAAAAAATATAAATCGACGTTAAAAAAAAAATAAAATTCACTAAAAAACTAAAAATAATATGTAAAAATAAACGAAGTCCGGTAATATCATATTGTATTAAAGTATTAACAGCTTTTGCTTATTTAGTTATTAGGGTTGTTCTTTTTATCCTACATAAACATGTCTCCATGTTTCCATGAGTTAAGAATGAAAAATTCAAGAGAGTTACTAATATTACTTTTTATTTATATTTTAATATGCACTGTACTAAAGACAAAACGGCTGTGCGCGTTTTAAAAAATATTAAAATTATATTTTCGCGGAAAAAAATTACGTGACAGAGTTGTAAATCAGGGTGACAGAAATTTTATAGAAATCACACTTGTCTCCGCCACCTTTAGTTAGGCATATTGCATAATGTTACGAAAAAATTGTATGACGACATAAATTTTAAAACTAATTTTTAACTCCGAAAGATATAACCAATCATGAAATAACGATTCAAATTTTTTGTCAGTTTTCATAATATTAAAATTTTTGTGACGGAGTGGTAAAGTTTTTGGGCGATTATATATTTTGGAAACTGGGAATCTTACAAAAATATATGAACTTCGCTGTTGACAACTTTTTCCGGTAGATAAACGAGGGTCCACAAATCCACAAATTTTTCATTTTCAAAATACAGGGTGTTAAACTTTTCAAACAAATACTTAAAAAAATATAAATCGACGTTAAAAGATAATTCCGGTAGATTAAACGATTTGCTATCGAAAAAAAAAATAAGTGCTAATAAAAAAGCTTAAGATATATTTTTTCAAACTTAAATGAATACCTTACCATTATGTAGGTTAAAAAGAAGAACAACACATTAACATTTAGTAGTTCAGGACATATGTTGTTACCCAACTATATTTTTTTATTATTTTTTTTTATTTATTTATTATTTTTAACCTTTTAGTGAATTATATTAATTTTTTTAAAGTCCGCTTAATTTTTTTGTATTTATTTTTTGCCTTTAGTTATACTTATATATTATCTCTATTAAATCGGTAATATACACTAAAAAGCACAAGCACATGTAATTTGATTGGTTTGAAACATTACAGACGGTCATGCAAAACTGTCATATTGGGGGTCATGGTTCTGGTTAGTTAAATTTTATTTATTTTTTTTTAATTTCTTACTAAAACCTATTAAATTATATTAATTACCCAGGTGAATAGGGTAAATTTTACCCGAAGGTTGTCATTTCTGAGTGCACCCCTGATGTTTGAGCAGACTTTTTTTTAGCTTTGGACAAACCACGAAGACTAAGAGCCTAAATACTAACGTACCGTGGGTGTCTTAAGCGAGGTAAGAGGGAGTTTGTTGACACGGGACTTAAATACTTGAAGATTTGGGGGTGAAAGAAAGACCTCCGCGGGCAGCAGGTTCCACATTCTAGAAAGTCTAGGGATAAAAGCATGAACAAAGTGGGAAGTTCGGGGCCTGTCCAGTTGGACCGTATAGGGATGCATACGCGCGGAACCACGAGTTTCTCTGTTGGGAACCGTGAGTGGAGGAACTATACTGGACAATTCTTCAGAGCAAAAGCCATGGAAGAACCTATAAAAAAGTGATAGATCCCCCACAGCCCGACGATGGGCAAGAGAGGGAAGCCTTTCTGCAAGTGAAGGATCATTAATGAGACGAATAGCTCTTCTTTGAATAGAATCCAGAATGCTTAGGGCTGTGGGGGAAGCCATGCCCCAAATATGAGAACAATACTCCAAAGGAGGTCGGATTTGGGACACATATAAGGTGAATAAATTAGAAGGGGAAAAATATTTTTTGGCTCGAAAGAGAAATCCAAGCATTTTTGAAGCTCCTGTGGCTATAGATACAATGTGTTTATGCCAGTTAAGGTTACTTTCAAATGTGACGCCCACAAGATTGAAGGTGTCTTTGCTCTGTATAACTTGGCCGCTCTTAAGTAGCCAGTACCAGTCTAGAGAGAATTATAAAACCTATTTTTAAAAGAAATAGTTCCCACAGGGCTTCTTTTATGGTCTAAAAATATGCAATTAGGTGATTTTTTTCTCTTAAACTTAAGAAGCCACAAAAAATATATTAGGAGACATAAAAGCTGTATTCTCATTTGCTTTATTTAATGAATGCACAAAAACTTTACACACAATTACACAGCCAGTGGCATCCCTTTAGTTGTTGCTTGAGACGCCACTGGACTTATTAAATGTAATTAGGTTAGTGATAAATTACCCCTAAATAAATAACATTGCTGAATTAAAAAAATAATGAAAAAAAAAAAAAAATGGGTAAAGGAAAAAAAAATTACAAGTTTAACATCCTTGAGAATAAGGAATTTGCAGACCTATGTTTATATAAACTTTTTCCATATTTTCAATAGTAAAATATGTCCTTAAATTTTTTTAGAAGATTCTGTAACCCCATGCTTTTTAGTTATTATTATTTTTTCAAATCTAAACCAACTACGAAGATGCTAATGAAAAATTTTAATACCCACCCTGAAGTTTCATGATTATCCACATATAAGATAATGTCAAAACTATTTGGGGCCATAACAAAATTATCAATTTCGCTAACTGTACTTTGTGTAGAAGTTACTGAACTACTTGATGCAACCTTTTTAAATGTTATTTCCTTATGTTTTGTTGTCATGTCATTTACTGATTGTGTGGAATGTATAGAACTAGCTGAAGAAAATTTATGGAATGTCTTCTGGCTAGTTTGTTTAACAGATACTGAATCAGTAACATTGGAATTCTCTACTGATTTTAATTGTTTTATAGAGCTTATAAAACCTTCTTTTGTCTTAGGCTCAGATGGTACAGTACAATTTGTTGCTAGAGCCAAAGTTGATCCGCTTATTATTGTTGAGGCACTATTGCAAGTTTTAATATATTTATCTCCATCATAAATGTTTTGATTTTTATGCTTTTCAAATTTCATGGTGTCTACATCATCATCACATATCATATTAATAATATCAGTATGTCTTGAAAATGTGTTATTCTCTGATATCCATGAATTTCTAAAAAGTTCCTCAGTAAATTCATCAGGAATGTCTATATCATAACATTTGTTACTTATAGCTGTATTTGTATTTTCAGTTTTATTTTCTTTGGTTAAATTATTTAATTCCAACTCTTCTAAAGTATCTTTGCTATTAAAAGTTTGTTTATTAATGCAGCTTCCAAAAATTAATTCTGTCATGTTCCCATCTTCATTACATTGGTTATTATTTTTATTTCCATTAGAATTCTTATATAATTTCCTAGCTAACATTTCTCCTTCCTGTGTAAGTGAAAATTTTGGTGGGTGACTTGCTTTAGAAACCAAATTTTTGGATAGTAAAGTTCTCATTGAGGACCATGCTGTATATCTAGAGCCTGCATCAGGTTTTGTAAAGGATGAGTTTACTAAATCCTTTCCTAATTGTATTATTTGAGTCTTGCTTAAAAATCCAGGATAGCCAGGTTCTAAACTTTGCCTATAAAGAGTTATTAAAATGGCATAGCCACCAGAACCAAACTGAGGAATATATTGTTTTGTGGTGCTACCTAAAACTTATTTAAAAAAAAATCATATAGGTTTTTGTATTATTTGTGTTTAATATTTTTCCAGTACAAAAGAGTGTGTACATAAAAATATGACTATTATAATAAAAGTAAAGAATTTCAAAAGTGATATATTTTTTTGCCAAAATATACATAAACTTTTTGTAAAAATGTGTGTTAATCATTAATTTACCTGTTTTCTTCGATACAGGTTGTATTTCCTTTTACAATTTTGTGCAACATCTTTATGTGTGTTTTTATTTATTATTGATTGTGTGTTGTTTGTAATTTTTGAATTTCGATTTGTACTGTGATGGTCCTTTAACTTCTCATCTAACATTTTACAGAGCCTATCTCCAAATCCTTTTAATATCTTGCAATCTCTTCCAGATTCCAATGGTAAGGGATATTTTCTTAATGATTGTAAAGCGCGGTTAAAATTGTATTGCATCTTCGATTCTACAAAAAAAAATAAGTAATGAAACTTTAAAAAAAAAACAAAAATAAATACCTTTAGCAATTGCTTGTTCTTTCCAGTTAATCAACCATTCTTCGAATAATGGGTTTGGGCATTTTAATTTTACTGTGACTCTTTTTGTCTCTTGAAAACTCATGTTGATTTATATTTATTCAGCAAATCCTTTTACATCTATATTTAATATTTATATTTTAAAAATTGAAGGACCAAAAGTAAACATAATAGTTTGAGGTTAAGTACATTTTTTCTTCCTTTCACTTTGTTGTTGTTGTTGTTTCTTTGTTTGTGGCTTAGGTCCCCGAAGGTCCAATTGCCAGTACGTCCCTCTGTGAGAGGGGTTGTATTTTGGGTGGGAGTCTCCAGTAAGTCGGGCCTGTGCCCCTGGTGGCTCCCGAGCTTTTCACTTTTTAATTGTTAATACTTATTGTTTTTCTTCGATGCAATGCATAAATTGCGACTATCTAGCCAGCGGCTGATACTGGTATCGCGCATAACCGTCACTTTCATTCCTGACGTATTTCCGCAGGCGTGCGCACCTCCTCAACCATACGAGGACACCATGTGTTCAACACCAAAACGCAAAAACTTCAGGCTTTAGGAATCTTCACTCACAGCGCTTAGCCCCAGAAGAAAGAAGCCCCAATTTAGCGTGAATCTTTTCTCGATCCCCAAGGGTACAGCCACGCTCGTACGATGCCTTCAATCGCCTACCCGGGAGGTCTATGTAGACCTCTACGTAAACATGAACCGCACTACTCGAAGATCGCGGAAAGAGTGTTCCTTTCACTTTTGCGGAAGGAATCTTTTGCGGCTTAAAACCAGGCTATTTGCCAAGGTTAGGCTATGTGTAAGGAAAATAAACTTTTTAATAAGGAGCGCTCGATCACATTTAAGCCTATGTTCGCTAAATTTTGTGATGTAATCTTTTTCCGTAATTCTTTGTTTACAATCGTACTGAAATGTTTTTTTCAAGGTTTTGGTGATATTTTTTTGCTATTTAGTCATTGGACTTTTATATATGCTTAGTTTTTAATGTTTATAATTAAATTGAGTAGTTATATTAGTACTGCAGTTACAGAAAATTTAAAAACCTGTTAACAGGGGTCACTGACCTTTCGATATTTTTTTACAGGGAATTACGTTTAAATTGTTATTAAGGATAAGATACAATTGTTTTTATGTTTTTTGGTGATTTTATTTTATGGTATGCAAGTATTGGTTTATTTTGTCAAATAAAAAAATATTATAGCAAAAAGGTGACGTCTCAAACATAACTTATATTTTCGGACAAAATAAAAAATTGAGCGCTTTTTATTAAAAAGTTTATCTTCCTTGCCTTCAGCCGACGGCAAAAGGAGCATTTTGAGCGTTGTAAGCGCTAGTGGAACGCACCCGAAATAAATCTAGAGCCATATTTAAAGGGTAAAAACAATGTTAAAGGAAGAAAAGTCGGAGGCCCCGATATGGTTTAAGAGCCAGACAACATCGGAGTCATCACGAAATCGTGCTGGCGATTGCCTTGCAGCAAAGCCATAAACCCAATCAAGCAAGTAACAATGTTAAAGGGTTGCTCAGCCTTTTGCTATGTTTAATGCGGTATTGAGCTGGCGATTAACAACTAACTTTAAAGTCATAAAAAAAAGGGGTAAATTAAGTAGCACACAAATACCTGCAAGGAAAATTCTTCTAACCTAACAATTTTTTTAAACCTATGTATGGTTTTTAAAATTGTTTTGTATAAAAGCAAAAATGAACGTGGAAATAAGAATCGCAGAAAGTTCCAAGGTAACTAACCACAACAAAATTTAGTATTTAGTTAAACGCAATATTTTTAATTTTAAATAGGGTAAATGCCTATTTGCAAAGACCAACATTTCAAAGGGCAGTGTTATCTTTGAAGAAGATCCACTTGTTTGTTGTCAATTTTCCTGGAATTATGCATGTAAATATAAAGCCTGTGATCATTGCTTAAGGTATGGTATATATAAGTCATTTTGAGAACAATTGCATTTACTGAGAATAGTTTGCATCACTATGGAAAGTATTTGTACAATGCCATTCCTTTGAGCGTGAGGCAGCTTGATACCAAGCGTTTTAATAAACTTTTAAGGAGTGCTTTGATGGACAGTGCAAACTATTCTTTGGACGAGTTTATTGAGAACACTATTCCCATTTTAAACGACTCAATGAGAATATAAACTGAATTTTAAAGGGATGTGTGTTATGATTGTGTTAGTATTGTTTTGCATAAGTTTAACACTTTTAACTTTAAATTTTAACTATTTTAAAATAATTGTTATTTATATTTTATATTTTAAATTTTGTATATTATATTTTATGTTTCACATTTTATATTTTGTATTTGTACTTTATATTTTACATTTTACATTTTACATTTTACATCTTACATTTTATATTTTATATTTTGTATGTTGTATTTTATATTTTAAAGTACACCATTGTGTATGTAGTGTTTTTAAGTGTAAAGTTTGTTGTTTTTATTTCTGTTAAAACTCTGAAGATTTTATTTATTTATTTATTGGTTTTTAAATGTATGACAATTTTAAACTTGATGTTATTCTTTTTGTCTACTACCACTTTTGTAACTAGTTTTTTTTTTAAGTATGTACAGTTTGTATATTTAATATATTATTCGTCTTGCTGGGAAAATTAGGATTAGTGCTACTTATAGGTGTCCTTGTAATAGTTATAAGGAAATAATATTGTACAGCTGTTGGCTTTTTCAATAAATTTTGATTGATTGATTGATTGATATCATTTAAGCAGCATTCAATCAAAAAGCGACAAGAAAAATCACTTAAGTTTTTTTTTGTTATTTAGGCCCCTTGAAACAGCTGAAGAAAATGCTAGACGGCTTACAGGCAATCCTAACTTAGAACTACCATATTCAGAATGTTGTGAAACTAGGAAAGAAAACATTACAGTCTGCCCTGAATGTAACGTAGAATACTGTTCTGAAAGCTGTCGTTTAGCTGCATTTCATCAATATCATAAACTATTGTGCATTAAGACACATGAAACAAACAACGTACATCCTATACAACAACTGGAAGAGGCTTGGAAGTAAGATATACAGGATATCCCGTAATTAATTAGACATAGGTTAATGTAGGATACTTGACATGAAAATAAAGCGTTTGAGCTCAATATCGCTTAGCAAAAGGTTATTGGTTTTCGTTCTATAGGGTGTTAAAACTAATTTTTACCAAACATTTAGTGAAATATCTCGGAATCCACTGGACAGATTAAAGTGAAATTTAATGTACTCTTACTATTTGGGATGACAAACACGAATATGATATCTATTTTGCCATTACCACTAGATGGCGCCACATACAATAACATTGATTGATTAAAATGGTTATAACTTTTTTGACCTCCCTGTATGCACATTTGCGAGTGGAAATAATAAAACAGCATTTAATTTTAGTCAAAAAAGGTATACTTCTTTAATCTCCAAAAAGTAGAACGTTTTCGAAATAAACTACTTTTTTATTAGGTTGCGCATGAACACTCTAAAATTTAATTAACAACGATAAAGTTAGAAAATGCAATTGATAATAATAAATGTTTAAAATGTTCACCATCCACTAGGGACACATTGTCTAATTATTTTATTTAAATTTGGCCTGACTCCAAAAGTGATTCTTTTGGGCCCCGATGATATTGACTCCTTCCACAATCTTTTGCCACAATTCCTGACGGTTATTTATTAAAAAGTCGTTTATTTCGAAAACGGTCTACTTTTGGAGATCAAAGAAGTCTCGAAAGAAGTATACCTTTTTTGACCAAAGTTAAATGCTGTTTTATTATTTCCACTCGCAAATGTGCATGCAGGGAGGTAAAAAAGTTATGACCATTTTAATCACTTAATGTTATGGTATGTGGCGCCATCTAGTGGTAATGGCAAAACAGATATCATATTTGTGTTCGTCCTCCCAATAATTAGTTTTAACACCCTGTAGAACGAAAACCAATAACATTTTGCTAAGCGATATTAAGCTCAAACGCTTTATTTTCATGTCAGGTATCCTACATTAACATATGTCCAATTAATTACCCTGTATAATAAATAATACTCTAATGGCAAAAGAAAAGATATTTTAATATATTTTCAGACAAATTCACTATCCCCCAGAAACGTCATCAATATTTTTAATTGTCCGATTGCTAGCAAGAATCTTACAGGATTCAAATGTAGATGAAGCAATTCAGCAAACTCTTAGTTTCTGTCACCGAAGTGTAAATGAGGAAGCTGAATTAGCACACAAATTTTTAGGGGACAAATTCATTGAGCAAGTTAATTTGTTAAGGGAACTAGTAGTAAATGCAGTTCCAAATCAGGGAATTGAACAGTTTTTAACTCCTGAAGGATTTCAGAGTCTCTTGGCATTAATAGGTAGGTATTGGTAGAAAGACCATTCCGATCATAACTGCATTTAGTGTCAAAGCTTCTAAGAAAGAAGTTGCATTATTTTATAAGATATTCAGCAGAAAACCATTAGGAATTTGTTAAAAGTATGCTCATATAGGATGTCTGATTAAGTTTGTCTATAATCTATAACTGTTTTTTTAATAAATTTTTTCAGCCTGTTAAATTATTAAAGGACTAAAAATTGTAATTAATTTTTAAACAGTAATTAAAAAGTTTCTGCGTAGCTGAAAAAGAGGTAAGGATCTTTTTTTTGCTCTTCAATTTTGTCATAGGTTTTGTTAAGTAGTATTCGAATACCGATTCCGGGTATTCATGTATTCGAATACGTTTTTTCTTTGAAGTATTCAAATATTCGGTATTCGAATACTTTCTTTTTCCGGTATTCGTATTCGTATTCGAATACCAATTTTCAGTATTCTGCTCAACTCTGGCCACACTGTAGTTTTAAAACATTTCAGGTACAAATGGTCAAGGTGTAGGTTCGAGTCCGTTTAGTGCTTGGCGACAAAATGTCGAAAAACTAAATCTTACCTCTGAGGAGCGCCAGAAGATAAATAACTATATAGACAAGATATATGATGATATGTATTCACACACAGGGGATTTTCTAAATAGTGAGGGGGTTGCTTTGTATTCTCTGCAAAGTTGTGCCAATCACAGTTGTGATCCCAATGCCGAAATAAATTTCCGACATAATAATTATAGGTAGAGTAATTTGCTTTTAATCTTAGTATTTTTGAATAAAAAAATTTAGACCGACCTAAAAGACGGCTGGTGGTGTTCGAAAATACTCGGAGCAGTCAATGTTTTTTCTTTGGTAAGCTTTTTTACCAAAAGCTATACAAACTGTCCACGGATGGAATCAAGAGGACAAATGGACCAAAAATTTCATTTTTGGAAAAGTCATTCTTCAAAAAAATTTTTGCTTGTAAAGAAAATAGTATTCAGGAAGAGAAAAATGTTGATTTTGTATACAGGGTTCGCAAAAAAACTTATAAAACATGATTTTTCTCCAAGAGTAAACTACCTGTACTTTTTCATTTTTTAGCAAAATGTCATTAGAAAATATATATATGTTGGTAATCGATAAAAACAATAATACAAAATTTAATTAAAATCCATTATTTGACAAAAACTGGCGTTTACAGTTAAAGGAATTTGGAGAAAGCAGGTATTTGAAAAGCAAATTATAAAAGATTTTTAGGTCACTTTTTTTATAAAAATTTAAAATTTTAATAATTAATTTTTGATAACTTCAAAATCAGTTTTTTACCGTGTATAATACACAATTTCTTCTGTGATGAGAAAAAACGACGACGTATTATTGGAAAATACATAATATTAAAGTCAGAAAACTAATGAAGATTCAAACTGGTCAACTTGTATATTTAAAAAACAATTAGATCTTGCATTACTATGCAATCCCTTAAGAAAATTATTTAGTATATGTCGATGTGAATGTGTATTTACCAGATTGAAGTTAAAAAGTTGAAACTCAAAGCAGACGTTTAGAATATCATAAAGTTAAAAAATATCTGATTGTACTCCTAATATAAGTTCTGTATAATTAATAATTCTAAAATTAAATATTTACTTTTAGGTTATCACTAATAGCCCTTAAAGACATAGAACCAAACGAAGAAATATGCATAAGTTATTTGGGGGAATGTGACTTAAATAGGTCAAGACATTCTCGAAGAAAGGTACTTATGGAAAATTACCTTTTGCTTGTGAATGTCCAAAATGTTTGGCGCAAATTGACGATCCAGATATCACCAGTGAAGAAGATATGTCAGAATGTGACAGTGAAGATTAAAAAATATTCCTAGGCATAAAATTAAATATTTTTTATACTTAAATGATAAGGATTAATTTTATGTGCTGTAATTTACAATAAAATGTTTTAAAAGCTTGTATTTTTTTACAAACAGAAGATAAGATGTTAAAACTTCTACTTAATGTTTAAAAAATAGAAACTGCTTTAGGACATACAATCCTTTTTATGTACAGGGTGTGTCCCAATTATGGTAAAATAATTTTATTGGATATTCCCAAGCTAATTTTATGAAAAAAGTTTTATCCAGCTCAGAGATGGTCTTAATTTTCACGAATGCTAAGTGGGGATCAGACCACTAAAACCTCCCCTGTGAATCTGGAAATGCATTATCTCCAAGATATAGAGTGTTAAACTTTTTAAACAACTTATTTTACAGTATTTTAATAATTTTTTAAATATTTCTTATCCATTGTAGTGAACTATGGTCGTTTTTTTAGTCGTAAGAAGCTTATTTTTAACCTTAACTTGATTAAATTTTCAGTGGCATCTCTAATGGCTCCTGAACATAAATTTCTAAAAAAAAATTTGGGCCACTGACTTCTATAATTTTTATATTTCCGTTGAATCTGCCCGACCTGCTAATTGAGCAAGAAGCAAAAAGTCCTGTTAAAAAACATCCCCTTTTTATAAGCCATTTAGGGAACTTATATTGAAGTAGTCCAAATTGTTGAATAAATGATCTAAAGTCGCAATATTAAGGGGATGCCGTAGCACGTTAAATGAGCTTAAACGCGATTCCCTGCGGTTTTTTAAATATTTGTTTGAGAAAAAAGTTGTATATTGAAAAGTTTCTTAAAATGTTCCAAAGATTATCGGAAAGTTGGTTATTTTTACGGTTTTGTAATTTTAGGAAATTTAATTTGTTAATCATTACCATTACCAAAAATCAATTAACTTTCCGATAATCTTTGGATCATTTTAAGAAACTTTTCTATGTACAACTTTTTCTCAAAACAAATATTTAAAAAACGGCAGCGAATCGCGTTTTAGCTAATTTAACGTGCTACGGCATCCTCTTAAAAATTAACAGTACGTAGCAATATATAATAAGAAACAAATTTTAGTGTAAAATTAAAATACTTATAAAATAAAATATCTTGATAAAATGTTTGAAAAATTGCGGATTTTCTCTCAGTTATGTGTATTTATAATTTTAAAGACGAAATGTATGTCTTTTATTAAAAAAATAGAATATATTACTAAAGGTGGTAGTCAAATAGGTTATTTTTTAGTTTACACAGCCTACTAAGCAAACAATTTTCTCAAAATCCGTTTGTTTTATTAAAAAAATGCAACAACCAAATCTTTGGATTTTTCTCTGGTCATCATGCTGGTGTAACTTAAATTTTAGAAAATCGATGTTGCACATAAAAGTTTGGTCATCAACAGGCAATACCCCCAATAATACTCCCCTCTGCTTTGAGAATCTTTAATAAATCGATTTTTCTCAGTGTAAAATTGGGTTTTACTTCTTTATGAGACAAACAATAAATACAACTTTTTAACTGATAGGGATGTGCAAATTTTCGTGAGATTTGCGAAAATGTAGCCACAGTTTAACAAATGATGTGTAAAATATCACACAAGTTGTCAAATATTTGAACTTTTTCCATTTTTACTAAGGAAAAAATAAAAAAACTAAATTTTCATAATTAAAAGTCAGGAAAAGTTTACTTTTAAAAATCAAATCAAAAGATCAAATTGTATCAATCAATAAAAATGTAATTTTTGCTCAAGAGTTATTGAAAACTGGTACAAAGAAAAGATGTTTAGAATTAAAAATAAATTTTAAATATGCAAATTTTATGCCCTGAAATGGAAGCGTTTAATTTTATTTTACGCCTGGTCCTACAAAAAATATTTTTTTATTTTTGCTTTGGTAACATTAAAACTTGAAAGTTTTGTAAAAACTTTTATTAAAGCTGTTGTGGTTATGGATACAATCATCAATTTTAGGCGTTCAACCAATTATAACCGTGGTGACAACTTTGACGTATAATACAATATTTAAACGTCAACATAACCGATTGGTAATTACCATTTTAGAATTGGTTCTTCGCCTCAAATTGCTGAATGTGTTAAGTTTTTTTCTCTGAAATAAACCGATAATCTAAGGCCTGTAGGGAATAAAATAAAATAAAAAGGAATATACTATATAAATTTACTTAATTTATGTACAAAGCTTGATCTTAATGTTTATTATACTATTTTTACAAAGTACTAGTTGAAGCTATGGGAACCAAATTAATTAATTGGTTACTATTTTCAGCCAATTCTGTTATAGAAACTCTCCCTCTCTGTCTAATAAACTTAGCTACTGCTTCCATCTCACTCTGTGAGACATATATAAATTTCCCTCTGTCATCTATAACTCCCGTCAAAATATCATCTTTCTGAAGATCCTTTATCCTGTCAATACATGCTTGTGTCTTCAATTTAAAGTGTGCTGCAAGATCTTCAATAATCACAACTTTGTTATCTTTAATGTAATTTACAAATTCTTGAAGGAGATTTTGTGTATCTCCTTGTTCACCTGTAATACAAATTTATTTTAAGTTACAGTTCTTAGTAATGAGTCTACATTTGTTCTAGTTTTGGTAATACATAAGTAAAAGGTACGTAGAAACCATAAAAACAATGTTTATATACAAAAATATTATTTAATCTCATGTTTACAGCTTTCCTGTCAAGTTTGGAAAAAACAGTTTATGCTATGATGGTCTAGATCAACGACGTATGGACCCAGCGATTCATTCATAATTTAATGATAAACATTAAGCCAACAATCCTAATAGGCAAAGGGGGTGAGGCAAGCGAGAAATGAAAATGGCGGACTTACTTTTTGACCTTGGTCGATAGTATGCACCCAACGACGTCGGTCTCTGTTTACCTGTGAAAAGTGAGGTGCGGAAATGAATAGTCTACCCTTCTACAAACAAAGCACTGCCTACCCATCTTGTCTTTAAAAACACTTTCTAATCACCAACAAACACCAGAAAATACACAAAGAAACGCATTATAAGCTTTATTTGATCACTTTTGGCTTTCCAAATTGTCAAATAACAGAAACGAACAGAAATGACAAACAAAGGGGGCCACAATCCTTTAGGAAAAGTTCATTCATGTTTTATTTACGATGGAGTAAAAATCCCTGGGCGGCGTTGCCGGGATTAACAAATAATCACGTATTTTCAGAATTTTGCTTTTTTCAAAAGATAATAACTTATAATATTTGAACATATTTTTTAATTATCATATCTAAAAATGATAAAAACATATGTATTGTTCATTTAAAAAGTTATATTACAAAATTCTTTAATATAGAGGCTTATCCAACAACTACTTGTGGTTAGTAAGTTTAGAGTGGAAAAATTAAATATGGCAAACCGCATTTTAGCGCTTTTACTGTGTTGTATTGATGACAACAGCTCAAACGTAAACAAACCTGGTCCATACGTCGTTGGTCTAGACCTAGAGAGACATATTTTTCATCTGTCATGTCATTTGAAATAATTTGACATCACCATCAATTTATTTAACATTTAAACAACATTTACAAGTGTTTTACAGTAAATTAATCATTCATTAAACAGATGTTTTAACCTTTATTACCAGTTCTATGTCTAATTATCTATTTGCCACTGATTTTGCATTTACCTTTAAAATTTAATGGGTAATTGCATCATCAAAAGCACATATTACCTACCTTCCTCAAAACCTTCTTCTTCAACTGAAAAAGCTTCTTTCATTTTTAAATATTCTTCATATTCTTTTCTTTCTATTTCCTCCTTAGCTTTTCTTTCTGCTTCTTCTCTTTGTTTTTCTTCTTCTTCTTCCTCCTCTCTCTGTTTTTTTCTTTCAGCTTCTTCTAGTTCTGATTTTTTCTTCCTGCATTGTCAAGAAAAATATGTCACTAGGTAGTCCAATAAAATGTGGTGAAGTCTTTGTGCCTACATGACTTCTTTTTAAAATATGATATAATTGAGGGGCCTAGTTTGAAAGTGTACAATCTCCAAAATTAAATTTTTGGTAATTTTCTAGAAACCGGCGGCAACTCCGATTTTGACGAAATTTGGTATACGGGGTTTTGGAGCGCTGATCACGAATCTGAAAGAATTATTTGGCGGAAACGTTTCGTTCTCGAGATATTCATCATCAAAGTTCAAATTTGAACTAAGCTTATTTTCACTATATTCCCCCTTCTTTTGAACACAATTCTTAATTTAAAGCTAAAGTGTCACAAAATGTTTGATTTTCACCTCTTAAAACCCCGTTTTTACGTATTTTACATTATTTTTGCATTAAATTGCATAGCTATACTTTGAATCATTTCAATCCCAGTGTGCCATGAAGCTCTATGTGTATGTATGGTTGCCGCATTATCAAAGAAAACCCACGCCATTTATTGCAAAAATAATGTAAAAAACGTAGAAAAACGGGGTTTTAAAAGGTGAAAATCAAATATTGTGTGACACTTTAGCTTTAAATCAAGAATTGTCTGCAAAAGAAGGAGGAATATAGTGAAAATAAGCTTAGTTCAAATACCAACTTTGATAATGGATATCTCGAGAACAAAACGTTTCCGTTAAAAAAATTCTTTCAGATTCATGATCAGCGCCCCAAAAACCCCCGTATACCAAATTTCGTCAAAATCGGAGTTGCCGCCGGTTTCTAGAAAATTACATGTTATATCTAATAAAGAATGAACATATAATCTATATGTTGAATGTAATTTAGCAACATTAAAATCATCCAAAATTAGAAATATTTTCAAAAAAATCTATATACCTTTCTGCTCTTAATTGGTCTTCAGCTTCCCTTGCTGCCTTTTTTTTCAGCTTTAGCTTCCAATTTTGCTCTCTTTTTGGCTCCAATTTTCCCATCAGGAAGTTCTATTTCCTGTTTTTCTGGTAATTCTTGCTCAGCATCAGAATCATTCTCTTCTTGATGTTGGGCTAGAATAAAAAAAAATGTTAAGATTAAAATGACAAAGATATACTAGGATTCTTTTATTATTATTTTTTAATATCTGCAATAAAATGTATAGGTTTATGTCTTGGCAGACAAAGCTCAGAAGGGATTTACAAGTGTCCTATTAAATAACAGAAGTCTTACCATTTGCCCGCAACCGAGCACCCCTATTTCTAGCCAGCTGTGCTCTTCTAGGAGCTCCATCTCTTACTCTATTAGGTACAGGTCTAGGTCTATCTTCAGGACCTAGAATTTAATAGGTATATTAAAAAATAACCATATGTTTTAAAACTAGTATGATTGGTTACTTACCTTTTTTAGTTTTAGATGATTTTAAGAAAAAAGTTAGACTTATAATTATTATGAGTATTAACGAAGCAATTCCGAAAAGCACTGAAATATCCATGTTTATAATTAGTAAAGCTCTTTTTGTTATATCAACATTTTTACGTCATTGAATTTCGTTCGTATTTTCCGTATATTTTCCCTGCCAACTGGTTCACAAACCTTTCTTCCGTCCCGTCTTGAATGGTTTCTTCCGTTTCTTCGTTTTTTGTTTCTTGACTTTCTTTTCTTCTTCCCTTTTTCTTTCTCACAGTATGGATTTTGCTGCTTTCGTCTCGCCAGCACAGACTCGTCCCTTCTCAAGGATTAGCAGGAGGGCGAGCAACCCTTCGCCACTGGATACACCTTCGATGATACAGTTAAGATAAGGAGGCTTTCCATATTCGGTGGCGGCCTTGAAATGTCCGGCTCTAAGCCGTATTAAGGCCCCCGAAATGCACATCTAGATGCTACAAAACTGTAGACCAAATATCCAGACATAACCGTTTACTTGAAGCCTCCTTCCCATCCTTGCGAGCACGTGCGCTTGGTCACCACAGACAAACGTAATCATGTGCGATGAGGAAAAACTTTCGTAAACGATTCGTAGAACGATTTTAGGAAAAGGAAAAAAATATTATGCCTAGTCCTCAAGAACGTTAAATTATTGCGAAAGTACGGAGGTCCGGAATCACGAGACTACTCTATCGAAATTTTATCGGTGGTTTTTAGTCACGTGATTCCGGACCACCGCATTTCCCCAATAATTTCAAGTACATGAGGACCAAGCATGAGTACTAGGCATTGGGAATCACGAATCACTCCAGACCACGAAATACACTTTCGCCATACTACTAGACGACCGTGTGGGTTTACGAGGGTAAAAACATCCATGCAGCTCATCCCAACGACTACACACAGGGCTCATCCAGCTGTCAAAACAAAAAAATATGGCAATAAGGTGACGTCACGAGCATAACCTATTTGCGGAAAATATTAAAAGTAGCACTCCTTTAAAAAATATTTTCCTTGTTGCGAATTTGCGAATCAGCTGAGATATCTGACAGGAATTATTTTTGTTGACAGTTGTGCATCGTTTACTTTATAGAACAAGAAAAAATAAAACAAAATTATTGTTAGGGATTACAAATGGTAAATTGTTAATTGATATTGCAATGTTGGATTCATCTCCTGAGGAGGAAGACTTTCCTGGAAGATTACTACACCAGGTAAATCTATCTCGATAGAATACTTTGGCTTTTATTATTTTATTTCCTCCAGTAAAAGTTTTTTCTTTTGAGTTAATTGTACCGATCACTCTAGATATTCATAAATAAATAAGAAGTAAACGACCACCAACAGTCAGAAAAGTCTTAAATATTTTAAAAAGTCAATATTTTGCATTCTAATGAAAAGAATACATATACCCATACTTGCAGATTCATATCAGATCATTTCGCAGTTGACCTGGCAATACCTCCTATCTGCTGTTTTCTCCAAAAAAATTTCATTTTTATAGATTTAATTTGTAGCCTAAAAATACACATAATACTAAAACTACTATTTTTATAAATTGATTAGCTTATATACTTTAAATACTGACTCAAAAATATAATTATTGAACCTATACTAAATTAAACAATTTTTTTGTTCCCCCTGCAAGAAATGTCATTTAAAAGGTTTTGTCAGTTCACCCTGGACTTTCTACAATAAAGCTTTGTTTGGTATTGAGTTAAGTGTAGGATTGTGTGTGTGCACTGTAAGAATAAAAGTGTAAAGCTGGCTGTCCATGAGAGCGGTTTTCCGCTCGTGGATGATAATTCAGCGTTGTGATTGGTTAGTGCAAATTTAAAATGCTATTCCCACCAATCACAACACTGAATTATTATCCGCGAAAGGAAAACCGCTCTCATGGACAGCCGGCTTAAATAGGTGTAAATAAGTTTAAAAATGTTTATGCTAAACGCACTGTAGAGTGTTACAAACGTCAAAAGTAAAAAAAAGGCTTTCATGGTTAGGTATATTTATAAACAAAAAGTTCAAGTTTTCCATACAATCTTTCCTTGTTTCCTATGCTTGTTCATACCCATGGTCCAAACACTTTGACAGAAATCAGCATATTATTTATTTATTTATTAATGGATACTCCATTTTACAACAGTTTATACAATACACAAAAACTACATAACAAGATTTAAAAAAATATAAATTTTAAATACATCACAGTAGAAAAAAACATCACAGACCAATAAGTCACTTAAAAAACATTAATAATTATTATTATAACTCTAACTTCAGCTAAAATAATAAAATAAAGTGTATCTAGCTTCACAACCTCGAAAATTGTCTATATAAGTACTTTAGTGAAAACTAGTTTTCACCAGAATCGAATAACACACACCTAATCCTGAATTATACTGACAATGCCAAACAGTTTTTTCTCATGTATGTACCTTAGTTAAAACTATCTCTGATAACAAACAGAAGCTATAACTGAATAAGGGGCTTGTTAAACTAACTCCTCAATAAGTATTATTCTACAGGGTTATTAATTAAGTTGGTATTTTTCTTTTAAAACTGTATAAAATGCTGGAAAATAAATCAATAAGAACATTTTTCAAATAAAATTATGTCCAAAAAACTTTCTTTCTGACATACAGGGTGTTAAAGTTTTAAGAAAAAAATTGCTTTTTATCATAATTTTCCTATCACTCTAGATGTTTTAAAAGAATTTGGTACACTTTGTTTGACAATACATTAAATTTTTTGCTGTAAATGTTAAAAAAAAACATTTGCCAGTTTTCTTCGAATAGGATTTGTATTAAATTTTAAAAAATAAAAAAATATAGTAGGCCATTCTTTCGAATCAATAGTATTTTTAAATACTCATTTACTTTGGAGTTAATTTGGTCTCTTGATATTTTCTCATATGATGAACGGTTTTCGTTTACAAGAATAAAAGCCTTTTTGATGCTTTTATAGTGTTAAACGGAAATACCAACTTAAAAATAACCCTGTATAATGTGACTTATTTGATGTGGAAAATGGTCAATATATTTCAGATACAAAACTCTATAAAAAAATATGCTTCCAATAAAATAATGTTATTTTTAGGCAGCCTTATGGGATAATACAGAATTACTTGAGGATCTTCTTGAAGGTGGACAACAGACCTTTATAAATTCCCAAGATAGCTGGGGACGAACCCCGTTACATGCAGCTGTAATAACTGATAACTCAAAATGTTCACAACTCTTGCTAAATGCTGGTGCTGATCCCAATATACAATGTGGTCCTATGGGAGAGTTCAAGGTATTACTTTTAAAAATCAGATACCTCTTGGGCCATGTTAATAGAGCTAAGTAAATGGTTTTACTTGAAGTAATAAAAAATGAAAAATATGAATTTTCGGTAATTATTTAGTATACGGTTTTCTGCTATTTTAACGATTTTTTAAAATATTTTGACGTACATGTTATTTATTAGTTGTCTTTAATAATAATATGAAGGCGCAGTTATGATTTTTTTTTTTTTTAATAATAAAAAATATTTTTTGGTATTTGTCCACTTTTATTATGGACAATTGGCAACGTTGTATAAATGGTTAATAATAAAAGAGGGATTATAAAGGGTGGTCAGGTTAGTTCAGGGTGGCTTTCCAGTGACGAAAATTTTGGTGCTTCACGCTCCAAGGCTTGAAGCTCTTGAACTGCTCTAAAAAGTTAGTCACTGGAACGCATCCTTAGACAAGGAAAGATAGATACTTTAAGAAATTTTAAACTTTCGTTGTTTTTAACCTTTCTTGGCTTTATAATAATAATCTCTTTTTCATATCTAATTCCATTTTAAATAAATAATTTAAAAAATCCATCTTTAACCATAAAAAACACGTTTGAAGCACAAAAACCAAAAGAGGGGTTGGTGCATGAGGGGCAAGGGGAAAGAAAAACGGAGCAGCTCAGGTGCATAACACTTTCCGTCACTGGAACGCCATAAAGTAGAACGAAATGCTCCTGAGTTACTCGGGAGCGCTCTGTTTGCGTCACTGGAAAGCCACTCTGGTTAGTCAACGTTTTTTTTTAATTCTTTAATTACACCAGAGACACTTTATGAATCCAGTTTGTGTGAATTCTTTCTTTTATTTACTCATAAATAGAATCAGACCCTTCCGATGTTGCCAAATACTTTCCATATTTAGCATGGTAAAAATTTTTATCTTTGGACAAACCACGAAGGCTAAAAGCCTAAATACTAACGTACCATGGGTGTCTTAAGCGAGGTAAGAGGGAGATTGTTGACACGGGACTTAAATACTTGAAGATTTGGGGGAAGAAAAGAGCCCCACGAGCAGCAGGTTCCACAATCTAGAAACTCTAGGGATAAAAGAACGAACAAAGTGAGAAGTTCGGGGCCTGTCCAGTTGAACCGTATAGGGATGCATATGCGCGGAACCACGAGTTTCTTTGTTGGGAACCGTGAGTGGAAGAACTATACTGGACAATTCTTCAGAGCAGAAGCCATGGAAGTACCTATAAAAAAGCGATAAATCCCCCACAGACCGACGATGGGCAAGAGAGGGAAGCCTTTCTGTAAGTGAAGGATCATTAATGAGACTACATATAACTTATGTTTTTAGTCGTTTTCCTTCTTAATTTTAGGTTATAAATTAATAATTTTATAATTATCATATTTTTTATCTTTATTCTCAAAAATATGCAAAAACAATGTAATTTTTACTTAATTTTACATGTGATGTTCAGTTTCATTAACTCGTTTTACCAATTTTACCCCGCCCAGCACCCCTTTTCACTCCCCGGTCTCTTAAGTTTGTTTATTGATATTTTTTTTAAAACGGAATATTTTGGATGTGCGCCACTTACGTTTTATTTAGATGAGTGTCTAAAATATGTAAGTATCAATAATTTTTAAAAACCCTTAAAATAGTAGAAAACCGTTTATTAAACTGTTACCAAATTTTCTAGAAAAAATAAAGCAAATTCCATAGTAATAGTTTTTGCTTAAGAGGATGCCGTAGCACGTTAAATTAGCTAAAACGCGAGTCGCTGCCGTTTTTAAATATTTGTTTTGAGAAAAAGTTGTACATAGAAAAGTTTCTTAAAATGATCCAAAGATTATCGGAAAGTTAATTGATTTTTGATAATGGTAATAATTAACACATTACATTTCCCAAAATTACAAAACCGTAAAAATAACCAACTTTCCGATAATCTTTGGATCATTTTAAGAAACTTTTCAATATACAACTTTTTTCTCGAACAAATATTTAATAAACGGCAGCGAATCGCGTTTTAGCTCATTTAACGTGCTACGGCATCCCCTTAAGCTTTTTTCACATAGCTCCATTAACCCATTATGTATTACTTTATTAGAAAAACTTGATGTGTATTCTTAGACTTACTGCTTAATATTACCTTAAAATAAATAATTTAAAAAAATGTTGCTTTGCTTTTTGAAAAAGATTTTTATTTACAATATTATATTTCTTTCAAGGTTTCTTAAAAACTAAATATAATTATTTTTTAGACTCCTTTGCATTTGTGTGCTGAATATGGCCATTACAACAATATTAAAACATTATTGCAACATAATGCTGATATTCAAATGAAAGATATTAACGGGCTGACTCCTTTGGAGATAGCTGAAAAATGTGGTCAGACCAAATGCGTTGAATTGTTTAAAGATGCTGCAGGTAAGTTCATTGAAATATCTAATGCATTGTATTTAAAATATCTTTTCATATCTTAAGCCACTTTTTATGAAAATACAACTAGAAATCAAAAATCAAAATTTAATCACTCTTTAATGATTTACCTTACAAGTTATATGAACACTTTTGAAGTAGTAAAGAAAACCTATACCTATTTAAGTAATTATAAAAATAATAAAATGTAAATGTAGGTCAGGCATAATAATAATAATATGTGGAATAAAATACAAGTCCATTATTTATAATAATAATAATAAAATTAATAAATGGTTTTTTATTCCAAAAAAAAAATAAATACATGAACCTGAAAGTTACATTTATATATAGATTTTTTGGAATAAAAGAAGATTTAATTAAATATATATAAAAGATATACAGGGTGTCCGGTGATGAGGCCATAAATGACAGGGGTGATAGAGTCAGTCAAAATGATGTTAGTACTTTATATAAAAAAAGTTCTATCACGATTTGTTAAGCCGCGTCCTCACTTGCTACTCAACACTGTTATCAACAACGTTATCTAACATGTTTTTAAAATTTTATAAAAAAGCAATAAGTTATTTGTTTTTCAAAGAAGTTTTAGAAATATGTAATTATCAGCAACAAGTTTTTGTAACATGCCGTAAAGACACGGCTTTAGGGAGATATTGACCTTTAAAGTTATATAAAAAAATCTTTTTAATTATAACTTTGGAACAGTACCAATACTTTCGCTTTCTGCTTTTTAAAAACCAAACCTAATGATGGCGGCTCAAAGACGAAACGTCTGATTTTAAAATTAATGACATCATTTTATAAAACAGAAAAAATAGCAGAGATGATGTGCCGTTTGTTTTAAAATATCTCTTTAAATAAACTAAGAAAAAAATAAAAACTCTTTTGCAAAATTTTTTTTTGTTTCAAGCGGCTAGTGGCAGGGCTTTTCCACTTAGAAGTATTGCAGCCGGCTGATTTAAAAAAGACAAGTTCTTCTTTTATTCTCGCACAAAGATCAAAGACAGCGCTCTTACATTTTCCGCTCTACGCTGGCCGCTTACGCTTAGTATCGTACCCGAGGCCTAAGTGTTGGTGTATTGGTAGCTGTTTTGTAAATATTTTGAAAGACAAAGGGTACACCTACTTGCCAAATTGTTAAAATTTGATATTTGTGCTAATTTGTTTATCCTAGAACAAATTAAAAAGTGAAGTTTTTAAGGCAATACAAAAAAATTCTTGGCATTAATGGGTTAATTGAATACCAAGCTGCAGGTGGGAAACAACAGTTTTTAGAAACATAACTTTTCTGCATGCATTATGATTTTTTTTTAATTAAAAATAGGTTACTTAAAGTTCGGTAGAAATATTTTGGAAGCCGCGAATGCTGCAATTCTAAATGTATAAAACGCCATCAAAAGGGGAACGGAAACTTTAAAAAGGTGGTGCCATTCTAAGAACAAGATCTTGACCAAGACAAAGTTCTAGCACATTTTGCAGACATAGTTAAACTGCGTATTAAATCTTTAACGTAATTTTGACGACCCATATCTTCTTGGATTTTTGGATTTTTTTGCTTTTTATTATCCAAACATACACGCCGTGCCAGGTCTTTGCGTTTAATTGACTTTGTGTATTGAACATTAGCTGGTAGTGATTAGACAAGGTCCCGCTTTGTTCTTGGTTTAAACTCTTTTCTACGCATTGACAAAAATCCCTCATGATCGTTTTAAAGAAGCGCCACATGAATTATAAGGTATATCGGCATTTAAGAATTGTTAAAACATTTTTCATTGGGGATCGACCGATATGATTTTTTTGGCCGATACCGATATTAGCATGGACGATATCGGCCGATACCGATATATCGGCAGACTTTTTATATGGTATTTTGCTATAAAAATAAACCAAGATCGTATAAGACTGTATTATTGTCGAAAATAAAGTCAATAAAAATATACCGATACTATTAAATTCGGTTTAAGCAAAATACATTAAAAGAAAAGAAAAAAAAGAACATGCAATTATATACTTAGCACCCCCACCAAGTAGCGAAGAAAGAGCAGAATCGTTAATTTTGTTACAATATAACTTACCTAAACTTAACTTTAGTTACTAATTATTATTATGACAATTTATCTGTACGTTGTTAACTTTTTGCATTTTCAGAAATTTGTGTTTTTTTTTATAATATTTCTATTTACAACGTTTTTTGTTTAGTGATTAGCTTTTTTGTTTTTATTTCCCTAATCTTGACTTCTAAAAATGCTTTTCCCAGCACTTCTCTAAGTCATGGAGCAAATTAGTTTGTTCAGAAATATCAGCCGATACCGATATCGGGGATGATTGGCGATATACCGATACTGATATCGGTTGAAGCTATAGATAACCTACATATAGATCCGCAGTGGCAAGAAGCATTTTTCGGATTTTTACGACCTCGCGCAGTAAACAAATGGATGTGTGGACGATCATGCGCATTTAAAAGCCGTGGCAAAATACAAACACCGACACCCCGTACCCTTCGTCCGCGGTCTGACCGTGACGCTCATTAGCTACTGTATTTCGAACAGAAAACCAGGACGCTGTCGACAAATTCTTTCCGATAATGCGGATAGTCTGTTTGGCGCCAGGTGCGTTTACCCTCAAGTTGCTTGCTCACGAACCGTTTTTTTCGCCCATGCAATGTATCTTTTGTTTTGCGCAGGTTATAACATTGACAATCCATCAAGATCAGTGGTCGAAGCCTATTTTTCATACCACTGTAAGATTCACTGAATTGTTCGCAGATTGTTGGTTGATCTCTCCGTGTGAATAATACGCAAAAATTAATATCGTGACGGGAGCTCTTAATATGTATCGGGCTTTAATCATAAAAGTGGCTGTATCATTTCAATTAGTATCATACCGGCATGGAAATCAAACCGCCGTCCTTGAAAAATATGTGCCTTTAATCCCCTCTACCAATCTACTATGTACTCTCCCGCAATTCACCGCTGCAACGAGCGCGCTGATTTGAGCAGAACGAGATCAGTGGCTGCCCCGGCCCACCGCTTCCGCCTTTCGTCGGACGACGACACGAACAACACACACCCCAGCACGAATATTTATTATGCTTTTAATACCCTATGGTTGACGAGTTGGTTTCCATAGCGGTGTGATACCAATCCAAATGATAAAAGTGGCTGTATCATTTGGATTAGTATCACACCGGTATATAAACCAAACCGCCGTTCTTAGAAAATATGTGCGTTTAATCCCTCTACCAATCTACTATGTACTCTCCCGCAATTTACCGCTGCAACGAGCGCGTTGATTTGAGGAGAACGAGATCAAGGGCTGCCCCGGCCACCGCTTCCGCCTTTCGTCGGACGACGACACGAACAACACACACCCCAGCACGAATATTTACTATGCTTTTAATACCCTATGGTTGACGAGTTGGTTTTCATAGCGGTGTGATACGTGATACCAATCCAAATGATAAAAGTGGCTGTATCATTTGGATTAGTATCACACCGGTATATACACCAAACCGCCGTTCTTAGAAAATATGTGCGTTTAATCCCCTCTACCAATCTACTATGTACTCTCCCGCAATTTACCGCTGCAACGAGCGCGCTGATTTGAGGAGAACGAGATCAGGGGCTGTCCCGGCCCACCGCTTCCGCCTTTCGTCGGACGACGACACACCCCAGCACGAATATTTACTATGCTTTTAATACCCTATGGTTGACGAGTTGGTTTCCATAGCGGTGTGATACGTGATACCAATCCAAATGATAAAAGTGGCTGTATCATTTGGATTAGTATCACACCGGTATATACACCAAACCGCCGTTCTTAGAAAATATGTGCGTTTAATCCCCTCTACCAATCTACTATGTACTCTTCCGCAATTTACCGCTGCAACGAGCGCGCTGATTTGAGGAGAACGAGATCAGGGGCTGCCCCGGCCCACCGCTTCCGCCTTTCGTCGGACGACGACACACCCCAGAACGAATATTTACTTTGCTTTTAATTCTCTATGGTTGACGAGTTGGTTTCCACACCTGTATATTTGTATGTGTTCATTTACCTACCACCACACACAGTAGTTTTTTTAAAGTTAAAACATGGTTTACGGACCAATAATAAATGATATAAAATGAAATATTAATCTGTAGTCGATGATATTTATGAACGTTCTAATAAAATAAAAAGGCTATTTTATTACTTTGCGTCGGTAGGCTTAACAAGGGGTTAACACTTTTATAGCAGGTTTACGATTATTTGAATTTCTATTAAATGAAACCTCACGTAGTAACCCGTTTATTTTATTCGTATCTGACAAGTCAATGGTTTTTAGCCAGGTTAAATATTACGTTGGTTTAAATAAAATACTTTTTCTTTATTTTATTATACAGGGCGTTTCCTAATCCGTAAAAAAGTAAAGGCTTATGACCACTCGTTCCATTTGAAAAAGAAAGTTGCTGGTGTCCCCTAGCGCTAAGCCACGTGACCGATAATAACTTTGTTCGCGGGTTTGATTCTGAACCGGTTCTGGGACTATTCGCATGCGCAGTGAAAAAAGCAGCGTTCGCGGTAAGTAAAATCCCGAATTTTTAGTAACAGTTCTGTGTTCGCGGGTTACAATGGAATCAGTTCGTTACCGGTTCGTAACCTGATTAGCAGTCCTGGGACTTATGTTGGAACTAAAAGTTCAGTTCGGAATTTCATGCGCATTGTCGACATGGTCAGCTGTTTTCTGTTTTTGTGGTACAGAAAAAAACCGTTTTATTACAGTTTATTTGTTTCTGCCACTTTTTATGCGGGTTAATATACCTGTTGAATATTTTTTTATATTTTTGTGATTCTGAGCGTATATAAACAAAGGATTTTTAATTGTATTCCGTATGAATGTATGTATGCAATAAAATAAATAAATAAATTGTTTGAATTTAATTTTTTTCTGTAGTATCCAATTTAACCATAAAAAATCCTAACCAAAAGGCTAGGTTAGAATACATCCTCAGCTGTATAGAAAATCGTTCGCGGTAAATAAAAATTCCGAACTAATAAATTACTAGACATGCGCTTTAAAACAATTCTAAACCAGTTCGGTTCTGGTTCAGAATCGGTTCATTACTAGACCCGCGAACAAAGCTATTATTTTTACAAAGAGTAGTTTAAATGACATCCTGTTACCCAAATTTTACCCGATCTCAATATTTTGTCCCATTCAAAAGATAAAGTGGGTTAACTCTTTTAATTGAAGATATGTTCTGTAGTTTGGCGGATTCATTTAATAGGTGATATTTATTTGGGTACACGCCAAAATAAAATTAAAAGTACTAAAAACCAAAAAAATTTAAACAAGTAAAAGATAATTAAAAATCGACGTTTCGGTGGCAAATCTGCCACCGTTGTCAAGATAAATGGAATAAAAATAATAAAAATAAAAACTTACTATTATTTAGGTTTTAAAATTCAATATTTTTCTGTTTTTCTAGGATATTCGGAAATTCTGAAAACTTTGACATTAAATGTCAAAACATGTGACAAGTGACAAAAAATAACCCGATACCTATATTTTTTAACATAATTCTTATACCACTTACAAAAATTAATATTTGATAATTTCATTATAGGTTTCGGACCATGCATAATGTTTTAAAAAGATTTTTTTTGTAAAATTATTACTAAAACAGTTTTTTATGGGGCAAAGTTAACACATTGTATAAGGATTAAAAAAAAGACTAAGGCCTCATTTACAACCAATTCTGAAATTTCAAATCGACGTTTAAACAATTGGTTAAACTTCACTGGTCAAATTCAAATTTTATAGTAAACGGGCTCTTTTTAAATAAAACACCCTGTATATTACATCACTATTAAATGGATAGTTTAAAGAACTCCAAGAAAAGACTACATTTGATATATCTATTTTTATAGTTTTGGAAATATGACGATCCAAATCTGAAAAATATAATAAATATCCATTATGTCTACAGCTCTAAGCTATAAGCACTAAGTTTGGTGTTGTAGGTAAAATGGACAGTATATCTACTATTTTTAAGATTTTGATGGCCATATTTCTAAAACTATAAGGGGTAGACATATCAAATGTTGTTTTTTTTTTAAAAACTCTTTGAGGGATCTTTTGAATGGTAATATAATATGTAGTGTTCCATTTAAAAAAGTATTTTTTTCAATAAATCAAAAACCCGATGTTTAATTGTTTTTTTGTTGGCAGCACGTTAATCAGCGAAAAAAATAGTACAACTTCACTAAGTTAACCGAGTTTGTATCTCCAATAATACAGAAGTTAGCAATAGTGTCGACTTAAATTTGATCACCCTGTATAGAAGAAATATTGTTCCTAACACTTGCGCAAAGTGTCTTTCCCGCACTTAAGCTTGTCTGAACTCCGCTTCGCGTCGTTTGTCTAACTGCTTTTGCTAGCTGTAAAGTATCACTTTGCGCACTTTTTAGGAAAATAACTATTTAACGTTTTGTGATATAATACAGGGTGATTCAAAAATCGATCACGAAACTTAAGGGGGTGATTCTACTTGACAAAGTAAGGGTAGAGCTTAATATATATTTTTTCAAAATGTCATTTGTTTTCGAGTTACAAGCCGTCAAAGTTCAATTTTTATTTTGTTTTTTTCGCCATATTGTATTTATTTTTTTAACCAATTCAGTTGATACATTTTATAGACAATCAAAAACCTAAAAAATAAGGTACTCTTTAGTAAAGTCGATAAACCTCACCGTTTAGGCACCAATAGACATCAAAGTTTTAATCAATTTCAATCAAATTACCTACATACATAGAGGGTGTCCAGTAACTCAACCGACAAACTTAACCATACGATTCTACAACAAATATCTAATAATATCTAAACAAAATTAAAAAAAAATGTTTAATTTAACACACCGTAGTTCAAAAACTAAGACGTTTAGGACATATCTTTATATGAAGTTTTTCTTATTTTCTGTTGTAAAATCGCCTCGTAAACTTTGTCCGTGGAGTTACTGGACACCCTGTACGTATGTAGGTAATTTGATTGAAATTGATGAAAACTATGATGTCTATTGATGCCCAAAGGGTCATTTTTTAATTTTTTGATTGTCTATAAAATGGCGCTCCCAGCTTTGCGATATCTGTCAAAATAAAAAGTTATGATGTAAATAAATTTTAAGTTTTAGGTAAAGTGCCCTCTGGTGGTATTTAAAAAGTACTTTTGTCTTAAAATATTAGAATTTGCAAAGCTTGATTTGTGTGCCAAATATCAACTGGATTGGTTAAAAAATAAATGCAATATGGCGAAAAAACCAAACAAAAATTGAACTTTGACGGCTTGTAACTCAAAGACGAATGACATTTAAAAAAATATATATGAAGCTCTACCCTTATTTTGTCAAGTAGAATCACCCCCTTAAGTTTTGTGATCGATTTTTGAATCACCCTGTTTAAAATACTTTGTATAAAGTTTAATACGTTACCTAAAAGGGAAAAGAAGTTAACAAAAAATAAATTAAAGGTTAATGATGGTATTTAAAAAGCGAAACGTCGAAATTAAAATACAAATTCAGGGATATAATGATCTTAAGTTGTTCTATTAGTGCTTTTACAGATACTTGAAATATTTAAAAAAAACACCGCACATAAAGGTATTAAATTACTAATTGATAGTCCCACAACTATCCTCTCTTAAACATCTTCCTAACTCTTATAGTTTCTAAGATTACAAAACAAACGCAGAACGATGCAGATATCTCTTTCACAGGATCTTAATTTAATATTGGATTGGGGCGCCAAAAATCTCGTCCATTTTAATGCATCCAAAACACAATCATGTTCCTTGTCGCGAAAAGAGTCATCAAATACTCATCCTGTACTTATGAGCGGCCAAGTTTTACAGAGCAAAGACACCTTCAATCTTGTGGGCGTCACATTTGAAAGTAACCTTAACTGGCATAAACACATTGTATCTATAGCCACGGCAGCTTCAAAAAAGCTTGGATTTCTCTTTCGAGCCAAAAGTATTTTTCCGCTTCTAATTTATACACTTTATATGTGTCCCAAATCCGACCTCCCTTGAATTATTGTTCTCATATCTGGGGCATGGCGTCCCCCACAACCCTAAGCATTCTTGATTCTATTTAAAGAAGAACTATTCGTCTCAATAATGATCCTTCACTTACAAAAAGGCTTCCCCCTCTTGCCCATCGTCGGGCTGTGGGGGATTTATCGCTTTTTATAGGTACTTCCATGGCTTCTGCTCTGAAGAATTGTCCAGTATAGTTCCTCCACTCACGGTTCCCAACAGAGAAACTCGTGGTTCTGCGCGTATGCATTCTTATACGGTCCAACTGGACAGGCCCCGAACTTCTCACTTTGTTCGTTCTTTTATCCCTAGAGTTTCTAGATTGTGGAACCTGCTACCCGCGGAGGTCTTTCCTTCCCCCCAAATCTTCAAGAATTTAAGTCCCGTGTCAACAAACTCCCTCTTACCTCGCTTAAGACACCCACGGTACGTTAGTATTTAGGCTTTTAGCCTTCGTGGTATGTCTAAAGATAAAAAAAAAACATTTCCCATCAATTTTGAACACATTTTTTAATGACAAAAAAACTATTTATATCGAGTGTGACGTGATTATTTTAACCCCCAGGGGAAGTAATTAAATGCTTATTTATAGAATAACCAGGAGTAACCTTTAAACAACGTAGTATTTGATATTTTATACACTATTAATTCAAAATGATAACCTTTGCACTATAAAATTAAATTTTAGAATCGCTCCAGATAATAGGGCTTTTTGAATACAGGCTGCCTTTCTCATTTGCCTGAACTTTTCCCAGTTATGCAGTAGCAATTTGTCGTGTGGACGCGTTTCGATTATATCGCTCCGATTTAAAATTGTTTTCTGTGATTTGAATCGGACAAGAAATAATAAAAACATGAGTGCATACAAAACTGTGGGACGGTGTTGTTTTACTACCGTATTGTTAGTAATTTTAGCCTATTTAATAATTTTATTATTAAAAGGAAGTTTAATTTCAACGGATGGTTTGTGACTGGAAATTAGCGTTTAAAGTAGCGTAAGTAATGGTTTGAAATTACGTCAAGTTTCTATATCAACCACAAACAAATATAATAGTTTTAATAGCTTCGTGTGAGAATTATTCCCTTGATATTTAACTCACGAATGGCCATGATTTTCCGGCGGTCGTGTATTGATTTTGCTAAAACAGGGTGACTATCAGCTGTTAGCACCCCTCTCGGTTTGCAGTGGGGTTGGAAGTTTAAATAAAAGTGATCTGTTTTACATGTGTTTTCAAGTATTTTATATACATATTTTAATTTACATTTATTAATGGTAGAACGTATTTTTATATACTTGTAAATATTAACTTTTTATATACTATGGCAAAGAAGGCCTAGACGGCGCCGCACGGCAGATTTGGCATTTGACGCTTCTGAGTACTTTTCTGATGATTTTAGCGATTTTAACGCAGATAATGGCAAGTATTAAATTCCCGCTTTAATGTTTACATAGTACTTAATAAATAATATTGTTATAAGGTGTAGGTAAATTTCTTTAAATTGAACTACTTAGGCCATTAAATCATTTAATGTTTCTTATCATATACAGGGTGTTTTCATAATTATGGTACGAAACTTCAAATCAAATCAAATCAAAATAAGCTTTATTGTTTTAAGAAACAGGTTCTTGTTTACAAAGCAGCAATACATAAAGACAATATTAAAGGAAAATAATACACAAAAAACAAAACTAAAATAAAATACAAGTATAGAACACTTAAACGATTATAGACCACCAAACTATTTTATACAACAAAATTGCACACCATTAAGTATCACAGACCAACATTGCAAAAATTAATATATTACCTAGCCTAACGTATAAGATAAATAAATGTATAAAATATAAAAATAAATAAATACACAGATAATAAAATTGAGATATTATAAAATAAACACAAAGTTAAGAGAGAATAATTCAATTAACCAAGTTAACGTAAACAAGATATAGAACACTAAGACCTCTATAAACCACCAACACTATTTAACACAATAAAATTGCACAACCGTAAATATCACAGTTTAACATTACAAAATTAAATATACCCAGCCCAAGATGTATAAAATATAACAATGAAATACATAAAATAAATATACAGGTAATAAAAATCGTTATTTAAACATTATACACTACAATAACAAAATCATTAATAAAATAATCTAAAATTCATCATTATAAAATTCCTCTAAACTATAATAGGCCTTACTATGCAAAAGCAATTTTACAGAGTGTTTAAAACTTTTATTATTTTCAATATTCCTATACACTCTGGGCAAGTGGTTATAAATTTTAAAGCTCTTATAAATCAGCGAGCTTTTAGTCAGTGCACTTCTTGGTATTGGCAACCTCAGCTCTTCATTGTTCCGAGTATGGTATCTACTTTCAATTATTTGATTTCCATACTTTTTATGGATTAGAGACACTGTCTCCAAAATAAAAATACAGGGAAGCGTCAATATTTTCTTACGAATAAAAAAGGCTTACAATGATCTCTCGGTTTTAATTTGCAGATATATCTTAGAGCTCGCTTTTGAAGAACAAAAGTAGACTGTATCAGCTGTTGAGTACTAAAACCCCAAAAAGCTATACCATATCTAAGGTTAGAATCTACTAGTGCAAAGTAAACAGACTTTGCCATAGAATGCCCTAGATTACTCCTGACAACTCTAACAGCGTAACAAGCTGATGCCAATTTTTTATTTAAGTTTTTTATATGATTGACTTAAAGGGACAATCTCTTATGTCTTTTTATAAAAAAGTTAGATAATACCGAAATGCTTATATAGTTCAATTTTGACTACACCTACAAAAAATCCGTTCTACATTTATCCCTAAAGTTATTGATATTTTGCCAGATGAATATTTGCTAAAATATGTAAATGGTTGTACAAAAATTATTTTGGGCCAGCGAGTTATTTTTAACTGTTTTTGTTTTTTATTTACATTTTATTATTTATACAAAGTAAAATGAATTCGAAGCGTCATATTGAAATCTTGTAATGGTTAAATAATACGGTGAGGTAAATTGTGTAAAGTAACATATTTTAATGCTTAATATTAGAAATTTCAAGATCCATAATTGCTGTATTCCTTTTATGCTCCAGAACTGCCCGGAACGACACCATAAGTGTTCCTTTTACAATTTTTTGACATTTTCTCATGTTGTAGAACCGTTCTTGACACTATTGACAGTTCAGAGAACGGTTCTACAAGAACTCCAGAACCGCCCGGAACGACACAATAAGTGTTTCTTTTACAATTTTTTGACATTTTTTCATGTTTTAGAACCGTTCTTGACACTATTGACAGTTCAGAGAACGGTTCTACAAGGTAAAGGAATACACCAATTTGGTGTATTCCTTTTATACTTCAGAACCGCCCGGAACGACACCATAAGTGTTCCTTTTACAATTTTTTGACATTTTTTCATGGTGTAGAACCGATCTTGACACTATTGACAGTTCAGAGAACGGTTCTACAAGGTAAAAGGAATACACCAATTGATGTAATTGTCTGTATTTTTGTTTTTTTAAACCATATTTTCCTAGATGTTTTTAAAAGAAAAGATATACATTGTGTCTCAGGATAGTTGTTACAAGAGGGCAAATGGACCAAAAATTATTAAGTTAAAAAAAATGGGAAAACTGGTCGCTTGGTCCAAAACTAATAAATACAAAATTTTTAGAGAGTTATAACCAAAAATATAAAAAATGCCCATGAGCCAGTTACTTTTACTTTTAAAAATAAAACAAAATTGCATAAGTAAATGTCGTAGAGAATTGAGTTTTATGTCAAAATTTGAAGGTAAAGCATAAGAGTAAAAAAAATGGAATAAAATTGTCAATTTCTTACATACGCATTACAACTTAAATAATTGGCAATTTTAAAAAGTGTTAATGGATAATGTAAAAAATTGACAAACATAATTTTTTACTTTAATTCTTTAACTTTTAATTTTGACATAAAATTAATTTGTCTATAACATTTACTTATACAACTTTGGCCAATTATTTTTAAAATAACGGTACTTTACTATTGGATATTTTTATATTTTTAATTATAACTCGCCCAATCAATAATCAATCGGAGTAAAATTTTGTATTTATTAGTTTTGGACCATGCGACCAGTTTTCCCAAAAAACGTTTATAAATTCCGAAATTTTTGGTTTATTTGACCTCTTGTAACACCTATCCTGGGACACAGTGTATAAGATGCGTTTTATTTTTATATGCGGACTCACTTTTGGGTCCCTAAAATATAACTGTGTAACCCACAGTTCTTTGGTTTATTGGTAATCTCCCCCTCTAAACTTTTGAACGGGGCAAAATAACTCCTAATACTAAAACTATTTTTTTTTGCATAAAAATTATTGTGGACAGGTGGACGTCATTAACTTTTTTTAAGTAAAATGAGTGTCGCGTTTTAAAACAATATGCTACATGAGCTCCTTTCATTCCAAAATTATTTTTAATCTAAAAAGTATAAAGTATAACCTCTTACGGCCCCGATATTTTTTAATTCAAAATTTATGGGAGAGGAGGTTTTTAAAAGACGCAGACTTATTGTATGTAAAATATTTGAGTTAAGTTAAAACCCGCGTTCAATTCCCAGCCGGGAAGACATTTTTAGGTAGTAGTTATTTAAAAATAAATGTCTTAATAGAACAAAGACGTACAAAACTTGCCACAAGAGAATGGATTTTTTTCAATAACGTGGAATCAATTAATATTAAAAAGTCAATTGGCGAGTGTTATTTTCTGGTACTAATATTTATGTAAAATTGATAAACTGTTTCAATTTTTTTTATATTTAAAAATGTGCCCTTTGCTTATTTTCTTTACTTTATTCTTTGTTGGTAAAATAAATGCAGATGTAAACCAGGGTCAAGGTTCATTTTTATTACAAAAAAATTATTAAAAAGTTTTAAAAGAAGTGAAAAAAATTATGTGAATTCCTTCATAAAGTCACTTTATTTGGATTGTAATGATAACATTTTCTAAATATTACTAAAGACAATTGTAGTTTCACTATAGACACCCAGAACAATTGCTAACATGTTGGTCATCAGCTTGGACGCTCGCTTCGTGGAATTTATGAAGCGGGTATCCATCGAGTATATACGTAAACACTACGTATAATTTGCCACTTCATACATTCAGCCAAGCCAACGTCCAAACTAATGACCAAAAATTTAGCATTGTTCTGGGAGTCATAGTAAAACTACAATTGTCTTTGATATTACATAGAATATTAACCTTTCCTTCGAAGTGATATTGTTTACTCTCCTCGAGAATATCATCCCTTATAGCAGAAAAGAAAAATTTAATTTTTCATTATGTTAATTAAGTTTCTTAATATTTTGATAAAATGACTTAATCGTCTTCTCCAAATGTTTATTTTCTTGATATGTATAACAATTTAAAGAAGTGTTGTTACCAAAATACTTACTTTTAGATGCCAAAGAAAAAGCAAGATTGGACATCCATGCTGCCATCGGGCATGCATGTGCTCAGGGAGACGCCAATTCGGTACAGCAACTTTTATCCTCCTTACAAAAAGATGCTGAACTTATTGTTAATATGGCCCCGAGTGGAGCCAACACGATACTATTTTCGTAAGTAAAAGGGTTAAAAAGTTTGTTTATACAATTTTGTTTATTAATAGAATACAGTGCTTATAGAGTAAGAGCCCGTGACCGGCAAACCTTCGTCATTTTGTAAAGCTGAAAGTTTCTTAGCGCATGCTCTCAACATAGGTAAAGGCGATGGTAGACTTTGAAGTTTGACTCATAGTGGCTTTGGTAGGTACCAAGCACCAAAGGTAATTTAACTGAAACATAACTTTCGTCATTTTGTAAAAGCTAAATTTCATATATGTTACTTGGGTGCCTAGTAGTTTTGACAGTTCTAACCCCTTGGCAAAAAATATAGGGTGTGATTCCTTAGCTTATTTTAGGAAGAAAATAAGTATAAACATATGTCCTAAACCTCTTAACTTTTGAGATATAGAGTGTTATACTTTCAAAAAGAATATATATATTTTTTTAAATATCCTAACTATTCTTTACCCAGTTTTGTTTTAATTTGGCAGTATTATTAATGACATTAAGGGGTCTAACTTAATAACCTATAATGAGTCAGTCCAGTGGCGTTTTGAGAGGCAACTGAAGGAATACTTTCAACAAAAACCGGTACGCCATTGACTGTGTAAATGTGTTTTTGTGCTTTCTTTAGATTAATTAAATAAAAATACTGCTTTTATGTCTTACAATTTGTTTCCGTATCTTGTTTAGTTAAAGAGAAAAAAATCCCTTAATTGCATATTTTTAGACAATAAAAGAAGCATTGCGGGATCTTTTTCTTTTAAAAATTAGGTTTTTATGTAATTATGTAACAAAAATTATAAATACTTATTTAAATAAGGTTTATATCCAGTATAACAGTTTGTACTAAAAAAGTGTTTTCGAATTTTTTGATTTTTGAAACTTTTAATACCCTGTACCTCAAAAGTTAAGACGTTTAGGACATATGTTCATATAAACTTTTCTTCCTAAAATAAGCTAAAGAATCATACCCTGTATTTTTAGCCATTAATTAAATTATACCCTGTATAAGAGTTATAGGGTGTTTAAATAGATATGTCCTAAAAATATTTTGATGTATACAGAGCGTTGCAAAATCCATTTTTTAAACCATCCTCACAGCAACAACTTTTTTTATACATCGAAAAAATTTTAAGTACATGCCTATTTGGAAACCCTACAAATCTTATATAAGACTCTTTGTTATATCTTGTTAAATAACAGAAATATTGGACTTCCTTTGACCATTGGGCCACTCCAAAATGTTGGTCTGCCTGGTGACTAGGAAAATATCTTCTAATATGTACCCAAGTAACAATATAAAATTCAGAATTTACAAAACGGCAAAAGTTAAGTTTTAATTTATTATTCTTTGGTACCTGGTACCTGCCAAAGCCACTATGTGTCAAACTTTATAGCCTTCCATAACTTTTACCTATGGTGGGAGCATGCGCTGACAAACTTCAGGCTTTTACAAAATGACGAAGGTCTGCCGCACACGGGCTCTTGAACTAATAAGTCTTTAGACAGGGTTTAGCAAAAACCAAAGAGATAGAACAAATCTGTTTTCGCAATTTCGATTTCAATTTGTAAAACGAATTCAATGGTAAAAGCAAATCATGGCCAACTTGATTCGTCTTGGAGATACAGAGTGTATTTAAAATTTTGTTAATTTGACCAGGTCCTTGTAACTCGCTTGATATTAGAGATAGAGGAACAATGTAAAAAGGAAAGTAAAATGTAGGTACGCCACTAAATTCTACATAAAAATCCCTAAAACTTTACTATTTGCATTTTTCTTTTATCTCTAATATCAAGCGAGTTGCAAGGGCCTTGCTAAATTGACCCTCTGTATCTCCAAAACGAATCAAGTTAGCCATGGTTTGCTTTTACCATGAATTTGTTTTAAAAATTGAAATCGAGATTGCGCAATCAGATTTGTTCTCTCTCTTTTATTTTTCGCTATACCCTGCAAGGTCAACGAAAAGGCGCCAGACTGTACATTTTTCTAAATAATTTTCCGTAAAAACATAGCCTGTGACTTCATACATCCAACAACTTTTGTGTTTTAGAGATAAGGCTTGGTCTACTAATTATTTTGTTTGAATAATAGGCAGCAGCTGTAATTTACGTTTAATTAATTTATGTTTTTTTTTCAGCGCCTGTGAGTCTGGAAATCGACAAATAGTAAAAATTCTCCTTGATTATGGTGCCGATGGTCGATATCATTCGGTCACAAAATATTCTCCTTTATATATAGCCTGTTACCAAGGATACAAAGAGATTGTAGAGATGCTTTTGCTTAAATTTCCAGAACTTGTCCAGGTAAATACAGTGCATTTCTTTAATGTCTTCCTCCCTTTATTTATTTTTAAACTAATCAATTAAAAAATTATAATAATAATAATAAATTTGAGGATTTGAAATTACTGCATAAATATTATATTTTAAAAGGAAATTGACAGATACTTTAAAAATTACATAAATACCTGATTTGGATGGCCATATTTCCAAAAGTAATAAAGTTAGAAGTACTTTGTATGTTGTATTTTACTAAAGCTCTTGTAAAGATCTCTTTTTATGGTCGTACTTATAATAATGTACAGGATAGGTCAAAAAGCATGTTTTTTTTCATGAAGCATATTATATTACCATTAAAAAGAAACCTATCACCTTAAAAAGTGCATCTAATATTAGTATGGCCCTCTTAATCAGGTATTTAGATCATTTTTAAAGTACCGCCATTTTTGTAGTAAGTTAAGGTATTAACTTTATATTCTAGGAATATAAAGTACTCGTCGGAAAATATAAGGAATCGAATTAAAAATTACTTTTACATAATATGCAAACTTCTTTATTTACTATAAATTTATCTTTTTTAGCAATATACTGTGGAAAGGTGGTTGCCCATACATGCGGCTTGCATAAATGGACATACGCAAGTTTTAGAACTTCTATTTTATTTTCCTACCCGTCCTATATACTTCGGAAATATAGGTAAGTCCAAAAATAATATACCCTGTTTATTGTCCTGTTGCTTAAGAAGTGTTTACAGTTCAAATTTTAGATCAAAATGATATTAATTTTTCTATAACAATTATTTAAATAAAACACACAAACTGTAAAATGATTTTTTTACATTAAATAATAAAAGAAATATATTTTGAAGCACAATTACCAAATCTAGAACAGAAACGATATTTTTAATGGGGTGAAAAATAAAAATTAAAACACTTAAATTCGTTAGCTTAATGAAGAAGATTTTTAATTTTAGTATATTGTTACAGACTTTTTAAAAAATGTGTTTAGATTAAATAATTTTAGAGAGTTAAAATCATTTAATTTAGTTTGTTAATTTTTTAAAATAATTTACCCTAATTTTTCCAAGTTTTTTCATCACTTTCGGAGGTTTTCGAAAACGCCCGAATTATCCATTGAGAACTTTTATGCCATCCTGTACTATGGAATTTTCTCGACATTTCTCCAAAATTCTAGACCATTCTTCACTCTTCCACCATACTATAAAAGGGCGACAGAAACCTCCGTTCCAGTTATTATAGTTTCGACTTTTATTGTGCTCATTTCGAGACATTGACAACTAAACATTTTGTCGTAGTTGTAACCATAGTTACGTTACATTGTTAATAAAGGGTATAAAAACAAATAGAGGTGTTTTTATATGAGATGTGAGGTATACTAGCACTATTAATCAGAGGTATGTTTCAGAGATGCAACAGAACAATGGGAATATTTTATGCCATTTGATGTAAATGAGAGAGATGCTACTGGTCAAAATATTTTATATGTTGCTTCGCTATTGGGAAATAAAAAACTAGTAGATGTGATACTTAAATTTAAAGTTAAAGCAACACGAATTATACAGTCCGTAAGCTCGGTAAGCCAATGTAGGTTACTTCATTTTACTAAATATGTCAAAAACTATTAAATACTTGTAAAATTAAAATAGGAAATCCTATGTAAATTTTAAGGGGTAAATTAGTGGTTCCCTAAACATTTTACAGAAAAAATTAAGATAACTCTTGAAGAGATCATTTTGAATTCTCCGCGCCTAGTTTCAAAATTTTAATAAGGGAATCTGAATTATTCAGTTAAATGTAATTGACACCAATAAATTTTTATCGAATCGACAGGGAGCCACCAGCAATATCGTATCACTGATTTATTGACACTTTCATCAGTGACATCATTCATTTTGATAGATGCCCGCAGTGGTTTATCTGAACCGAAAATTTGGTAATTTTGCAATTATAGAAGGAACAGTTAAAAACACTGGTGCTCTGACAAGAAAAATCACAAAATTTACAATACCGGCATGTTTATCGCCGCGGTCGTTTTACATGATTTTTAGATGTTGAATGATGGCAGTTGATCATCGCAACAGGATAGAAATTCTTTTTTTTGGTCGCAAATTCTTAAACTTAAGTACTCCAACTTAAAATAAATGCTTGAAACTCCTTAAAAACCCATATGCAATATAAATTTACACTTCTTAACATCATCATTTTTTTATGGCACAACCAAATGTCACATGTTTGGTTGATTCGGTAGTATTCTATCAGTAATCCGATGATTATTATCCTACATGATATATGACTTGTGAAAGATGTATGTACAATCATCAATAAATATTATTATTATTATTATTATATAGGTACGATATATGATTTTTTTAAATAGAATACCCTGGATATTATATCACCACCAAAAAATCTTTTAAAATGCTTTAAAAAATTCTACATTTGATGTGTCTATCTGAATTAGTTTCGGAAATATGACCATTCAAATCTTAAAAATAATTTTAAATTATTCTCGGAAGCGAAATAGAGATACATCTTCCCAACTTTTTTATTTTTTAACGTATAAAATAAATAAAAAACACTGTTTTGTTGGGTAGATTCTGTGGAATCCATATCTTTCATCAGAATGCTTTTTATCTTTTAGGACATACAGTGTAGGACAAAACATATTAAATTTTAAAATGGAAAACCTTGTAAATTATAAAAAAATCTTGTATCTGTCCTTACACTCAGAAGTAGCAAAAACTGATAAAGAAAAAGGTAAAAAATCTTTGACAAAAGTAGCGAGACTTCGCGAGACTGCATCGGAAACACAACAATAGCTCTTATTATTTAAACTCTTTTACTTTTTTAGTAAACAAGGCTAATAATAAACTAAGTAGATTAAATGTTGTATATTTATATTTACTTAAAACACATTTTCAAGTTTCTTATTACCCCAATAGAAGTCAGTCATATCCTTTTATAATTTCGCGTACATGTAGTTTGGAGTATCTACTTTGAAATACACAGCATGAGCCATTAAAATTTCAAAGTTGCTTTTTAGTCAAAATAATGGATTTTCTATCCCATAGTGTATCGGCGCGTCGCTGTAAAGGATAGCGGCGCCTTTGCATAAAATAGTCCGATTGCAGGGCGGCCTTTTTATGTTTTCTGTATTATTTTCAAAGGGCACCGAATTTGCGGCTTTAAAATGTTCTTACTATACATTTAATTGAATAATTCAAGATTCTCTTATTAACTTTTTGAAACTCTGGCAGGAGGGTTTGTTCATACTGGTCTCTTCGAAAAGCTATCCTACATTTTTCTGCAAAATGTACAGGGGAGCCAATAATTGACCCTCCTTAAATTTACACGGGATGTCCGATGTTCCGCTCGGCGACTCACCACCCGGTATCGCGTTTAGTAAAATATGATAAACCTTTTTTTACGTAGGGAGGAAGTTATCTCAACACCTTTATCTCGAAACAGTGTTAGAGGTCCGTCAGAAGACGAATATCCGATGGTATAATGAACATTATGTCGAAACTGGCACATCTATCACGAGATACTTCAGTGTGAAAATGAGTGTGAAATTTATAGACTGTGTAAACAGTCTTTTCCTAATTATTTAAAAGCTTTTCTAATCAAGTTATTGCTGGAGTGCCCTCAGGGCTCTGCTCTCTGGCACCAACATTGTTTCTTCTACACATCAACGACCTTCTCATCGTCCAACAACCAACTCCATCTGGGCGATAGTTTCGCCGACGATAGTACCCTTCACTCGAGTTTTCAGGCTCCCTCAACCCATCACTAAACCTGGCTTGGAAAAACAAACGCAGAGCGATGCAGATATTCTTTCGCAGGATCTTAATTTAATATTGGATTGGGGCGCCAAAAATCTCGTCCACTTTAATGCATCCAAAACACAATCATGTTCCTTGTCGCGAAAAGAGTCATCAAATACTCATCCTCTACTTATGAGCGGCCTAGTTTTACAGAGCAAAGACACCTTTAATCTTGTGGGCGTCTCATTTTGAAAGTAACCTTAACTGATGGCATAAACACATTGTATCTATAGCCACGGCAGCTTCAAAAAGCTTGATTTCTCTTTCGAGCTCAAAAGTATTTTTCCCGCTTCTAATTTATACACTTTATATGTGTCCCAAATCCGGACCTCCCTTGGAATATTGTTCTCATATCTGGGGCATGGCGTCCCCCACAACCCTAAGCATTCTTGATTCTATTCAAAGAAGAAGCTATTCGTCTCATTAATGATCCTTCACTTACAGAAAGGCTTCCCTCTCTTGCCCATCGTCGGGCTGTGGGGGGATTTATCGCTTTTTATAGGTACTTCCATGGCTTCACCACTGGATTCTTCGTAAAAATATCTACTTATTTAGTTTTACTTTGGTTGTAAGTTACAAGACAACTCAAAAACGAGGAGGTTCCCAAAATGGGAGAAAGAAAATAAATTTCGACCTGTATGTCTACAAAACTAAGGGAGCCATGAAAAATCTTTTAGTGTCATCTTTCGTCTTATCAAAAAGTAGCGACAGTTTGTAATAACCAAGATACCCTGCAATTGCCACGACAATTTGGACACCCTGTACACATTTTTGTAACCCTTTAACTTTGTAGGATGTAAGTTGCAGCTCTGTCGAAGAAGATTCAAACTATTCCTCCTCAGGTTTAGTAGAAGCTTGTAAAATCTGCGATGTTCCTATAGTTGATCTCTTATTAAAACGAGGGCTAGAGATGATGAATGCAAAGCATTGAGTGTTGCAGTGGTTAATAAAGATGAGACGTTAATTGCCAAATTACTTTCCACCAAAGTAAGTAATATAATTATTTTTTGTTTTTACTTTTAGAGTTTATATTAGCTTACTTTTCAAAATAAAATATTGTGACGTTGACATTTTGAAATACTACTTGACGTCACTGGGGCAAATGTACCATATGGAACTATCTTTTTGGGACCATGAGACCGGTGGACAAAAGACTAACTTTCCATTTTATTAACTAACTTAATTTAGTACGGGCATACCCCCACTAGGGGTAGCCCGTACAGGGCTTAACTAAACTTTAAACTTTTTTCTGAACTTCACTGTTACTACCTATTTCTTATCTAATATTTTTCTAATTTCTTTCTCTTTAAATATTAAATTTTGCAGTGTTTGTTTTTGCATTTCTACGCGACCCAGTTTGTTTAATGTTTTTATATTATTATAAGGAGTAACCTAGAAAATTGTTTAATTTATACTTTAAAAACCTTGACACCTCACGTATATCTTTATTTAGCAAAATTCCCAATGTTAAGTAACCTAGTTAAAATGTATACTTATTTTAAAATTCCCAAAAAATGTATATTTTAAAATTCCCAAAATGTAAACTATTTTATACTAGGTGTTCACAATATTTCTTTTATAGGATGTCTCATTATGGCTATAATTGCGAAGTATATGCCATTAACAAAGCAGTCATAGCCATTCTAGTTTGGGAGCTACGTGGGGTAATACTGAATTTTTTTATTTTCAGTTGCCAATGTTTGTGTTTTTGTTTTTAATTGGAACATCCTGTACATTTCCTTTCAAATTTCTCTTTTTTAAACTTTTTAAAAATTAATAACATTGATTTTCGTAATCTATTGACAAAATTCTTATCCATCCTATCCATTTTTATAATTCACTTATTTTTTTATTAGCCCATAAAGTTAAAGCTCTCTTCTCAGATATTTTTTTAATTAACTTTATTACTCGTGGTAGCGGTTACGTTACGGCTTTTAAAATTAGATTTTAATAATAACCTTATTAATATTCCTAATTAAGAAAAAAATAATAAAAAAAAATGTTTCGCATTGGGTCAAAGAAGTTAGAAACTATAGTTTTAACAAAAATTGTGCTGCATTGCAATGTCAAACCATGGTTACTTAATGAATGTTTTTGATTGAAATATAAACATTATAGTCTAAGAGCTGGTAAGCATTTTTGACCAGGTATTTGAGGCATAATGAAAATCATCCACAATGCTTCTTTAATGTTATTTAAATATAGCAACGGAGACCTGGCTAAGGAGTCGCGGGACATAAGCAACAAAGACACTTTCTTAGCGAGATTTTGTATTGAAATCGATCATAGTTTTGGGTAAAAGTGGCATACGACCCTGAAAAAATCAAGTACTTTCCGATCCAAGCCTTATTTTCCAACCCTGTATATCGTATTTTTTTAGATATTACAAAAAACGATACAAGTTTAAAATCGACTGACATAACAGTATATTATAGTTGATATATACATACTTATGTCCTTGTGTAGACAAAATCGCAATTTTTCGTCAGCTAAATTTGACTAGACAGCTGGGAAATGGAGCGAGGACATAAGTACATATATACAAGGTTGGGTTTAAAAGATATGAACTGTCAGTTGATTTTAAACTTGTGTCGTTTTTCGTAATATCTAAAAAATACGGTATACAGGTTGAAAAATTGGATCGGAAAAATTTGGAATTTTTTTCAGGACCCTATGAATACTTTTAGTCACGAAATCTGTGCCCGATTTCAATACAAAATCTCGCTAAGAAAGTGTCTTAAATGTGCGAAGTTTTAAGAGCGAGGATTTTTTTTTAATCATTGCTTATGCCCCGCTACTGCTTAGCCAGGTCTGTGTTTCTATATTTAAATAACATAAAAAAAATATTGCGGGTGGATTTTCATTTCAGTGCCTCAAATGCCTGCCCAAAAATGCTTACCAGTTCTACGCTTCATACAGGGTGTCCCGTAATTAATTGGACATATGTTAATGTAGGATACCTGACATGAAAATAAAGCGTTTGAGCTCAATATCGCTTAGCAAAATGTTATTGGTTTTCGTTCTACAGGGTGTTAAAACTAATTTTTTACCAAACATTTAGTGAAATATCTCGGAATCCACTGGACAGATTAAAGTGAAATTTGGTGTACTTTTACTATTTGGGATGACGAACACGAATATGATATCTATTTTGCCATTACCACTAGATGGCGCCACATACAATAACATTGATTGATTAAAATGGTCATAACTTTTTTGACCTCCCTGTATGCACATTTGCGAGTGGAAATAATAAAACAGCATTTAATTTTAGTCAAAAAAGGTATACTTCTTTGATCTCCAAAAAGTAGACCGTTTTCGAAATAAACGACTTTTTTATTAGGTTGCGCATGAACACTCTAAAATTTAATTAACAACGATAAAGTTAGAAAAGGCTATTGATTATAATAAATGTTCAAAATGTTCACCATCCACTAGGACACATTGTCTAATTCTTTTATTTAAATTTTGCCTGACTCCAAATAATGATTCTTCTTGGGCCCTGATGATATTGACTCCTTCCACAATCTTTTGCCACAATTCCTGACGGTTATTTAATAAAAAAGTCGTTTATTTCGAAAACGGTCTACTTTTTGGAGATCAAAGAAGTATACCTTTTTTGACCAAAATTAAATGCTGTTTTATTATTTCCACTCGCAAATGTGCATACAGGGAGGTCAAAAAGTTATGACCATTTTAATCAATTAATGTTATTGTATGTGGCGCCATCTAGTGGTAATGGCAAAATAGATATCATATTCGTGTTCGTCATCCCAAATAGTAAGAGTACACCAAATTTCACTTTAATCTGTCCAGTGGATTCCGAGATATTTCACTAAATGTTTGGTAAAAAATTAGTTTTAACACCCTGTAGAACGAAAACCAATAACATTTTGCTAAGCGATATTGAGCTCAAACGCTTTATTTTCATGTCAGGTATCCTACATTAACCTATGTCCAATTAATTACGGGACACCCTCAATAAAGTACCTCGTACAACCAATCTTCTCCTTGGTTTGTCATAATTTTAAATTTAAGAGACATATATTTTGAAATTGTTTTGCATCTAAAGACATCTTCGAATTATCGTCTACAAATTCCATTAAGACGGTAGTACATACCGTGCTACGATAAGCTATTTAAAATATGCCAGTAAAAAATGAGAATTCCTGATAACAAAATAGTATTCGTACACATTAGATTTATTTTTATCTTCAGTCAGTTGTTGTATTCTAACGAAAGCCTTTGTTGAAATTGCCGTCAATTAGTCGTATAAAAGTGCGCTAGGAAGAAAAAAGTAAAAAAGACAATGGGAAGGAAAGGAAAGGAAATGAGTTTGGAGATTAAAAATCTTATAATTCGTCATTATAATCAAGGGAAATCTATTAGAAAAATAGCAAAAGTTGTGGGAAAACCAGCCTCTTCAGTAGAATATGTTGTGAACAAATATAAAACGTGTCGTTCAGTTCAAAATAAAACCCGTTCAGGACGTCCTTCCAAAATAACAAAACGCGATGAGAATATTATTTATCGACAACTTAAAAAAATGCTCACATTAGTGCCCCTTATTTAGCCGCAGAGTTGGAATCACGTACCGGCCAACGCGTTCATCCTGAAACTATTAGGGTCCACCTTAGAAAAGCAGGATTCCATGGCAGAAGGCCAGTGAAAAAGCCTTGGATTAATAAGAAAAATAGAAAACTTAGGATGGAATTTGCAAAATCTCATATTAATAAGCCCTTGGAGTTCTGGCACAAAGTTATTTTCTCTGATGAGAGCAAATACAATCTGTTTGGGTCAGATGGTGCAAATTTTGTGTGGCGAAAAACAGGAGAACGAATGAAACCAGCCAATATGCGTTCAACTGTCAAACATGGTGGTGGCAACGTTTTGGTATGGGGTTGTATGGCCGCAAGCGGAGTGGGAAATCTCCATTTTATTGAAGGTATCATGGATAGGTTTATGTACAGAAATATTTTAGCTCAAAATTTGGAAGAAAGCGCTACCAATCTTGGACTAGCTGGAGATTTTTATTTCCAGCATGATAATGACCCTAAGCATTCGTCTAAGTTAGTGAGAGAATGGTTGCTTTATAATGTACCTCACCAATTAAAAACACCTCCGCAATCACCAGATCTCAATCCAATTGAGAATTTGTGGGAGCATCTGGAGCAGCAGATAAGGAAACACGAAATTCAAAATAAAAATCAACTGCAAAACATTCTAAGGGAAGAATGGCAAAAATGTCTGCTGAAGTTACTACAAATTTAGTTAACTCCATGCCTCGTCGACTGCAAGCTGTCATTGATGCTAAAGGTTACCCCACAAAATATTAAAAACCTTTTTATTTACTGTTTTTGTTTTTAAATGGCAAATGTGGTTTAGTGTACGAATACTTTTTTGAACCAGGTTTTTTAGTTTTCTTATTATAAAAATTTTTCTGTTGAAGAATTCTTTATTTTCTCTGCTACAAATAATAGATTTAATAAATATTAATAATATTAATCAGTAGTTTTTCTTCTTGTCATGTATTTAGTAAAAATATATTAAAGAATGTCATATTTTAATAAGTGTACGAATACTTTTTGCAAATATAATAATTATAACATTTAATATATTTATCACCCCACGCTTTTTACCATGAAATGACAATATTTTTTTTAATGAAAAATTATTTTCTAATTTTTAGTTCGGTTGCATATAAAAGCGTGTTTTTTTAGTTTTTTTAAACTATTAATTATTTTTCATTTTTTAGTTTCTGCTACTCTTGACAAAATGGCGAAAATTTTTTTAATGAACAAGAGTGGCAAATTTTAAAATTTTTTCCAACAGATTGCAACTCACTAAAAAAATTTCTTCTTCATTAAGTAGCAGTTTGAAATTTTGCCAACAGATGGCAATCCAGGCAATGTTTGGACCGTTGCCAATATATTGCAACCCACTAAAAAATTTCTTCTTCATTTAATAGCAAAGTTTGAAATGTTGCCAACAGATGGCAACCTAGGTGTTGTTTTTATAATATAATGGAATTTTTTTTCCTGGCGATCCAAAAAAAGATAACGGATACTGTTTGCAGATTATTGCATTGTCATGTTTCCTTAATACGTGCAAAGTTTCAAAGAAATCGAATAGCTGGAAGTTGGTTAAAATTAGGCTCAAAAGATTCCGTTACATAGGCAGCCATGCATACGCGCGGCACACCACGAGTTTCTCTGTTAGGAGCTGCAAAGAAGAGGGACTATACTGGATACTCCGTCGGAGCAGCATGCCGTAGAAGCATCTATAGAAGAGCGATAGGTCTCCCCACAGCCTGGACGATGGGCAAGAGAAGGAAGTTTTGAGTAAGTAAAGGATCATTAATAAGACGAACAGCCCTTCTTTGAATGGTATCAAGAATGCTGAGGGTTGTAGGGGATGCCATTCCCCAGACATGAAAACAATATTCCAGAGGGTCGAATTTGGGACACATACAAAGTGTATAATTTGGAAGGAGAAAAATACTTTTGGCTCGAAAAAGGAAATCCAAGCTTTTTTGAAGCCGCGGTGGCTATAGATACAATGTGTTTATGCCAGTTAAGGTTATTCTCAAATGTGACGCCCACAAGATTAAATGTGTCCCCGCTCTGCAAAACCTGGCCACTCATAAGCAAAGGATGAGTGTTTGATGATTTTTTCGCGACAAGGAGACATGATTGTGTTTTGGATGCATTAAATTGAACGAGATTTTTGGCGCCCCAATCCAAGATCAAATTAAGATCCTGTGAAAGAGATATCTGCATCGCCCTGCGTTTGCTTTCCAAGTCGGGTTGAGAGATTGGTTTGGGAACCTGAAAAGTGGAGTGAAAAGTGAATTTTTTGTATTTTATTAGTTTTTTTGGCAATTTAAATAGTTTTCTTAAGTATTCTAGGAGAAAAATGCAACAGGTGGGTATTTTACATTTTTTTTCAATATGGTGATTCTATTCAGCTCTCATTAGATGACCCTGTAAAGCATGTGTTTAGGTTAATTATAATTGGGATTTTCTCATTTATTTTTTTATTTTGCAGACAACTTGACTTAAGCCGACATCATATATGGAGCAAAAACGTCGAAGTAACTGATCAAATACTACACAACGACGAAACTTCTTTGGAAAAATGCTCACAACTTTCAGCCCTCAACCTTGCCCATAATTTATTTACGAGCATTCCTGTAGTCTTGCCGTGCTTAGCCGTTAATTTAACAAGACTTAATACGGCGTTTAATACGTTAAGATCCATGTCTCACATTACAAGTTATCCGAGCTCCTCAAAACAGCTGGATTTAAGCCATAATCAAATCGCCGTTTGGCCAAGTCTTCCACAAGTTGAGGCACAAGATAATATGGAATTAGCTAATTTAGCTTGTTATATGGAAAATGCTACGTTTAGGAGGGAAAGTTGCGGAAGTTGGGAGGTACGATAGCTGTAAGGTCAAATCGTACAAAAAAAGCCATGTTTTCGTGATTTTTTCTGACGACACAGTTAAAATTTATTTACTCAACCAATGGTACATTAAAGTATGACATTCGAAGAATGTTTCATCAAATTTTTACAAAAAAATATTAAAAAATACGGCAATGGCAGCAATTGTTCGGACGTGTCTCGAAAAAAGTTGAATTGCGGTGCCCTCATAACTTGGTGCTGGATCATCCGAAATCAAAAAATCAAAGTTCATTCGTTAGATAATAGTTTTCTCAGGTAACGCTGTCGAGTTTTTTTGTTTCCAAATTTTTTCACTTTTAGAACACTTTGAAGTGAAAAACACAATTTTGTGGGAAAAAAATCGGCTAATTTGTTATTGCAAAATCAAAATTATGAAAAAAAAACTCGACAGCGTTACCTCGTAAATGATGTACAGAAATAGTGTTTAAAATTTCAAAATGATCGGTGCAGTAGTTTTGGAGTTATCAGGGGCACCGACTTTGAAAACGTGAGTTGTGAATTGAATACCTTACCCCCTTAAACCAATGCGCTTAAAAAACTCGACAGCGTTACCTCGTAAATGATGTACAGAAATAGTGTTTAAAATTTCAAAAGGATCGGTGCAGTAGTTTTGGAGTTATCAGGGGCACCGACTTTGAAAACGTGAGTTGAAATTAAATGCCATACAATCGGACTATTTTTATACAAAGGCACCCACTTTTCTTTACAGCCACGCATAATACACTATGGAATAGAAATCCATTATTTGGCCAAAAAACAGCTTTGGTACAATGGCTGTGTATTTCAGTAGATACTCAAACTACATGTACAAAATTATAAAAGGATACGACGACTTCTATTGAGATGAATAAAAACTTGAAAATGTATTTTAAGTAAACATAGAATATACAAAATTTAATCTCTTAGTTTATTATTACCCTTGATTACTAAAAAGTAAAAGAGTTTAAATAATAAGAGCTATTGTTGTGTTTCCGATGCAGTCTCCTTTCTTTGTCCAGAGATTTTTGAATCTACCAACAAAACAGTGTTATTATTTATTTTATACGTTAAAAATAAATAAAGTTGGGAAGATGTATCTCTATTACGCTTCTAAGAATAATTTAAAATTATTTTCAGATTTGGATGGTCATATTTCCGAAACTAATTGGAGATAGACACATCAAATGTAGTATTTTTCTAAAGCATTTTAAAAGATTTTTGGTGGTGATATAATATTCAGGGTATTTCATTAAAAAATCATACCTATTGTCGTACCCTGTATATCATATGAGATAATAATCATCGGATTACTGATTAGAATGCTACTGAATTAACCAAACAAGCTGACATTTTAGTTTATTTTGTCAGCAATAAAAATAATAATGTTAAGTGGGTGTAAATATATAATAACATATAATAAGTTTTAGGTTTCCAAAAGCATTTGTAATAATTTATAATATTTTTCAGTAAAGCCCCTCATTTTAAGTTAGATTGGTGGTCTCAAGAATTTTGACCAAAAAATTAATTTCTATCCCATAGTGCGATGACCAGCTGCATCAACCGGCATATCATAAAAGAAATATAGCAAAGGCGGCCATGAAGACAAGCATGCCGATTTATTTGCTTCAAACTTGTTTGTGATTTTTTTTCTTATCAAAGAGCACCGATTTTAGAAGAAAATATAATTAGGATTTTTTAAAGAGCACGAAAAGTTGTACCCAGTGTACTAAATTCAGCTCTTCTCAGTCCGCCAGCTAAGAGATAAATGCTAAAATAAGTTACGAATCTCCTATCTTCTTACGCGCCCTGTATTATTAAAAGTTTATAATAAAATACGAGAAAAATTATTTAACCTCTTACTCTCAAGTTGTCAGATCAATGTCACATCATTTTTAAATAATATACTTAAATTAAAATCACTATTATAAAATGGTTTTACCAGGGAAATAGTTATCGAAGAGTAGCGGACATGTTTGCAGCCTATTTTCCCAATAGCAAGTAAATCAACAATAAAAAATTTGAAACTACAGGCACAGTAATCAATAATTGCAAATGTGAAGAAAATCAACGTGATCTTTCGCCAAACGATTTTTTCTATGGGGACATTTAAAAACTAAGCTACCAATAAAAAATATGAAAATTTAGTCCAGCTAAGGAATGCTATTTCCGCTGAATGTGCCAGAATATGGATGTACCAACTAGCCAACGTAAGAAATGAGTTTTATAATCGTTTGGGTTATTGTCTGGCAGTTAATGGAGGAATATTTGAGCATTTGATTAAATCCTGATATTTTCGTCATAAATTGATTTCTAAATGTAGAAAAATTTGTTTTATTGTCTTGCGTAACTGTGAGTGCATGTGTTGGAATTAGCTGTAAACTAAAATGAAATGCGAGGATTCTTTTGAAATTCCCGTATAAAATTGTTCAGTTTTGGCAATGACATTATAAATTAATGATCTAAATTGTCACTGATAAATCGATGTGGTGTTTTTATTGTTGATTTCTAGAGTACAGGGTGCATAATGAGATACTACGTTGCAGAAGTATTAAGCAGTTTACTCTTTACTGGTTGGTTGAAAAATGCTCAAATTTTCATTTTGAGTAGAACTTACTGTGCTCTTCAATAAATCCTAATAGCATTTTTTCTAAAATAATTAGGGGAGCCAATATTTGACTACTTCAAAATTTACATGGGATTCCCTATGTCCCGCTCGACGGAGCAACACCCGGTATGTTGTCTATTTTAAATGCAGAAAAACAATAGCACGTTAATATAATCAACACATTTACATATTTATTTACTATTAAACCAGTTTTATTTACTTATTTCTTTCTACAATAAAAGTTTAAACTGAATTAACGAATAATTATGTGAAATTAACTAAAACAAACAAGTTTTTTACTACTAATAGGTGCTAATTAATTAATTATGTCGAAATATCACCAGTTTAGAAACATTTACGCCACCGCCTTCAAATGAATGATCCGCCTAATTTGCCGTCAAGGCGCTATCTAAAAATAATCACCTTTAAGCTGTAATATTTACATTTTATTTATAGAAATTAACGAGCTCCCACCACAGATGGGACTATTATCTCGCTTGTGGAATTTAAACACGAGAGGTTGCTCGTTGCAAGATCCGCTAAAATTCATGATAGAGAGCAAAAAATACAAAACAATGGACATTATCGGATATCTTAAATCCGTACTGGAGGACGCAAAGCCCTATGCCAGGATGAAACTAATGATAGTAGGGGTACAGGGTATAGGAAAAACGAGTTTATTAGAACAATTAAGACAAGAAGGAGTCACGAGAAAACGTCCAGAAGTAAGTGAGGTTATGCTGTAACTTTATCTTTCTAATAGCAAATAATGCAAGTATGTGTTTTGTTTGGGTCAACCACCTTAGGTCGCAATTGTTTATATAATTTATTGATTGTTGCGTCATGATAACCTTAATTATCTAAACCAAATATTGACATTTGAAATGGAATTAAACACATGTTGTAGATAACGCGCGCGATATCTTAAAGTATGCACTTGTTTTAATTCCGTTACATCAAAATAGAGTTTTTGTTGACTGTCACTTACAGCTCTTGTTTTTTAAAATTGTAATTGCATAAAATTAGAAATTTGGTTGACTCTAAAATTCGTATATTTACGATTGAGACTGACATAAAAAATAGATAAAGAAATGTCTCCCTATTAGTCAATATATTAAGCTTGTTTTACACTTATCAAACTTCTTGTCAAATAAGTTGGACAAAGTTTACCTTAAGTAAATTTGATATCGTAACACAGAAAATTGGATATTACAGGACTCTTTCACAGGATCTCAATTTGATATTGGATTGGGGCGCCAAAAATCTCGTCCATTTTAATGCATCCAAAACACAATTATGTTCCTTGTCGCGAAAAGAGTCATCAAATACTCATCCTCTACTTATGAGTGGCCAGGTTTTGCAGAGCGGGGGCACATTCAACCTGGGCGTCACATTTGAGAATAACCTTAACTGGCATAATTACATTGTATCTATAGCCACCGCGACTTCAAAAAGCTTGGATTTCTTTTCCGAGCCAAAAATATTTTTCTCCTTCCAATTTATACACTTTATATGTGTCCCAAATTCGACCCTCTCTGGAATATTGTTCTCATGTCTGGGGAATGGCATCCCCTACAAGCCTCAGCATTCTTGATGCCATTCAAAGAAGAGCTGTTCGTCTTATTAATGATCCTTTACTTACTCAAAGAGTTTCTTCTCTTGCCCATCGTCGAGCTGTGGGAGATCTATCGCTCTTTTATAGATACTTTTACGGCTTCTGCTCCGACAAATTATCCACTATAGTCCCTCCTCTTGCAGCTCCCAACAGAGAAACTCGTGGTGCCGCACATATGCATCCCTATACGGTCTAACTGGACAGGCCCCGAACTTCCTATTTCGTTCGTTCTTTTATCCCTAGAGTTTCTAGACTGTGGAACCTACTGCCAGCGGAGGTTTTTCCATCTCCCTCAAATCTTCAAGTTTTTAAGTCCCGTGTTAACAAACTTCCTCTTACCTTGCTTAAGACACCCACGGTACGTTTGTATTTAGGCTTTCAGCCTTCGTGGATTGTCCAAAGATAAAAAAATGCAAAACTTCAAAACTACAACCCAATGAATTAAAAATTGACAGTTGGCACTTAGGGCAACTACTTAACCTCAATTTTATCGTGATTGGTCTGGTGTTTGGTTTTTACTCTTTTCACACACAGTTTTTCAAATAATTTCCTATTACACACTTCTGTGATATATATATATAGGTTTGGATGTCCATATTTCTAGATATATTAAATGAGGTATTTTTTAAGCTCTTTAAAAAATATTTTTTATTATAATATAATATACAGGGTGCTCCATTAAAAAAAAACATACTATTTCTCGTACCCTGTATATCTTTAAGAGATAATTAACCCAACACACTGATGTTCCTATATATAAAAAGTTAATGGGATGTAAATTTATAACTTTTCACCCAGTACATCCCTTCTAACTTTTTAATTTGTTATCGTAAAAAAATAAATAAAAATATCACTTTGTGGGGTTAATTCTGTAGTTTCCAAAATACTAATCAGATTTGGTTGCTAATCCCGTATTATGGTTGTTTAATATAAATGCAGATTCTTTTTTTTTTAAATGTTTCGGTCGTTTTTGTAGATATATTTTTTTCTCCCGACTACTGATGCGTTATTGTTTTGTTCGGCAATCCCCGACCATGACGTTTCACCCCCTCTGTAGATTTGTTTTTTATGTTCTTTAACTTTTATTTCGTTGTATTTTAGCACTGGGCCAAAAGAATGGGCAACAAAAATATAAACGTGAAAACTTCTAGAGGATCTAATATGTCAACAGTGGGTGTTGACATTGGCGATTGGGTCTATGAAAAGAAAATAAGAAATCAGTCAACACATGGTCCTGTTATTTTTAGAACTTGGGATTTTGGTGGACAGAAAGAGTATGTACAAATTTAAGTTAAATGTTAGTTTTAATTTCGAAATTTTTGGCTAAGCCATCTAGCCTACGTAAAGGTAGGCTCAAAGACGAGCCTGCGGCTAAAACTGATACTATAAATTTGCGTAGTAACTAACGCGCCTTCAGTTCAGTGTACGCACGGTCGGACTCAAGGAAATTAAAAATTTTAATAAGGAGCGCTCGATCCCATTTAATTTATCAATACTTTTTCTTCAGTAGTAGTAGTCATGGTTAATGTTTTCGCTGTACGATTTTTGATAATAAGGTAGTTAATTCAAATTTCAAAATGACAACGTTATGTCACGCCGTCACGCTAACTGGCCTTTACTGTTTTCATAATATGAGGCGACAATCCAATACATTTTTAAAAATATATTAGCAGATGCTAGTTAGATAACTAGCAAACGGGTTAACCGAAGCATCAAAGTTTTTGCCGTGGACGTAGATTTGCATGCTCTTCAGTAAACTCAATAGATTTTTCTCTCAAATAATTAGGAGCCACATTGACCTCATTGCCGGCATGGGATTTCATGACCGGCCCTGCGATGCATCACCCGGTATATCGTTTAGTATAGTTTTTCGAAGTTTAGCACAGGCATCTGGTCACCGTGCAGCTACAGACAGCGGTTAAATGTGAAAGAATTGCTTTTACTATTAACATTTGTTTCGTTCAAAGAGATCTTGGCTTACTTGGCTCTTTAATTTTCTATTATGGTTTATTTTTTAATGCTGTATGGAGTATATTTTTATTTTAGATATTACGCTACTCATCAGTATTTCCTATCTAAACGAAGTCTATACTTGGTAGTTTGGAAGATCATAGATGGACATCGGGGCATAAACGAAATTTTGCAGTGGCTTGTCAACATACAAGCTCGAGCACCCAATTCACCTGTTATCATAGTAGGCACGCATTATGATGTAGTACAAGAATTTAATCCGAATATATCGGAAGAGTACCAACAAATAATACGAGATAGATTTATTAATGTTGTGGATGCTGAAAAAATGGGATTACCGAGGGTTTTGGATACTATTGAAATCAGCTGTAAAACAAGACATAATATTAAGCTCCTGTGTAATTTGATCTATGACACAGTATTTAGTTTGCGGCCTCCAGGTAAGAGGTAATGATTTAGAAACTTAAAACTTATTTGAAAATGTTGTTTAATTCTTATTAAGTATTTATGTTTAGTAGAAGAAAATATACAAGGTGTATCATAAAAATATCAAATAATAGTTCTAATAACCTAAGTCCGTAAATTCTTTATTCTAAAAATACAGGGTGTTTATCCTTTTTTTTTTAGTTATAAATTTTAAAAAATCCTATTTTAGTAATATGTGTTAGTCCAGATATAAATTTTATTTAATTTATTAGTTAATGTTGTTCTTACCTAAATGTTAATAAGAAATTATAAAACCAAGTTAAAAAAAATATCCATGGTTTCTTTCATGATCCAGGTGTATGCAATTCGGTGGATTTTATTTTTTCTTAACTAAGCAAGATATATAAAAAAAATAGAAAACAAAAATGCTGTACGGGGTGTTTCATTGTCGATGTATTTACAGGGAGATCTTGAAAACCGTAAGGAATATCAAAAATCTAATATAGGACTCATGATCTCTTTTTTGAGAAAACAACTATAGTGAAAACAGTTCTTGGCTATTTCAATTCATCTTGAAACTGCAGGATGATCAAGGCTATAAAAGTAACTTAAAATAGGTTAATTGTGTAGTTTTTTTGTAGAATATATATTGTGGTGTAATTAGTTGTTTTCTATGTTTAAAAACTTTTTCAAATTACCAAACTTATGTTTTTGTTTCTAAAGCTCCTTTGAGTTTTCCATAAATATATACAGACAGGTCCACTGTAGTAGAAACATAGGAAACATGCGAATTGACTTACATTGGCCTGACTCGAGCGAGAATAAACAAAACTCGCAAAAACGATCCGATAAAAGTGCGTTCGTGAAGATAATTTTGAATTAAAATATTATTTGCTTTCTTGCAGCCGCAGCCACTGCAAATACGTGGTAAGTTCTCTTGCGAACAGTAGTAAATTCATTAGTTCCCTATCTATATTTCTAGTAGCGTGGACTTGTCTGTATATGTATTAGTACGTATATTTATTTCAAATTTTATCGAAAATTAGCATTTTTGATTGACAAAATCGATGACAAATAATATTTTGTTATTTTCTGTCATGGCCTTCTATAAGAAAAAGCCAAATTTATCGAAAATGGCAATTTTTACTATTAATTGAAATAAAAAAATACATAATATTATATATTAAGTCCCTAAGAGAGCTTAATTATTATAAATAAAAATATACAGGGTGTTCCATAAAAAACATAAGTTCCGTAATTTTCCCACTTCCCAACATAGAAAACAATATCACCATACTATTCTACAAAAATAAGCTGCACAATTTAAAGTTTTTTCATAACTTTTATAGCAAACGAGTTAAAGAAAGTTGTTAAAATTATCAAAATCTATAAAATCTGTAGTTTTGAGATGGATCGCATTAGCCTTGATCTGTTTTCACATTTCCTATATTAGAATTTTGATATTATTTAAGGTTTTTAAGATACCCTGTAACACCATCGAAAATGAAACACCCTGTACTTTTCTTGCATAATCTAAAAATAATATAACAATTGCATAAAAGTTAATGCAGTCCTTTTTGTCAAAAATATTCGTTTATATCCCGTTCCAGACGCCAATGTATGGTGTAGAGAACAGGATAATATTAAAAAAAAATGAATACTTAAAGTTGAATTTAAAACACACCCCACAGTTTATATTATTTGTTCTAGGAAGCAAAGAATTACTATTAGAACAAAAAGTACCTGCCACATATTTAGCATTAGAAGACGTAGTTAATTATATTGCCGCCGAGAGGCGCATGAATAATTTAGATCCAGTATTAACAGCCGAACAGTACAAATCACTAGTAACGACAGAAATGCAACAGAGATATAATAAAACGTTTCGAGATTGGGCAGAGCTGCATCAGGCCACATTATTTTTGCACGATAATGGTAAGTAATTCTTAATTTTGTTTGGTTGAGGGCAGGGTTGGTTCTGGTTAGAATTCGATGTAGAATTTAAAAGTGCACTAAATGTTTAATGAATTTATTCCAACCCGCTCGACTACACTGTAAAACAAAGGTATTTACTTTTGACGGGTTGACAAATTTCAGAAATTGATATCTACTTTTGTTTATAACTTTGTTATTTTTTATCGAACGATAAAAACCAAATTATTCTTTGAAGATTATTCTATAAAAATGCTCTAGTGTATTTTTTTTGCAAAATGAATAGAATAATAGGGATACAGGTTAAATAAAAATAGATTTACGAGTGGCCCTAATTTTCGTTAATAACTTTTTTATTTTAAGTCTTAAAAAAAAATTATCAAAACCAAAATTAAAGAGAATTTAATTTGCAACAAAAAAGGTTTTACAGTTTTTTTTGTATGGCCAATAGTTTTTTATATAAATAATACTAACCATTTGCACCCGTTATCTACATGCGGATCTACATTTAGATTCGCAGTGGCAAGAAGCAGTAAGCAAATGAATGGGTGGACGAACATGCGCACTTAAAAGCCGTGGCAAAATACAAACACCTGCACCCCGTACCCTTCGTCCGCGGTCTGACCGTGACGCTCATTAGCTACCGTACTTCGAACAGAAAACCAGGACGCCGTCGACAAATTTTTTCGATATTGCGGATAATTTGTTTGGCGCCAGGTGCGTTTACCCTCAACTGGCTTGCGTACAAACCGGTTTTTTCGCCCATGAAATGTAACTTTTGTTTCGCGCAGGTTATAACATTGGCAATCCATAAAGATCAGTGTTTGCGCCGGTTTTCCAAGATGGCGGCTGCAAGACAAGAGTGGCGACCCCACAAACTTAAATTTAACTTTACTCTGACCCCTTTTGATAACTAAAAATGTAACATTTCAATGGACTAATAGGTAACCGGCTGTTCATCAAGTCGGCATTATTCAGAGTAAGGCATATTTTTTACTGTATGCATTTTTGACAGATGTGACAAATTTGACCTTTTGCTTTGACTGTTTCATTTTTTTACCTTTTTCTATAAAATATATATATATATATATATATATATATATATATATATATATATATATATATATATATATATATATATATATATACTTCAATCGATTTTTTCTATTGTTTACAGAATCGCGTTTAAAATACAGATATCTTATAGCATTTTACATGTAATAAAAAAGTCTATTTATTTAATAAAATTACCTTAAAAAGGTAAAATTATGTTATAAAATTACGCTTCAGAAATTGTAACCTCTAAATCAGAGTACCACAACGTCGAAAACTAACTGACAACTTCAAATACATTATTATGGGTGCAGTCTATCAGATTCTCCTACCTAATAGCACACGAAAAAACGCCTTTATTAAAGGCGTTTTTTGTGTTAATATGGCTCAAAATATTTTTAAAACATTTGAAAATCTCTCTCTATCTAACTCTCATATTTATATTGCCATTTCAAATGCGGTTTGGACCCAAGATCGTTTGACTAGGTAAGGTTGCCTCGTAAGCCTTGCAACATGGCGGACCATACGTCACATATGTATTTTGCTCATTATTTAATGAAGTTTTTAACAGTGTAGTTTGTGGTTTTTGTCAATATTAAAGTAATACTTTTAAATACTGTTAATTCCAGTTGTTACCGTAATTTCTTTATTTCCTATTAATAAATTATTAGATTATTCTAGCTGATTTTTAAATATTGTATATCGCGCTCTTTCGCCCTCATAGTATTATCCGTCTAGACATCCTTGTTGGCGCGAAGGAACCAGCAGTGCGGTACATATGTGACGTAATGAGGCAACCTTACCTAGTCAAACGATGTTGGTTTGGACCACTCCGATGAATACGGTTAACACGAAGAAATGACTTAAGTAAATGGAATATATCTGTATTCTGGATGTGCTTTAACCGATAGGAGCACCATGTTGGTATTTTTGTTAAGAAAGTCGATTAAACTTTTTAAATTAAGTCTGTAATTTTCGCATAGTTATTTAATAAACTATGTAATTTTTGTTAGGTGTATTACTTCACTACGATGACGCCACTCTCAAGGACCTGTATTTTCTCGATCCTCAATGGTTATGCGATATGCTAGCTCACGTTGTGACAATAAGAGAAATAAATCCATTTGCTAGAACGGGTGTGATGAAACTTGATGATTTAAAGCATGTTTTTAAAGCTAGTAATATCGGACCCATAGACACAAGGGGATATGTGGTAAACCTTCTAAATAAGTTTGAGGTTGCGTTGACTTGGGATTCCAGAACAATGCTAATACCATCGTTGCTGCCGTCTGAAGAAGATATGATTGTAGCGCAAATGTACCCTGGGCAAGCTGTACAACCAATGGTTAAGGTTAAGGTATGTTATGGTATTGATGCACTTAGGTGATTTGTAAATACAAGGTGTCCGCTAATTAATGGTACACAGAAAAACCACAGATTCCTTATGCCAAAATATGAAGATTTAACCAAACATACCTATTATCCAAAAGTTGATAATCAGAATGATACAGGGTGTCAAAGTGAAAAAATATTTTAAATTAATTTCGGTAACTTTTGATATGTTTTGAATATTTTAGTGAAACTCGGTATGTAGGAGTTATTTGACATGAGCTACCTAGATTTGATAATAATTTTTATCTGTAAACCACAGGGGGCTGACTACACTATTTAGTTTTTTCTAATACGTCCTAACTTTTGTGCTACAGTGTATGTACCATCAAAGTAAACCAGTAAACTCTCCAATGGTTTCTACACAAAAAAGGTATACCTTTTAAGAATGGCTCCGAGCAACCGTTTTCAAGATATTTAAATTTAAGTGTTTTAGTGCAACCAAAAATACCCTTAAAAACAGCGTATTAGTCCTAACTATAATTGCCTCATGATAAATGAATGATTTATTGCAGTGTTTTTTAAACTGTGGGTCGCGACCCCTGGGGGTGACCAAGCTTCTGTAGGGGGTCGCGAGATTTACTTGTTGTGAAAACAATCGCTCTTGTTAAAAAAAATAATAAAAATGTCAAGTCGCACAAATATAAGGTGGCAAAAAGAATGAAACACTTTAAGGTCTTAGTTGTTAATTTCGGATATTCTGTTCTTCTTTTTACCAAAATGTATCCAAATTGGCAAGTTTGAATTCCAAGTGTAACATCTTATCGGCGGATAATTCCAGCAGACTTTCTTAAAGGATACTTGACAAATTTGTCATTTACAGCTACAGTTAAAAATGGATTTTAGATTAACTTGGTGTTTTCCAATATCTCTGCCACAAAGACGTTTTGACACAGTTTTTCTTTTAGATAAGTTACATCATTTTTATATTAGGTATATACATGTCTTGATTTTTATCTTATATCCGACTTCTTCAATTCAGACAGTGTCGACAAAAATGATTCGATTTTTTGTTTTATTTATATAGGATGACCATAAGTCAATTTGGTCTGTCAAGCTATAGATTTTATCTTTTGCACTAATGACATTTTTATTTTTCTATGAAAAACTTTTATTCTAAATATTTAAATGCTCAAATAGGTCACAAAGAATGCTAATTTTAAAAAGAACTTTGTGTCACAAATTAATATTTCGAGTTGGTTTGATCTAAATATTTATATATTTAAAAAATCAGCTCGGAGTTCCATGACTCTGGTCAGTATTTTACACAAGCACTCACCTGTATTTGAGGCAAGTGCTCTGCAAATTTCTTCCAGTGGTTGTATATGTATCTATAATCGAAAATTGCTTTGGTTATTTATATATATATAAATATATATATATAAATTTATTAGCTATTATTATATTAATATATTATTATTGTGTAGAAGGCATAGGGGAGTTCACTGGTTTACTTAGATAGTACATACAGAGTAGTGACAAAAACGTCGGGAAATTTTAGAGAAATATAAATAGTGTAGCTAGCGCCCCCTAGTTTACACATAATATTTATTTTCAGATCTAAATACCTCATGTCAAATACCTCCTATATACCGAGTTTCACAAAAATATTTAAAACATATCAGAAATTATCGAAAAAAAAATATTTTTTTTTATTATTTATTATCAACTTTTGGATACAGGTATGTTGGGTTAAATCCTAATATTTGGACATAAGGAATCTGTGGTTTTTCTGTGTACCATTAATTAGCGGACAACCTGTATAAAATGGTATAGTTAATTTTATTAACACTATATTTCTTAAGAAAAGTTGTTTTACTACATTCAAGGTACCCTTAAGATCACGTGGTTGGGCTGTTAGAAACAAAAAGTTAACGGTGTCCCCAAAATCTGTTTTGTATAGAGATGGCAGTAGTCAAGGGTTTCAGATGAATTTGCAAAGTAGTTTATCTCAAGGAGCTGGTAAGTAACAATCGTAATAATTAAATGTTTTAACGACTCTTTACTAAAGAACAAATACTTATTTTTTTAATGTCCTGTTTTAAAAAGGTTAATGGTTTAAGCAGTCACTATGTTGTAATTAATTATCAGAAGGGACACTGCAGGTCATTTATAAATAAAATTATAAAACAGGTAAATCTCTAATACAAACTTGACTAAATTTGTAAATAACATTGTTTAGGTTAAAATATTCAGTTTATAAGCTTGTTAGCTTGACTTGTATGTAAGTCAGTACTGTTACTGTATTTTTAGTTAATTTTGGTTTATTTAAAACGATTTCAATATAACTCTTTTTATGCTTAAAAAAACTAATAAACAAATATAAATTTTCATTTATAGCCAAAAATATTATATTAACAAATCGAGTGAGAACTTTTGCGTCACCTTGTATAAAGAAATTAATAAGTAAAAACCAATTCAAATTTTCAGTTTACCTAATTTACATATATTTCAAAATTTCAGCCTGTTTAAGAAATTACAAGCAATGTTTTGTAGTCTGAATGAACGACCTAAATAGTAGGAGGGCTGGTGAAGCCATAGAGTAACGTTGGGCCTGTAAGGCTAGAATTTGTATAGTGATGAGTCATAGCATAAGTATAACAATCGTATAACAATCATCACCTGGCAAGCATAAAATTGATATACCGGGTGTTGCTCCGTCGAGCGGGACATAGGGAATCCCATGTAAATTTTGAAGTAGTGAAATATTGGCTCCCCTAATTATTTTAGAAAAAATTCTATTAGGATTTATTGAAGAGCACAGTAAGTTCCACCCAAAATGAAAATTTGAGCATTTTTCAACCAACCAGTAAAGAGTAAACTGCTTAATACTTCTGCAACGTAGTATCTCATTATGCACCCTGTACTCTAGAAATCAATAATAAAAACACCATATCGATTTATCAGTGACAATTTAGATCATTAATTTATAATGTCATTGCCAAAACTGAACAATTTTATACGGGAATTTCAAGATGAATCCTCGCATTTCATTTTAGTTTACAGCTAATTCCAACACATGCATTCACAGTTACGCAAGACAATAAAACAAATTTTTCTACATTTAGAAATCAATTTATGGCGTAAATATCAGGATTTAATCAAATGTTCAAATATTCTTTCATTAACTGCCAGACAATAACCCAAACGATTATAAAACTCATTTCTTACGTTGGCTAGTTGATACATCAATATTCTGGCACATTCAGCGGAAATAGCATTTCTTAGCTGGACTAAATTTTCATATTTTTTATTGGTAGCTTAGTTTTGAAATGTCCCCATAGAAAAGAATCGTTTGGCGAAAGATCACGTCGATTTTCTTCACATTTGCAATTATTGATTACTGTGCCTGTAGTTTCAAATTTTTTATCGTCCGTTCTATTGTCGATTTACTTGGTATTGGCCTATTAGGAAAATAGGCTGCAAACATGTCCGCTACTCTTCGATAACTATTTCCCTTGTAAAACCATTTTATTATAGTGATTTTTTCTTGATTTAAGTAGTTCATTATTTAAAAATGATGTGACATTGATCTGACAACTTGAGAGTAAGAGGTTAAATAATTTTTCTAGTATTTTATTATAAACTTCTAATAATACAAGGCGCGTAAGAAGATAGGAGATTCGTAACTTATTTTAGCATTTATCTCTTAGCTGGCGCACTGAGAAGAGCTGAAATTTGTACACTGGGTACAACTTTTCGTGCTCTTTAAAAAATCCTAATAATATTTTCTTCTAAAATAATTAGGGGAGCCAATATTGGACCACTTCAAAATTTACATGGGATTCCCTATGTCCCGCTCGACGGAGCAACACCCGGTATATAAAAAAATGACAGGCGTTTTGGATGAGCACAAGTGCCTGCCAGGCGAGCTGAAAGGTGTGGCTGATTTGGATAGCGATATTTCCAAAACTAATAAAATTAGATGTACCTAATGTGGTATTTTCTTAAAGCTCTTTTAAGATCTTTTAATGGTAATATAATATACAGTAAAAAAACTTTTTTTTACTCTGTATAATATCACCAGTATCATCGTTAAAAAGATCTTTAAAAAAGCTTTAAGAAAACACCACATTAGGTACATCTAACTTTATTAGTTTTGGAAATATGGCCATCTAAATCAGCCACATTTTTCAGTTCGCCTGACAGGTACTTGTGCTCATCGAAAACGTCTGTCAATTTTTTTTTCAAACCTTACTATGAATGAAGTAAATCCTAAAAAATTTCAATCTTACAGCACCAAGTTTTTTTAAATTATTTTTTGAACTTTCAAAAATATACAGGGTAGCGATGTGCAGGGCTGATGGTTGCCGGGTGATGATTGTCGTACTTAGCATGCTATGACTCATCATTATAAAAATGTCTAGCCTTAAAGGCCCCACTTTGCTCGAAGAGTTCACTAGCTCTGGGACTAAAATACCAAACTAATAAAACTGTTTATTTTTAGAAGATCTTCCCGAAACTGTACAGTATGACGTAACATCTAAACATACAGATAAATCGATTACTCGTTTACTTCTTATGTCGTACTTTCCATCTGGATTTTGGTCCCGATTAATTTCAAGGATTCTAGCTGATGATACAATAATCGACATTATAAGATCATTTTTGTCTTGCCAAAGGATATAGCACAAGACGTTCATTTGGCAAAATGTTTAGATCTTAAGGCTGAATGGATACTCTGGCAGACTGGTCTACAGTTGAACTATGGGGATATTATGCTATTTAGAATGAAGGAGGTATTGCATAATAGCGCGGCGCACTATAGGCAACTAAAGTAAGTTATTGTTTATTGAATTTTACGTGTTGCAATGCTTTATGCTTTTCTGTTAATAATGTATTAGCTTTAGATTCCTCTAAGGCTAAATTATTGTGAACACCTAGTATAAAAAGTATACATTTTGGGAATTTTAAAAATATACATTTTTGGGAATTTTTAAATAAGTACACATTTTAATTAGGTTACTTAACATTGGGAATTTTGCTAAATAAAGATATACGTGAGGTGTCAAGGTTTTTAAAGTATAAATTAAACAATTTTCTAGGTTACTCTTATAATAATAAAATAAAAACATTAAACAAACTGGGTCGCGTAGAAATGCAAAACAAACACTGGAAAATTTAATATTTAAAGAGAGAAAAGAAGTTAGAAAGAGATTAGATAAGAAGTAGGTTGTAAAAGTGGAGTCAAGTATAAAGTTAAAGTTTAGTTAAGCCCCGTACGGGCTACCCCTAGTGGGGGTATGCCCGTACTAAATTAAGTTAGTTCAATAAGTTAAGTTGGTTTTTTAAAAATGCAAAGTTAGTTTTGATGGTCCACCGGTCTCATTGTCCCAAGAAGATAGTTCCATATGGTAGATTTGCCCCAGTGACGTAAAGTGAGCCCTATATGTATATTTCAAAATTTATACGTCACAGTATTTTTTTTGAATAGTTTCTTTTCCCTATAAAATTTTAGTTGCATTATTTTTTTTTGTTTTTGGTCGTGTTTTGGATATTTATTTCACTGTGACACTAATGTGCGAAAACTAGTCCGTCCCTGGCAAACTAAAGAAGCGACATAAGTTTCAAGGGCACTATTTTAAGAGGTCTTTACTAGTATGCATCGTACTAAAATATTATCAAATTATACAGAGCGCTTTAAAAGTTATTCACGAAAAAGAGATTTCTAGCTGCCCCCTTTAGGGGATCATATATCTGCAGGGGGGCTTAAACGGAAAAATTTTATAGGAACTTGTCGTGTTATTTTCATCTATTCCATACGTGTGCGAGAGATTTCCCACATTTTCCCGGACACCCTGTATATATATATATATATATATATATATATATATATATATATATATATATATATATATATATATATATATATATATATATATATATATATATATATATATATATATATATATATAATACTATATTGTGTATTATACACCAAGACAGTGGGGAATTTTTTCCTTTTGCTTTTAATATATATATATATATATATATATATATATATATATATATATATATATATATATATATATATATATATATTTTTTTTTTTTTAAGAAAAATCTTGTTTAATTTTTTTTAGAAGTTAAATTTAATTTTAAGAAGTTTTTACGATTTTTGAAAGTAGGCGACAGTGTTTGCTATTCAAATAACTTATTGCTAAGGAATTAGTGCGATATTTAATACAATAATTTTCGCATTAAAAAAGTTCGGAATTTTCTGTTTATCTTAAACAAACATAGTAAATTTTAATAATAATATAAAATTCTGTTGATTTTTATTAAAATTAAAATTTAAAAACAAAGTTCTTAAATTTTTTGAAAGATCTCAAACTATTGTTAACTTTAGATTGCGCCGTTTATACAGTTTTTTTTGTTTTTGTCGGTAAAATTGGGAGAAATGATTGAAAGAGATAATGAAATAAAAAAATCTTTTGCTTGCGTACCTACTTCTCGTATTGTTTAGCCATACAAGCCATACATTACATGGAATAGAATTACTTTACCCAAGGAAAATATACTTTTTAATAAGGAGCGCTCGATCCCATTTAAGCCTATATTCACTAAATTTTGTGACGTAATCTGTTCCCGCAATTCTATGTTTACAATCGTACTGGAAGCTTTTTTGAGGTTTTGTTGTTTTTTCTTTGCTTTTTAGTCATTGGACTTTTATGTATGTTTAGTTTTTACTGTTTATAGTTGGATTGAGTAGTTATTTGTACTGCAGTTACAGAGAATTTTAAAACCTGTAAACGGGGGTCACTGACCTTTGATATTTTTTTAAAAGAAATTTATGTTTAAATCGCTATTAAGGGTAATTAATTTTAGGCAAGTATTTGTTTATTTTGTTAGATGAAATAAATTATGGCAAAAAGGTGACGTCACAAACATAACCTATATTTTCGGACAAGTATAAAAATCGAGCGCTCCTTATTAAAAAGTTTATCTTCCTTGTACTTTACCTACTAGTTACGTAAATTGATAATTCATATATATTTTTTTAAGGTTCAAAATAAAACAAGATGGAATTTGGTGTGACGTTGACCTCCAAAATTCCTCAATTCTCGAAATATATTTTCCAGTAGACTCACTTGTGGTAAAGCCAGTACTCACAGACCGTTCGGATATAAGCCAGTTTAAAATCAAGAATGAATTGATCATTGAATGTACCCAAGAGTCTACCGCCCAATTATTAGCCTTAGCCGTGGACCATATAGATATTCTCCTAGAAGATTGGTACCCTACGCTAGGTACTCGGTTTGTTCATACATCAGAGGGTAAATTTTTGGTTACGCGCATTATTCCGTGTCCACAGTGTCTGGGACAAAGCCACCAGGACCGTGATATTGATTTAAACCATCCTTCTGGTTCCCAGGTTCAAGATATGTTACACGCGGATCCAGAACATAACCAGAATCATAATCGGGACTTGTATAGAATAAGGAAGTCTCAGGAATCGTATACTTCGGAATGTGACAGTGGAGTAGATCCCGATTCCAATGTGTCGAGCAGGAATGTGTCTATGGAAGGTCATCCTAATGTTCACGTAGAAGATCAAAGTGCTAAAATGCCGTTGTATTATTCTTGGATGGTGGAAGAATGTATTTTAGCTTCTTATAATGAAAAATATGTCACATGTCCACTGCATGGTGATGTTAAATTGGCCAGAATTGCTCCCGATTCGGTAAGTCCTATAAATTAATAGTACATAGTTAACATGTTTATTAAATAAATTTACAAATAAGGGCAGTTTGGGGCAGATTTTACATCTAAAAGTATGAAAAAAGTTTATATAGGACATAGGTCCAGAAATGCATCGTTTTCAAAATACTGGGTGTTAATATTTTCCAAAAAATATGGTTTTAATTAATATCAGAGACAACAATGAGACGAGCAACTAAATGTAAATAAATTATCCGAGAGAGAGATAGCTGCTGGGCCTTCCTTGTTTGTCTTCAAGGAAGGTAAATGCAGATGGCGCGTGAGTCGACTTTATCGTTTGCCCGCCAAATTCAAATTATATAGCTGTGCCATTTGCCCTTAAAATTAGGTACTTGTTTTTGTTTCCTATTAATATAAATTATTGGGGTTTATTTCAATAATTACACACATCTAATTAAAAATGCCATTTATTTGGTTTTTATGAAGATTTTTCTTACAGATAACCATGTCAATATTACCTTAAATTATCTGTTGAAAAGCACAAATTTAATATATACACTGTGATCACTAATAAAAGTCAATATTCAAAGTCCAATTAAAGGTAAAAAACCATGCAACACACAATAAATCAGAAAAATTGTAAACACTCTGTCCAAACAAATCGGCCATTAAAAAATATCAAACACAAATATCGAAAAACATTTCGGCGTGACTGCCTGAATCAGCGTTGTCAAGTTAAAAATATTTGATTCTTGGTATAGAGTATAATCAGGTTTTTGCCAAAGAAACACATTAAAGTTTACATGCAGAAATTGTAATCAACTTGGCAATCATGACAAGGCGATGATTGCACCCTCTGTGATTACCTCCCATGATGAATGACAGAGACATAGTTATAGGAACTTGCGTTAAACCAGAGAGAGATAGAACGTAATGGACAAATTTCCAGGACCAGTAACGCGTCTCATTCTTCTCTCTGTTAATATCTTAAATACGTCTGATTTTAATGAAATTTAGGAGTGTTTTTCGTAGTATTAAAAGGTTAATTTTATTTATTTATTTATTTATTTATTAAACGGATACACCATTTTTACATTTGTTTTCTACAATAAACTCTAAAAGTATAACAATAATAAAAATTTAACATGAGTGCTTAACAACTAGCTTTAAAATTCCAGAATCAGTCTTTTTAGTTTGTTTTCTAAATGAGTTGAGAGACAGACCAAAGAAGTCCAGGTTGGGAAACCCATTTACAGTCTTAACAATTCTATTCAAGGGCATGTTCTGAGCATGTAGGGTGTTATAATGCTTAGTAGACAACAGTGGTGGCATTCTTAAACTTCTAGGGGGTACATAAAAATCAATGTCAAGTTTTAAATCGTCCGCAAAAAGAAGGTATTCTGAACTAAAATGCTGCCCAATGTCGTTCACCAGCAGCTGAAACAGCTTTGGGCCCAAGTGACTTCCTTGTGGCACACCCGATATGACGTCAATTTTTGAAGATAAAAACCAGCCATTTTGACTTGCAATGTTCTTCCTTGAAGGTATGAGGAAATCCATGAATAGAATGGTTCCCCAATGCCAAAAGTTTTTAGTTTATTTAGGAGTACACTCTGATCCAGTAGGTCAAATGCCTTGCTAAAGTCTGTATAGATTGCATGCACCTCGAAACCATCATCCATGGCTGCACTGATGTAATTTGTGTACAAAAATGGTTCGTCTCGGTAGAACGGCCCTCCTCAAAACCATGCTGCTGCTCTACAATATTATTTTTAAAAATCTTAAGTGAGGGCATAATCATCACTTCCATCACTTTGGGAATGGCAGATTGCGCCACAATAGGTCTATAATTTTTGACATCACTGTTGTTCCCCGCCTTAAATATGGGTGAGACAAACGAATGCTTCCATTTGCTAGGAAAAACACCAGTAGACAGGGATCTGTTGAAGATAAAAGAGAGAGGCTCACAAAGAGACACAGCACACTCTCGCAACATTTTATTAGGCAGCATATCAGGACCAGCACTCTTTTTACATCCAATGACAACAGACACTCAAGCAAACATTCAAACCTTACCTCAATTTGACTAACATCAACCTGCAAATCACCGGCCGTTTTCTCTTCCTCATCATTATCCATGACCAGACCACTAAAACTCTGGTAAACAGAGTTAAAGTGCACAGCAAAAAGCTCCGCTACTTCTTGCCCTCCATCCGCCTGTCGATCACCCAAAAACATTGTTTCCTGAATATCAGTATACTTTTGTGTCCTTGACCTAGCAAACTTCCAAAATACGTTGATATTTTCCCCCATTTGCTGCTCCACGTTTGAGATATATCTACTATAGCACTCTTCAGTCAGTACCTTACATTCACTCCTCAACACATTAAATTCTGCATAGTATTGAAGTTTATTTGTTGTTTTATATTTTTTATGAGCAACTTTCTTTTCTATTACTTTCCGTTTTAATTCTGAACTGAATCATGAAGGAAAATTTGATCTTTTTACTTCGTATTTTGGCACAAAAAAGTCAACTGCGTGAAACAGAATTTTATAAAATTCGTCGACAATAGTATCAATATTTTCCAAACAATACAAACTAATCCAATTTACTTCAAGCAAATAATTATTCATAGCACCATAGTCGACTTTATAAAAATTATAACGATATTCATTTTTGCATCTAACAGCTTGCGATTCAAAAGACAGAATTGATTCTAGAGGAGGATGATATTTATCAGATGGCACTATAGGATCACCCCTGGTAACATTTAAGTAGTGACTAGAAAAGCATAAATCCAATACTGAGTTGCTATCATTGTAAACATAGTTATATTGACATAATCCTAAATAAGACATTTCTTCACATACTAAAATTTCTATATCACTTTTAACATTCTTAGCAACTAAATTATCACAATCCCATGTCAGCCCTGGAAGGTTATAATCACCCGTTATAATGATCCTATGATCATTACCATATTCATTAAAAACAAATTTCACAGCCTGAATATGACTTTCATAAACCTCCAAGGCTGAACGGGGTGGCAAATACACACAGCCAAATATAAACTTAATGTGACCTATCTTAACTTTAACAAAAATATGTTCTGCGTTACAGTTTTCCAAAGGTATGACAGTAGAGTCTAAAACATTACTCACAGCTATAACTACGCCCCCTCCACGCTTTTTATCACTTGACATACCATCTCTATCTCTGCGGTAGATCCTATAGGAATCACAAAATACTTCACTATCACTTATGTCGGGAGTAAGCCAGGTTTCAGACAACAAGATGACATCATGTGCTGAAGAGGAAGATGCCAAAAATATTTCCTTTAACTTTGTCCGTAATCCTCGCACATTTTGATAATATAATGCCAAATGATCAATGGTCAAACGTCTGGTGTTACATCGTTTTTGGATCACTTGTTGAAGTACTATAAGTAGCTCGATCAGCAGCCTTGGATATATATGGGGTACCATTTTTATATCTTATTATTAGATTTTCTTCTCCGTTTGCCAACCTTTCATTTAACTCCTGATATATCTTCTTAACAAATTTGCGCTGCATTTCTGTGAGGTCAGCTTTAACATAAATATCCGTAGACTTAAGCTTGAATCTCCTCTTAAGGCACTCTATTGCAGTGCTCGAGTCCCCAAAGATTACTTTGACAGGTCTGGGTTTGGTGCTGCTCTTCCCTACTCTAACAACCCTGAAGTCAGGCTGTGGAGTTATTTCCATCCTCTGCAAAATATCCAAAACATGCTCTTTGTCATGCTTTATTCTATCGGTAGGTGTTTTCAACTTACTTTCTAGAATATTAAACATCATAACATTTTTAGACCTAGAGGCTCTATCCTGAATTTCTTGAATTTAGCGCACTGATCTGGATGGATTAGGAATGTTTATTACCTGTGCTAAGCAAAGTTTCGTTTCATGTGTGAAAAAATGTGTTTGTGCGCTTGGATACCAGCCATCACTCGTCGTCAATGAATGTTCACGTGTGGGCGCCGAACGGACTGTCGGCATTATCGGGCATAATTTATCAACGCGTCGTCTAGGTTTCCCGTACGGAGTAGGGCGGTGAGGGACAGTGAGCCAGTATTGTATTTTGCTATGGCTTTTAAATACGCATATTTCGACTTGTTGATTGCGCAAACATGCTTTTAGCCACTGTGAATCTTAATGTGGGTTATCTATGATTTAGCCGTAACTTAAATACATTTTTATACAGTCCTGTAGAGTCTCGAGTGGCAGCTGAGCGAATTTTACAGTAGAAAAATGCACACCGCTGACTTACAGCTTTTTTCTTATTTTTTTAAATACTAAATGCATACTTAAATTTATTCCAGTTAGGGCTACATTAGCACCTTAATGCTATAAATAATACCGCTATATTTCTTTACAATCGGATAAATAATATTTAATATATTAATGAGAAACCGATTTTTTTGATAAATGCTTAACACCATGTGTCTAGAAAAAAATGCCTTTTTGTAACTATTGTGAACATCTAGTATAAAAAAGTATACATTTTTGGGAATTTTAAAATAAGTATACATTTTAATTAGGTTACTTAACATTGGGAATTTTGCTAAATAAAGATATACGTGAGGTGTCAAGGGTTTTAAAGTATAAATTAAACCATTTTCTAGGTTACTCTTATAATAATAAAATAAAAACATTAAACAAACTGGGTAGCGTAGAAATGCAAAACAAATACTGGAAAATTTAATATTTAAAGAAGAGAGAAAGAAGTTATAAAAAGATTAGATAAGAAGTAGTTAGTGAAGTCAAGTATAAAGTTTTAGTTCAGCCTCCGTACGGGCTACCCCTAGTGGGGGTACTAAATTTAGTTAGTTATTGTCCACTGGTCTCATGGTCCCAAGAAGATAGTTCCATATGGTTCATTTGCCCAAGTGACGTAAATGGCCCCTATGTAAATTCCAAAAATATATGTCACACTATGATTATGTTTTTTAAATATTTTTAGATGTAAAATCTGTCTTTAAATTTTCTCCACCTTTTATAAGTAAGCAAACCTTAAGAAATACATCTTGGTTACTAGAAATTCTAAAGACTTACCAAAAACCGTTTCGACGTTTTAAAGAAAATGATAACCTACCTATACGCAAACCCACATAAAAAAAAGCAATACGGATTATGAAAAAAAACTCTTTTTGGCTTTGTTTTGATAGTAAATGTCACTTTTTAACGTATAATATGTACCAGGAGCACATAAAATTAAAACTAAATAGCAAAAAGTAAACAAACTTACATTGTCTTTATGTGTAATTTCAGAACAGTTGAAAACGGACGTACATTTTAGTAAAGAATCAAACATTTAGTAATAATTATATTAAAATCTATTAGTTCTCCTCTGCTAATAATTTACCTTTTTTAATAGCATATTTAATTTCAGATGTTCCTTGACTTGGGCGATAGGTATATAATTAAGACCGAAAATATTAAAAAAGGTCGGTTACTTGGCCGTGGGGCATTTGGTTTCGTTTTTAAAGGAACCTGTAAAGTCCGGGGCTCAAACAATGTAATAGATGTCGCAATGAAAATGCTTCAACCTGTTCCTCCCGGTCCTAATGCTCGACAGTCTGCTGTAATGGCTTATAAAGCTGCTCAAGGAAAATGGGACAGAGATCCGTTACAATACGCTTGTAAAGCGTATTGTACCGCTAGACAAGAATTGAATATTTTACTGAGCTTAAGACATCCGAATATCGTGCCTTTTGTAGGCGTATGTACCAGTCCTTTAGCTTTAGTTCTCGACTTGGCTCCACAGGGGGCGCTAGATTTGGTGTTAAGGCATTATAGAAGATCTGGGGCTAAAGTTGGACCTTATACTATGCAGGCTATTATCTTACAGGTAAGATTTAGGATGAACAAATGTCAGTGTTTTATCTCTTTTGTACAATCTATTTTTAATTAAGCAAAGATTATTTTGGATTGTTTTTTAGAATTTTATGTACTTTTAGGTTGCTAAGGCTGTGGAATATTTACATAGACAACATATTATTTATAGAGATTTGAAATCTGAAAATGTTCTTGTTTGGGAAATGCCACCGCCATTTGTGGATCATCCAGATCACCCAGTACATATTAAAGTGGCAGATTACGGTAAAATAATCTATTTTTACATAATATACAGGGTGATTCAAAAATCGCTCACGAAACTTAAGGTGGTTATTCTACTTGACAAAATACAGGTAGAGCTTCATATAATTTTTTTCAAAATGTCATTGGTTTTCGACTTACAAGCCGTCAAAGTTCAATTTTTATTTTGTTTTTTTCGCCATATTGCATTTATTTTTTGTCCAATCGAGTTGATATTTGTCACACAAATCGGGCTTTGCAGATTCTAAAATTTTAAGACAAAAGTACATTTTTTAAATACCGCCAGAGGGCGCTTTACCTAAAACTTAAAATTTATTTACATCATAACTTTTTTATTTTGACAGATATCACAAAGCTAGGGGCGCCATTTTATAGAGAGTTACTGGGCACCCTGTATGTACGTAGGTAATTTGATTAAAATTGATTAAAACTTTGATGTCTATCGGTGCCTAAACGGTGAGGTTTATCGACTTTAATAAAGAGTACATTATTTTTTAAGTTTTTGATTGTTTATAAAATGGCGCCACTAGCTTTGCGATATCAGTCAAAATAAAAAGTTAGGATGTAAATAAATTTTAAGTTTTAGGTAAAGTGCCCTCTGGCGGTAATTAAAAAAGTACTTTTGTCTTAAAATTTTAGATCCTGCAAAGCTCGATTTGTGTGCCAAATATCAACTGGATTGGTTAAAAAATAAATCCAATATGGCGAAAAAACCAAAATAAACATTGAACTTTGACGGCTTGTAACGCGAAAACGAATGACATTTTGAAAAAATGTATATGAAGCTCTACCCTTATTTTGTCAAGTAGAATCACCCCCTAAGTTTCGTGATCGATATTTGAATCACCCTGTATATGTTACCTATGATTTCTGATTGTTTCAAATACCACCGGTTTATAAATTATACCTATTTTTAGGTATTAGTCGTCTTACTTTACCATCTGGTACTAAAGGCTTTGGAGGTACTGAAGGTTTTATGGCTCCAGAGATAATGAGATACAATGGTGAAGAAGAATATACAGAAAAAGTGGACTGTTTTTCATTTGGCATGTTTATTTACGAACTTCTTACTTTACATCAGCCATTTGAAGGTCATGAGTCTGTTAAAGAGTGTATTTTAGATGGTGGCAGACCACCGTTGACTTATAGGGTAAGAAAAACAAATATTTTTTAAAATATTGTATTTTTTTTTAGTAGTGTGATAGAATTTGACAAACTTTAAATGCAAACTTTTATTGTTAGAAAATGTCAAAATCAATTAATAACCATCAATAGCCAATAGCAAATTGATTTTACTTTGAAAGAATCGCTCTGAGTAACCGTTTTTGAAATATTTGTTTTCAAGTTGTTTAATGCAACCGAAAAATACCTTTAATTACAGCATTAGCTATAACTACAACTGCCACATCATATACCAATGATTTAATATGATTTTTTATATATTAGGGCAGAGTTGGGTCAAACTCTGAGGTCCTGTATTTGTATATGAATTTTAAATAACATATTTTTAAAAGTATTTGAATACTAAGGATTAAAAAATTAATACTTTTTAAAGATAAAAAAAAAAGGTCTTTACCCCTAAACAAAAGAATCCCCCAAAGTTATTGTATCCGACTTAGATTGGTGCTAAAAAACCGTTTTACCTAAATGTAGATTGAACCAAAAAAAGGTTCTTACAAAAAAATCACATACCTTTGTTGTTGCTTTTTTTCTTTAAATACAGGACCTTATTAACGAAATATGATTACAAAGTAGGTATTTGAATACTCCAAAACCTGTACTTGAATACTGGAAACCTGTATTCGATACTGGAAACCTTTCTTCGAATACTGAATACCTGTTTTCGAATACTGAATACCTATATTCAAATACTCAAAACCTGTATTCAAACCCCGGAAGTTCAATACCTGGATTTGAAACCAGATTCTAAATAACGAAATAAGAATACAAAGCAAGTATTAGAATACTATGATTTAAAAACGAAATTCACAATTCAAAATCCCGAATACTGACCAAAAAGTATTCATTCGAATACCGAATACCAAGCACACATATTTTTCGAGTACAAGCCAATTATTTGAATACCACCCAACCCAACTCTGTTTTTGTGCTTTTTGGTTGCACTTAACAACCTAGATGCAAATATCTTGAAAAGGGTTGCTTAAAACGATTCTTACAAAGTATACTTTTATTAGGTTTGTTCCAGCAGGCTGTCACAAATGTTTGCAACCGTTCGGATTCTGCGCACGTCAAATTTGTCGTTCCAGCAGTGCCATGTTTCTAACATTATACAATTGTTTGTTCTTCCAGCAGTAGTTTTAAGATGTTGGAAACAGTTTAAAAAGTTTACAAACTTTTCTTAAACATTACTGACAATTTTTAACATAACCTTTCTTGTATTGACATATAAGCAGTATGTACGCCTTGTTTATTTTTCGTTCCAGCAGAAAACTGTTGCCAACACTTCTGACTAATGTTTGTAACAATTTCTGCGTTTTACGATTGTTGCTAACATGTTTCCAACATGTTAGCAACAAACTGGAACAAACCTATTGTGGGGAGAGCATATGAGTCTTGCGTCAGTACCAAAACTAACAATATTGATGACAGCAGTACTGGTTATTTAGTATTTTTATTTTTCTTATGTATTTCAGGAAACACTATATCCCAGTTACTTCCTAGATCTTATGGTATTGTGTTGGTCGCAGCAACCAAAAGATAGACCTTCAGCTAGTCAAATTGTTTCTATAGCCAGTGCTCCGGAATTTACTCATTTATGTGACGTAGTATCTCTTAAACATCCGGCGTCTGTAGTGTCATCAATTAGTGCAGCTTTAAGTTATATAACAGGTTAGTATTGTGAACACCTAGTATAAAAAAGTATACATTTTGGGAATTTTAAAAATATACATTTTTGGGAATTTTAAAATAAGTATACATTTTAATTAGTTTACTTAACATTGGGAAATTGGCTACATAAAAATATACGTGAGGTGTCAAGGTCTTAAAAGTAGAAATTAAACAATTTTCTAGGTTACTTTTATAATAATAAAATAAAAACATTTAAACAAACTGGGTAGCGTAGAAATGCAAAACAAACACTGGAAAATTTGATATTTAAAAAAGAGAGAAAAGAAGTTAGAGAGATAATTAGATAAGAAGTAGTTAGTGAAGTCAAGCATAAAGTTAAAGTTTTAGTTCAGCCCCTGTACGGGCTACCCCGAGTGGGGGGTATGCCCGTACCAAATTAAGTTAGTTCAATAAGTTAAGTTGGTCCTAAAAATGCAAAGTTAGTTTTAATGGTCCACCGGTCTCATGGTCCCAAGAAGATAGTTCCATATGGTAGATTTGTCCAAGTGACGTAAAGTGGCCCTATATATATATATGTATAATATTCCAAAAATATATACGTCACAGTATGATTAAGAAATTATAGTCATAGATTTGTATTAATTTTCGAAATTGTCTGGGGGTTCTATTGTCTGTTTTATTTAACAGTCGTTATTTTTCAAAACTGTACCGGATGTCAAATTATAAATTTACACCCCCTTTTTATCCTACAAAATAAATAAAAATATCAATTTGTTCTCTTAATTCTATAGTTTTTAAATTATTAATTGGATTTTTATTATATCCCAATATAAATAGGGTACGACAAAACATATGATTTTTTTAATGGAACACAGTGTATATAATGCAAAAATTAAAGACCCTAGAAAAGTTCCATATTTTATATATTTATATTTATTAATTTCGCAAATGTGGCCATCCAAATCTGAAGAATAGTTTTTATTTACCATTAGAACCATTATTAATTTAGAACCCACCAACTTTTTTATTTTTTGTATAAAATATATAAAAAAAGAAAAGTTTTTTGGGTTGATTCTGCATTTGTCATCAGAATGTATATTATCTCTGAAAGTAGTGTGCGTATGGTTATCTCAAGCATTAATAAAATCTGATTACTGATTGGAAAACTACAGAATTAACCCAACAAACTAATGATTTTAATTATTTTTTACAAAGACAACAAAATTAAAAACAAAGTTCTTTCTTGCTCAAATGGCAGCAAATATTTCTGATCCTTTGCGAAAAACATAAGTAGGAATTTTTGTACAAGTTCTTTTCCACCACTAACTTTGGAAGATCAAATTATTTCTACCGCTAAAGGAAAGGCAGAACTATTTGCTAAACAATTTGCTGCCAATTCAACCCTTGACCCTCCCGTAAATCATCCAATTCCAGCGATTACCCCAGTTCCTCATAAAATGCCCGATATTATTTTTAAGGTGAAACACATGTATCCTTTCTTTTCTTAACATCAAGAAATCGTCTGGGCTGGACGGCATACCAGCAATCGTTTTAAAAAAATGTGCTCCTGAACTTGCACCAATCTTAACTCGGCTCTTTCAAATTTCTTACGACACAGGTATCTTTCCGGAGAGCTGGAAAGCTGCACGTGTTCAACCTATTCCCAAGAAAGGATCTAAATCTCTTCCATCTAACTATAGACCAATTTCAATTCTCTCAGTTCTTTGTAAAGTAATGGAAAACTTCATTATATCACAAATTCTTAAGTATTTAGAAAAACACAAAATTTTGCATGACAGGCAGTATGGATTTCGCCACAAAAGATCTACAGCAGATCTTCTTTCCTTCGTATCACACTGCTGGAATAAGTCTCTTGAGTTTTTAGGTGAGTCCCAGATCGTTGCTCTTGATATATCCAAAGCTTTTGACCAGGTCTGGCATGCCGCACTTCTTAATAAACTTCCCTCCTATGGTCTTTCAACTAAACTCTGTACTTGGCTCTCTAGTTATCTATCTGATCGACGTATATCAGTTATTGTGGACGGCCATTCTTCAAGCTTTCACCAAGTAAATGCTGGAGTGCCTCAGGGCTCAGTTCTGGCACCAGCATTGTTTCTTCTTCACATCAACGACCTTTTCTCGTCCACAACTAATTCCATTCATAGTTTCGCCGACGATAGTACCCTTCACTCCAGTTTTCAGGTTTCTAAACCCATCACTAAACCTGATTTGGAAAACAAACGCAGAGCGATGCAGATATCTCTTTCGCAGGATCTTAATTTAATATTGGATTGGGGCGTCAAAAATCTCGTCCATTTTAATGCATCCAAAACACAATCATGTTCCTTGTCCCGAAAAGAGTCACCAAATACTCATCCTCTACATATGAGCGGCCAAGTTTTACAGAGTAAGGACACCCTTCAATCTTGTGGGCGTCACATTTGAAAGTAACCTCAACTGGCATAAACACATTGTATCTATAGCCACGGCAGCTTCAAAAAAGTTTGGATTTCTCTTTCGAGGCAAAAAGTATTTTTTCCCTTATAATTTATACACTTTGTATGTGTCCCAAATCCGACCTCCCTTGGAAAATTGCTCTGATATCTGGGGCATGGCGTCCCCCACAACCCTAAGCATTCTTGATTGCATTCAAAGAAGAGCTATTCGTCTCATTAATGATCCTTCACTTACAGAAAGGCTTCCCTCTCTTGTCCATCGTCGGGCTGTGGGGGATTTATCGCTTTTTTATAGGTACTTCCATGGCTTTTGCTCTGAAGAATTGTCCAGTATAGTTTCTCCACTCACATTTCCCACCAGAGAAACTCGTGGTGCCGCGCGTATTCATCCCTATACGGTCCAACTGGACAGGCCTCGAACTTCCCACTTTGTTCGTTCTTTTATCCCTAGAGTTTCTAAAATGTGGAACCTGCTGTCCGCGGAGGTCTTTCCTTCCCCCCAAATCTTCAAGTATTTAAGTCCCGTGTCAACAAACTCCCTCTTACCTCGCTTAAGACACCCACGGTACGTTAGTATTTAGGCTTTTAGCCTTCGTGGTTTGTCCAAAGATAAAAAAATAATAATAAAGTTAAGGAGGTTGCAACTTTATAACTTAACACCCGGTATAGTAACTTTAGATAAACATTATGGGATTTTAATATTTACATATTTTAGAGTATCCACACCAAATCCATACAATGGGTCTCAGAGTATAACGTATAAATTTAAAAGTTCTCAATGGAAAAAATACACAATATGGCTATTTAACATTTTAATACAAGATAAAAATATGACCATGAACGATCCTATACTTTGGCAGTTAATAATTATTTTATGTCTTTGGTTTATAGATGATGGTCTCTCAGGATCTGAAATGTGGTTGATGTGCGAAAATTCACGAGTCGATTTGTTATTAGCAGCTGATCGTGGTTGGTTACAATATCATACCATGACATTACCAATAAGACCATCCGCCACTTGCACAGTAGGTGATACAGTATGGATTGGAGACTGTTCGGGATCTATTCATGCTTATTCGTAAGTAAAAATATTGTATTTTTTTTTAAAGCCGCTTGAACGTTGAATGCTAAATGTTGCCACACTAGAAATGTTAAGTGTTCTCTAGTAATTTCTAACAACTTTCTTTATATTGGAAGTTTTAATAAGTTTTTTTTTATGGAACTGGGTCAGTTTTAATAAATACAAGGTGTCCCAACTCTATTTCTACACGAAATAACTTTGATCCTGAAGAGTTTTTTGGTCGAGCAATAAATGTGCGTGTTCTATAAATTTGCCCGCACTATAATAACAATAATAAAAATTTGACATGAGTGCTTAACAACTAGCTTTAACATTCCAGAATCAGTCTTTTTAGTTTGTTTCTAAATGAGTTGAGAGACAGACCAAAGAAGTCCAGGTTGGGAAACCCATTTACAGTCTTAACAATTCTATTCAAGGGCATGTTCTGAGCATGTAGGGTGTTGTAATGCTTACTAGACAACAGTGGTGGCATTCTTAAACTTCTAGGGGGTACATAAAAATCAATGTTACCCAATATACTAGGTGATGCTATAATGTTATTTATAACCTTATAAAAAATAAAAGTTCGAAATACTGTCTGCGGTCTTCAAGCCTAGTTAAACCGTGATATGACCTCACCTCTTCCAAACTCAACAGCAAACCTCTTTGCGCCATACGGTATCTTAGGTGTTTTAAGAATTTCACCTGTATCGATTCTAAACGTTTTTTATGTATCTCGTAATAGGGGCTCCAAACTAAACAACAATACTCCAATGCAGAGCGTACATAACTAACAAACAACATTCTCAATCCACATAGATTATTAAAATCATTCGACATTCTTGTGACCATACCCAACATACGATTGCTTTTATTGATAATTGCTTCATAGTGATCCGTATAACGAAGTTCACTATCCAGCCACACACCCAGATCTTTCACCACATCCACTCTGCGCAGTTCCGCTCCCCCTAACCTGTATTTAAAATCCCTCATATGCTTCTTGCGACTAAATATAATATATGAACACTTGTCCACATTAAGTTTAAGGTTATTTTTCAAGCACCATGCCGCCAACCTATCCATGTCCTCCTGCAGTGACTCACAATCCTTATCGGACCTCACAACTCTATAAAGTTTTAAATCGTCCGCAAAAAGAAGGTATTCTGAACTAAAATGCTGCCCAATGTCGTTCACCAGCAGCTGAAACAGCTTTGGGCCCAAGTGACTTCCTTGTGGCACACCCGATATGACGTCAATTTTTGAAGATAAAAAACCAGCCATTTTGACTTGCAATGTTCTTCCTTGAAGGTATGAGGAAATCCATGAATAGAATGGTTCCCCAATGCCAAAAGTTTTTAGTTTATTTAGGAGTACACTCTGATCCAGTAGGTCAAATGCCTTGCTAAAGTCTGTATAGATTGCATGCACCTCGAAACCATCATCCATGGCTGCACTGATGTAATTTGTGTACAAAAAAGGTTCGTCTCGGTAGAACGGCCCTCCTCAAAACCATGCTGCTGCTCTACAATATTATTTTTAAAAATCTTAAGTGAGGGCATAATCATCACTTCCATCACTTTGGGAATGGCAGATTGCGCCACAATAGGTCTATAATTTTTGACATCACTGTTGTTCCCCGCCTTAAATATGGGTGAGACAAACGAATGCTTCCATTTGCTAGGAAAAACACCAGTAGACAAGGATCTGTTGAAGATAAAAGAGAGAGGCTCACAAAGAGACACAGCACACTCTCGCAACATTTTATTAGGCAGCATATCAGGACCAGCACTCTTTTTACATCCAATGACAACAGACACTCAAGCAAACATTCAAACCTTACCTCAATTTGACTAACATCAACCTGCAAATCACCGGCCGTTTCCTCTTCCTCATCATTATCCATGACCAGACCACTAAAACTCTGGTAAACAGAGTTAAAGTGCACAGCAAAAAGCTCCGCTACTTCTTGCCCTCCATCCGCCTGTCGATCACCCAAAAACATTGTTTCCTGAATATCAGTATACTTTTGTGTCCTTGACCTAGCAAATTTCCAAAACACGTTGATATTTTCCCCCATTTGCTGCTCCACATTTGAGATATATCTACTATAGCACTCTTCAGTCAGTACCTTACATTCACTCCTCAACACATTAAATTCTGCATAGTATTGAAGTTTATTTGTTGTTTTATATTTTTATGAGCAACTTTCTTTTCTTTTAAGCGATCAGTTTTCGTATTCACGGTGCTGGTGTTACACTCGGGAAACTCGAGATTTTTGAAACCGTTGTTATTGGCGGTGCCGCAGAAGGGAACGGTGACAATGCGCATTTTCTCGGTTCGCTCTTGCTCTTGCAAAAAGTAAACTGGCACAGAGCTGGTTCGAATTTTAAGTAAATCGGTGCAGAGCGAATTAGAATTGCTCGCCCCAAGTGCCTGTTCATAAATTTACTAAAAGGCATGTTTATTTGAATACACTCTTTTTATTGACAGTACCAGGTAATATACAAGGTGTGTCAAAAACAGAATTTTTGTTGTTAAGTTGTTTTTTTGAAGGAACACCCTGTATATTTAACTAAATTTTCACTCTGCATTAAATTCTACATCAGAAATGTATAACACAATATACGTCAATAATTGCCGTTTTTTGAGATATCAACAGTATGTTCATATTATACTCCTGAACGAGTAAAAGTGATAAAAGAAAATAATAATAGGGTTTTAATTTTTTTATATTATTTTGTCACTGTCAGAGTGACAAATAATATAATAATATATAACATGTGTACTTAGAGGTAAGCCAGCTATTTAGTTTGTTTTAGATACATAGTTACTTAACCTTACTATACTACCCCTTGTATACAATAAATAGTTTTCTTATAGTCCTCACATAAATAAGAATTTTTTACCGGGTGTCCACGAGATCGTTTTAAAGTTTAAATACATTTTATTTTAGCTTTTTTATTCCATTATCATAAAAAGTGTTTACAGTCGCAAAATAGTATTATTTTTTCGTTAGAATCTATTCTTTAAAATTATTTTTGGTCACTAATTTCCAAAAATTTGCGCGTTAAAACTTAAACACACTGTTTTTGAAATAAGTAAAAATGTAGAGATATTATTTTATAAAGTTAATATAATAAAAATATATGTCTTCCTGCACATTAATAGAAATAACGTTACTTAGATGTAGTAACATAGAAAACGGAAACTTGACATCATTTATCTGTTTTAGTTCGAGTGATGGAAGAAAATTATTCTATTATTCTTTGGATAGTGAGCCAGAAACTCAAGTTCAAGCGTTACTTTATCTTGCACCGTTTAAAAGAGTGGCTTGCGCTTTGTCAAATGGCAGACTATTTTTAGTTAACTCAGATACTCGACCAGCGACACCTACAGCGGCAGAAGGAACCTTTGTAATGACAGAGCTTGGTTTAAACTCTGGAATTAACTGTATGTGCGCTATATTCAAAGATCACGAACGGTGAGTAATGTTCAAAATATTGTTTTCCTACGACTACTTGTGAAAATAGCAAATAGCACACTGGTTTTATGCATAGGAAATGCGTTATATCACAGTAGTGTTGCAAACTACTTTACAGCACTAGTGTTGCAAAGTACTTTACAACACTCGTGTGATATATATTTTAACGTCATTCTAAAAATGCTATTGGTTTTGCAAGTGACATATTTATTGTAGTGACAGTAAAAAAAAACTTTTTACTTACCTTAAACAGTAGAACCCAAATTATCGAAAATCATCTTATTAACCTTAAGTTACACACACAGTATAAGCTTTCTTCTAATATTAAAAAGAGTAATAATAAAATTTCCCAAAAAAATAAAAACACAAACAAAAATAGACATAACCACAAAAAACAACCTTCACTGACTGCTCGCTCAGTTCACAGTGTTGTCAGGTAAGTAGATCAAATTAAAAATCTTCTTCCTACCTTTGAGCACGCACTTATAGAGGCAGCCTTGCCGCTTGACCGTTCGACCTAAAGCGCCAAAGAAAAAACTCCTATAGATCAAATTCCTTTCTCTCTGTCTTCATGTACTCAAAAACAAGGTAAATCCTTAATTAAACCTGAGGCTAATACACACTTTATGAATCCACTTTCTTTTATCCATTTATAAATATAATCAGACCCTGCCGACGTTGCCAAATGCTTTCCATATTTTGCATGGTATAACGGACGTTTAGTAGTCGTTTTTTCTTACTTTTAGGACTTTAGGTTATGCTTTTACAATTTTCATATTTTTTTATATTTTTCTCAAAAATATGAGAAAAAATGTAATTTTTACTTAATTTTACATGTGATGTTCAGTTTCATTAACTCGTTTTACCAATTTTATCCCACCCAGCACCCCTTTTCACTCCCCGGTCCCGTAAGTTTGTTTACTAATATTTAAAAAAAAGGGAATATTTTAAATATGCGCCACTTACGTTTTATTTAGAAGAGTGTCTAAAATATGTAAGTATCAATAATTTAAAAAAAACCCTTAAAATAGCAGAAAACCGTATTAAACTATTACCGTTATTACCTAACTAAACCATACAATTTTTATTAAGTGAGGACCTTTTTAAATTCCAAAATGATAAAAGTTATATAATGCTTCTAGGTAGGTGATTTTCGATGTAAAAATATTGTCAAAACAGTATAATATAGCAGTGAGGAAAAGTACATATCACACTAGTGTCACAAAGTAAAAATCACCCTAGTGTTGCAAAGTTCTCAATTGTTTCTTATTTTTTCTGTAAAGACAAACATTTTTTTTTTTGTGAATAATTTGTGGTCGTAGGAAAAATAGTGTACAGTACTCGTGTGAAAATGACTTTCTTACACTCGTGGGTTATATATAATATTCCCACTGGTGTGAAATTTGTCATTTTCCACACTTGTAATGTAATATACTATAAAGTCTGTGGAGGACTTTATAACCATTTCACATTTGTTTAAGTAAGGACAAAAAGTCGCGAATATGACTTTATTCAGTCCTGGTTCGTTCTGGATTGCTTCTCTATTGTGTTAGGCTTTATATTCTTTTACAACATTACAAAAGTAAAATAACATTATAAGGAAAAATAAATTACGGGCGAGTGTAAAACTACAAGTACTATCGAAAAAGTTAAGTGGTAAAGTTGTAGGTAAAGATTTACAACTTTTGTATTTACGCTTTTTTCATTACCTTAAAATTTGGGTGAAAAATTCGAATAACCAAGTTTTTGGTTTTTGTTTTTATCTATTACAAAAAAATTTATTATTTTTTCAATTTTTTTTTGGTAAAAACGTACACTTGCATGTCCCAAATATACTGTACATTTTTGGTTTAAAATATATTTTTTACATTATTTTGACTTAATATCAATACTCTTATTTATTATCGAAAATTCACGTGTCCAGATATCCGTATTTTCCAAAAAAGTCGGTGGTCATTTTGTTCGTTAATATCTCTACTTTCTAATGGTGTAAAAATATACAGGATGTTCATTTGAAAACTTTCCCCTCAAGTTATCTTCGAAACGAGACAGATTTGAGAAAATCGCCGAAACACGTCAAGATATTTATTGAGGGGGAACGTTTTTATAAAAATTGGACGGCGCCCCTTTAACCCCTTAACCACCAGGGCCACCACCCCAAAATTCTTAAATGAGAAGGCGGGTCGAGTGATACATCATTTTAAAGCTCCTGACGAGTACTTTATAACCCTAGAATATTAAGTCAATATCTTCACCTATTACAAAATGGCGGTACTTTAAAAATTACCTAAATACCTGATTTTGATTGAAGATATGTTCTGTAGTTTGGCGGATTCATTTAATGGATGGTATTTATTTGGGTACACGCCAAAATAAAATTAAAAGTACTAAAAAAAAAAAAAAAAAAGTTTAACCAAGTAAACAGATAATTAAAAATCGACGTTTCGGTGGCAAATCTGCCACCGTTGTCAAGACAAATGGAATAAAACTAACAAAAATAAAAACCTACTATTATTTAGGCTTTAAAATTCATTCAATTCAAATACCTGATTTGGATGGCCATATTTCCGAAACCAATAAAGTTATGGTGATACTGGTAGTAATATACAGGGTAGAAGAAAAAGTACATATTTTTTTATTTAAGAACCCTGTATATTATTTTACCATTAAAAAGATCTTTAAATGAGCTTTAAGAAAATACCACATTAAGTACATCTAACTTTATTAGTTTCGGAAATATGGCCATCCAAATCAGGTATTTAGGTAATTTTAAAGTACCGCCATTTTGTAATAGGTGAAGATATTGACTTAATATTCTAGGGTTATAAAGTACTCGTCAGGAGCTTTAAAATGATGTATCACTCGACCCGCCTTCTCATTTAAGAATTTTGGGGTGGTGGCCCTGGTGGTTAAGGGGTTAAAGGGGCGCCGTCAATTTTTGTAAAAAACGTTCTCCCTCAATAAATATCTTGATGTGTTTCGGCGATTTTCTCAAATCTGTCTCGTTTCGAAGATAACTTGAGTAGAAAGTTTTCAAATGAACACCCTATATTCATTACAATGGTAAAAATGTTCTCAGAAAATAAAAGAATTCGGATCCCAATTTTTTTAATCATTATTAGACCAGGGTCGATAATTTTTGAAACCAAAAGAAAATTAAGAAAAAATAATAAATCCCATTATTTAAAAAATGGAAAAAAATAATAAAAATAAAAGAAAAAATAAGTTACAAGCGATCTGAGGTCGAAAATCGGTTTTTGTCGATTTCCGGCAAAATTACCAGTCCTATGAAAATTCATTTTCAGAGAAAATTTACCGTGTTAATGTATATTTTCTTATACCATACTTTAAAAATGACGATATATTGATACGTGAATTTTCAATCGAAAATAAAGGGTACTTTTTCCATATGAGGTCAAAATAATGTGTAAAAATAAATATTTTAAATTCAAAAAATTACAGTGTTTTTGGGACAAATAAAGGTTACTTTCACCAAATTTCGGAAAAAAATATATTTTCTTTTTTGTAAAAGATAAAAATAAATCACCAAAAACTTGTTAATTTAAATAATTCACATAGATTTTGAGGTTATGTAAGGATATATATAAGTATTCTCTCTCTCTCTCTCTCTCTCTATTTTTTTTCTTGGTTTGGTCCCTTCAGGTCCAATCCACCACTCCCCTTCCGGACTATGCTTTCCAGGGCTTCGTCGGCGGAAAATCTGGATAATCGAGCTCGTAGCTCCCAGAAATTCAAAAGAAAACAAAATAATTCTACAATCCATCCATCCATATATATAAGTTGTAGATCTTTTTATTACCTAAAACTTTATTATAAGACTTGTACTTTGGACAAAAATAGAGAAAAACCGTTTTTAAATTTTAACCCTCCCCCTTCCCGACAACAGATCGCCCGTACTTTATTTTTCCTTTAATTTTTGCTATATTTTCTACTTTTTTTAATGGGTTTTATAATACCATATTTTTTTCGCTTAAAAAATATCGACCCGGGTCTAATTTGTTTGGTTAGAAGATCGTCTATTTTGATTATATTTTAGTGTATGTGAATTATGGTGTGGAGAAGGCAATGGCCAAATTACAATCTATACAATTAAAGACCAAGTGGTTGCTGGTCACGAAGTTCTAAATCATTACCAACCAGTTATAGATATGGTAGATGTCATGAATTTAGTGTCCACTGATAATGTTGTGTGGTCATATGTAAGACCTGGTTGTGTTGTATATCAGTGGGACGTAAAAACCCGAAGTATAGTCAATAAGTTGGATTGTTCGAAGCTGGTTCCTTGTTCGGAGAGCCTAAAATCTATAGCTATTGAGGAGCATTTGAGTCCCACCAATTGTCAGGTAAATTTCTATTAAAAAAATTTTAGTTAACTGCTATGCAATCAGTGTTAAACTATTTTATGTGCATTTATCAATTTTCTAAATCATAAAATATTTTTTTTGTCTTTGGACAAACCACGAAGGCTAAAAGCCTAAATACTAACGTACCGTGGGTGTCTTAAGCGAGGTAAGAGGGAGTTTGTTGACACGGGACTTAAATACTTGAAGATTTGGGGGAAGGAAAGACCTCCGCGGGCAGCAGGTTTCACAACCTAGAAACTCTAGGGATAAAAGAACGAACAAAGTGGGAAGTTCGGGGCCTGTCCAGTTGGACCGTATAGGGATGCATACGCGCGGAACCACGAGTTTCTCTGTTGGGAACCGTAAGTGGAGGAACTATACTAGACAATTCTTCAGAGCAGAAGTCATGGAAGTACCTATAAAAAAGCGATAAATCCCCACAGTCCGACGATGTGCAAGAGAGGAAAGCCTTTCTGTAAGTGAAGGATTATTAATGAGACGAATAGCTCTTCTTTGAATAGAATCAAGAATGCTTAGGGTTGTGGGGGACGCCATGCCCCAGATATGAGAACAATACTCCAAGTGAGGTCGGATTTGGAACACATATAAAGTGTATAAATTAGAAGGGGAATCCAAGCTTTTTGAAGCTGCCGTGGCTATAGATACAAAGTGTTTATGCCAGTTAAGGTTACTTTCAAATGTGACGCCCACAAGATTAAAGGTGTCTTTGCTCTGTAAAACTTGGCCTCTCATAAGTAGAGGATGAGTATTTGACGACTCTTTTCGCGACATGGAACATGATTGTGTTTTGGATGCATTAAAATGGACGAGTTATGATTATATTATTGCATCACCAATAAATGGGCTAAAAATAATACCCTTATTAAATCCAAGCTTCACCATGCTGTTAATCAACACACATTATTTAAATTTTCAACTTATAAAATGGTTATACTGGGTGTCTTTAAAATGTGAGGAAAAATGCTACCACAAATTTCTAAGGCTAAATTATGATTATCTAACCCAGCTGACCTGTACGAAAGTGGATGATTTTGGAGATACTGGGTGTTAAAAGTTTAATCTGGTTTTTTTAAAATAAATATTTGGTAAATTGGTATAATCACGTTTGTTTTGAGGTTAATTTAGCCCTAGCTTAATTAAATTTGTTTTGTCAAGTGGCGTCCCTAACGACACGGTATCTAAACGAATATATTTAACATACGTTTCCCATTGTTTCTTTATTTTATGAAAGTTAAAATGCCTCGGGACCATACAAAAATATAAAAAAAACTACCATATTAACTAAAAATTGTTAGATTTGATGTAAATATTATTTAATTAAGTATTTTTGCAATTTTGATGCAAATTAGGTACGCCACTGAATTCTACGTAAAAACCCCTAAATCCTTTTTTAGTTTTCGCTGTACCCTGCAAGGTCAACAAAAAGGCGCATAACTCAAAACACATAAAAATTGACTTACCGCGTTTTTCATCAGGACGACAGTATTGTGAGCAGAAACTTAAACAATTCATTTTTTTCAAATCCGACCTCCCTGGGAATATTGTTCTCATATCTGGGGCATGGCGTCCCCCACAACCCTAAGCATTCTTGATTCTATTCAAAGAAGAGTTATTCGTCTCATTAATGATCCTTCACTTAAAGAAAGGCTTCCCTCTCTTGCCCATCGTCGGGCTGTGGGGGATTTATCGCTTTTTATAGGTACTTCCATGGCTTCTGCTCTGAAGAATTGTCCAGTATAGTTTCTCCACTCACGGTTCCCAACAGAGAAATTCGTGGTGCCGCGCGTATGCATCCCTATACGGTCCAACTGGACAGGCCTCGAACTTTGTTCGTTCTTTTATCCCTAGAGTTTATAGAATGTGAAACCTGCTGCCCGCGGAGGTCTTTCCTTCCCCCCAAATCTTCAAGTTTTTAACTCCCATGTCAACAAACTCCCTCTTACCTCGCTTAAGACACCTACGGTACGTTAGTATTTAGGCTTTTAGCCTTCGTGGTTTGTCCATAGATAAAAATAAAAACAAATTATTTTATGTTGTCGTTGACTGATATTGTTAGACATTCCCCAATAGAACAATATAAAACATTTAAAAAATATATTTTTTTTAGGTTTCCACTCTGGTGGTCCTTAATGATGATCTATACATCGGCACTACATGGGGATGCGTTATAATAGCAGAAAAAGCTACTCTTCGACCAATAACCATTTTCCGACCGTACGAAGAGGAAGTTAAACTTATAGTTCCCTTAGCAGTACCAAAAGTATTAATGAAAGTCACGACAATACTCCTCTTATAGCGACTATAGGCCGTGGATATAGAAATCTATTATCGAGGTATACAGACGTCCCTCTGCCTGTGGGTACTCCCTTGGCCAGTCCGATGTTAAATAATTTTTCATCTTATGTTAATAAACCAAATATGTTTATTTTACTGTGGAGGGCCGAACATTTGGAATGCTGTTTAAAAGACTAAGTAGGATTTTTTTGTATACAGGGTGATCAAACATAAGTTGGCACATTGCCATCCAAATCTAAAAAATAGTAATTATATTTATAGGTGATAGACATACCAAATGTGGTATGTTCTCAAAGCTCTCTAACATATCTATTTAATGGTGATGCAATATGTACAGAGTGTTTTATTTAAAACGCCGGTTTACTATCAAATTCCTGAGGATGGCCATATTTTAGAAACTAGTAAAAGTTTGATATATTACATGTGGACTTTTTAAAGCTCTCTGATAGATCTTTCAAATGGTGACAGAATATATCAGGGTATCCATTTAAAAAAGAAGTACATTCTTTGCAATAAATTAATCAGCGGAAAAAACACTACAACTATTCCTATTTAGCGACTTTGTATCTCAATATTAAAGAACTAAGCAATAGTGCCGACTTAAGTTTGATTACCCTGTATAATACGATAAGAGAAAATTTTGACGCCAAATTATTTCGATTTTATGAAAATTTGCTTCTTGGCAAATTCGTTGATAACATTTACAACAAAATGACAAAAAATGTGAAGCAAGACAAATATATTTTGCTTAATTTTTTTCTCGAATAATATTTGACAAGACTATTTCACAAGAAAAAAAGAAGCCAAACTTCAACCTTGACTTTGCTTATAAACTATTATTTTTATTCTTTTAACTTTTGACAGGACTATGCGAAAATTTTTCATACGCCGTGAGAAATGTTTTTACGCTTATGTCAAAACTGAATGAGAAGAAAATAAGACATTTTTGACTGGTTAGTCATTTTCAGATCTGTTACGTTTGAGACACTTTTAGAGCAGTCGTAGAAAAAGGAATTTCTATGACATTTTGCCAGTATAAGAGTCTCGTGAAATAGTCTAAATAATTTATTACTTGTAAAAATGTGATTTACCCAGTGGTGCTAGACTTTTAAAACTAGGCATGATGACAGTTTTAGAACTCTGTTATATAGGGTGTCCAGAATATGTGGGCAACCTCTCAGTTTATATAGAACACGTAAAAATAATGTGACAAGTTCCTATAATTTGTTTTCCTAAAGCCCCTCTTTAAAGAGATATGTGCCCATAAAGGACGTCGCTGGAAATCGGATTTTTCTAAAATAACTTATACTACTTGGTATAATGAAATATTTTTTAATATATTAAATACAAGTAAGGACTAGTTAAAATGGTATTCTTGTAAAACCGAAACCGGTTTTAAAACCGAAAAACCGAAAACGGTTTTTAAAACCGATACATCGAAATCGGTTTTAAAACCGAAAACGGTCTTTAAAATAATACCCTAATTTGATCCTTTATTTCAAACAATTCTTACTAGAAACATTTTTCTAAAATGCGCCGTTTTCTGGTTATTTGCCTGTCTAAGGTTAAATGAACCACCCTGTATAATCTGTCAACCAATATCCGATTTTACAAAATGAACGGTTTTTCTTTTTTTAGATATAAACCGCAATCAACCAAAAACCTATTAATTGATATTCGAAGAACCGCTTTCGATTTTGGTCCGATTATCCAAAAACCAGTATTCGAAAACCGATTATCCAAAAACCGGTATTTGAAAACCGCTTTTTAAAACCGGTTAACCGATATTCGAAAACCGGTTTTCAAAACCGGTTAACCGGTATTCGAAAACCGGTTTTCAAATACCGGTTAACCGGTATTCGAAACCGGAGATATTTTCGAATATTTTTAACGTTTTTTTATTGTTTTTATTCATTTTTTGTGGTTGTGATTTTTTAAGTAGAAACTTGAAACTAACCAAAACTAGATATGAAGTATTTTATGGTTGGGACAGACGTGTTTCACCTGGCTAGTTATATGTAGCTTTAAGTACAAACAAAATAGTTTAAGCCTTCATCTTTACGCGATTTTAAATATAAGTTTTCCTTTTTAATTTTTTTGTAATTTTTAAAACGCATTTGGGGAAAAGAATTAATCGAAATGGATTTATCCTTATTAATCCATTTAGGATTTAATAAATAAATTAACACGAAATACTTTTAAATGTTGTCACCCCTATTGATTTTTCAACAAAATTTTATTTGACTATTTTAAAGACATTGATAAGATAAGCTCAGACACTAAATTTCGCTATTTTCTAATAAGAGTCAGAGTACGTCAAGTGTAACCCCTTAAGCACTTGAGGATGAAATACCGATTAAAATATAATAATCAAAAGTAGTATACCTAAAAATCATCCCCCAAAACAATTTTTAAAAATTTTGAATGTAACCCCATTTTTTACATTAAACATTTTTGGTACTTTGAATTCAAAAATTAATTTAAAAAAGCTATTAAAGCTAACTTAACGACCTGGTAAATTTTATTATAACTTAAAAGGAAGAAAATATTATTAGGATTTTTAAAGAGCACGAAAAGTTGTACCCAGTGTACAAATTTCAGCTCTTCTCAGTCCGCTCAGCTAAGAGATAAATGCTAAAATAAGTTACGAATCTCCTATCTTCTTACGCGCCTTGTATTATTAGAAGTTTATAATAAAATACTAGAAAAATTATTTAACCTCTTACTCTCAAGTTGTCAGATCAATGTCACATCATTTTTAAATAATGAACTACTTAAATCAAGAAAAAATCACTATTATAAAATGGTTTTACCAGGGAAATAGTTATCGAAGAGTAGCGCGGACATGTTTGCAGCCTATTTTCCCAATAGGCCAATACCAAGTAAATCGACAATAGAACGGACGATACAAAATTTGAAAACTACAGGCACAGTAATCAATAATTGCAAATGTGAAGAAAATCGACGTGATCTTTCGCCAAACGATTTTTTCTATGGGGACATTTAAAAACTAAGCTACCAATAAAAAATATGAAAATTTAGTCCAGCTAAGGAATGCTATTTCCGCTGAATGTGCCAGAATATCGGATGTACCAACTAGCCAACGTAAGAAATGAGTTTTATAATCGTTTGGGTTATTGTCTGGCAGTTAATGGAGGAATATTTGAGCATTTGATTAAATCCTAGATATTTTCGTCATAAATTGATTTCTAAATGTGAGAAAAATTTGTATTTATTGTCTTGCGTAACTGTGAGTGCATGTGTTGGAATTAGCTGTAAACTAAAATGAAATGCGAGGATTCTTTTTGAAATTCCCGTATAAAATTGTTCAGTTTTGGCAATGACATTATAAATTAATGATCTAAATTGTCACTGATAAATCGATATGGTGTTTTTATTATTGATTTCTAGAGTACAGGGTGCATAATGAGATACTATGTTGCAAGAAGTATTTAAGCAGTTTACTCTTTACTGGTTGGTTAAAAAATGCTCAAATTTTTATTTTGGTGGAACTTACTGTGCTCTTCAATAAATCCTAATAGATTTTTTTCTAAAATAATTAAGGGAGCCAATATTTGACTACTTCAAAATTTGCATGGGATTTCCTAGTGTCCCGCCTCGACGGAGCAACACCCGGTATGTTTTAAAGTTCAAACCAAATTTATATTGAGTAGGGTTTCAGGGTTTTTAGAAACTTAGTTATATGGTAGTCAAACAGATCCACGTCTTTTCACAACTTTAAAAATAATTAAACATAAAATTCAAACGCGGACCTCAACTACATTTATTTTACAATATTTTTATATTTTAATGTGATTTTTTTTTGTTATAAAATATCTAAATTATGGGCTTATTTTTAAATCCCTGTTATTAATGTGCAAAAAAAATCATAATATGATTTATTTAAATGAAACTCTAATTATACTTTATTTTAATTAATAAAACAATACAGTGTACTCAATTTTATGAGCTCTTACTATTAGGATCCTCAAAAACTATAGGAGATACAAAGAAGGCTAAATTCGGACAAATTTGAGCATTTTTATGAAAAACAATTTGTCGTTTGGCAAGTTTTAAAATTAAAAGTATTTTCGGAAATGTTCAGAAATTATCATTTTTGTCGCCTTGACTTAATTATATCCAGGTAAGTTCCGTGATACCAATCTTGGAAAGTATCTTAAGAAGCAGTTGATGACAAACACTATCAAAAGCTTTAGCCAGGTCAGTGTAAATGGCGTCTAATTGATGTCCAGCTTCCAAGGCAGAGAGTAAAAAGTTTTGATAGACCGCAAGGTTTGTCACCGTAGGGCGCAACTCGCAAATCCATGCTGTTCTGGAATGATATGGTGCTTAAAGGTCCAAAATGTCGTCCGTGAGCATCGACTCAAACACTCTTGAGGAACTGCCGAAAGAATTGAAATACCTACGATAGTCGGTAATGCAACACCTGTCGCCGCTCTGGAAAATAGGTAAGAGATTAGATGATTTCCACTGCGCCGGAAAATATTCACCATCGAATGACCGTTGAAAAATGTTTTGAAGTGGTAATGCCAGAGAAGAAGAACAGTTCTTTAACGCACAGCAGTGGGAACACCTTGAGGCCCTGCGCCTTTGGATGGAGTCGAGCTGATTCAACTTTTCGGCAACTTTTACGCTTTTAAGGTTGTACGGCGAGCAAAGTGGCAGCAAATCGAGATGGAATCTCACAGCAGTTCAGGTCTACCTCAATACTGCTCGAGTAGGATGCTTCGAAATGAGTAGCAAAGGCTTCGGCGATATCTTGTGAGTTGTAAAGCACCTGATCTTTGAACCTCATTATAGCTGGCAAGTTAGATTCCTTTTGAGATTATTTATAAAAGACCAAAAATGTTTGATGTTCTGAGGAATCAAGTGTTCATAGAAATATTTCGTTTTTCCACTTTATACGCAAACCGTTCATTTTAAATATAGGGTTGTAATTATAAAGTGCCCTTCTTTGTAGCGTAGAATCCATTGGCGAAGAAAAAAATAAGGTTGACATTTAAAAAAATGAAGTTTTTGAGTTTTGCAAAAATATCGCAGAATACGGTGTTAATTTTTGGGCACCTTGTATTATATTTTTTGACCAGTTTTCGTGTGAGTGGTGAAGCTACGGATCTTATTTATCCAAAGGATCAGAAAATAGTTGGCCTATCTTGTTTGAATTTCAAGAGAATTGTTATTTTTGTCTAAGGTTGCATCTGTCCATAATATTTCAGAAAAAACTGAAATTGCTGCAAAATGGCTAGATCTAGGTGTATGATGTTTTATACAAAGTTGTATTCAAAATTTAACGTAGATTCCAAAATTCAATAAAAAATAGGACATTCCATTTAAAATAACGAAGTTGATGTCTACTTCCGGTATAACCGGAAGTTGTCGAAGTTGAAAATATTTTTTGTTGAAAGAGAGCTCTTTCAGTTACCTCCCTATATAAATTTTCAGAAAAATATTCCTAGGCGTTTCCTATATACTTGTCGACAGCCTGCCAAGGCATATACAGTGCATTCCAAATAAAACGATCCACCCCTCAAAATCCATTATTTGGACACTAATTAAAAAAATAAATCTAAAACTGTCGTTATTTTTAGGACACATTTTTGTGCTCAACTTTACTTGTTCAGGGTTATCCACTCCCCAGTAAAACAAACGTCAAAAAAGTTCAAATGGGAAACGTTTGTGCTGGTGAGAGGAAGGGGTAACTTAAACTAGTATATTCTGACACAAAAATATGTGCCCCTAAATATAAAATTCAATGCATATAAGGATTTAAAAAAAGGAGTAGAAAAAGATAGTAGAAGAAGCAAGGGTAGTAGAGAGTAGAAGTGAAGTCAAGTATAAGGTTAAAGTTTTAGTTAGTCTTGTACGGGCTACTCCCTAGTGGGGGTATGCCCGTACTAAATTAAGTTAGTCAAATAAGTTAAGTTAGTTTTAAAAAATGCAAAGTTCGTTTTTATGGCCCACCGGTTGATGGTTCTAGAAGATAGTTCCGTAAGTTAAATTTGTCTACGTGACGTTAAGTGGCCCCATGTATTCAAAATATACACGTCACAATATTTAATTAAATAAATGCAGATATAACATTTCACAGCACCTTTTAGGCAACGCATATGTGCAACCACAAATGTTATACAAATAAGTATCAATAGTGCCAACCATTAACGTAGAATTAAAATCACACACATCACCACGCAATCTTTACTAAGTCACAAAAATTGATAACAAAGTAAAAGTTATGCCATGATAGAGACAGCAGACAGCAGGTATTAAAAAAGTGTGTAAGTTTTAAAATTATCGACAATACAAATTTATTTTTAACCCCAATTTATATGCAACTGAATTAAAAATTAGAAAATAATTTTTCATTACAAAGAGTTTGTCACTTCAGAATAAAAGCGTGGGGTGCATTTTACTATTTTTCATAACTTTCTCCCTCATAGATATTTGCAAATATAATAATTATAACATTTAATATATTAGCACCCCACGCTTTTATTCTGAAGTGACAAACTCTTTGTAATGAAAATTATTTCCTAATTTCAGTTCGGTTGCATATAAAAGCGTGTTTTTTAGCTTTTAAACTATTATTTATTTTTATTTTTAGTTCGATATATCAATTAGTTTTTAAGAAATAAATGCTCCAGTTTATTCACTAAAAATTCCTTCGCCATTTTGTCATGCTAGTATTAGGACACAGAGGATCTGTAAAGGAATTTATTTATCCTGGCGGTCCTAATCAGGATAACAGGTTAATGTTTTTAAATTATTGCATTGTCATCGGTCCTTGATACGTGTGCAAAGTTTCAAAGAAATTGAATCGCTGGGAGTTGGTAAAAATTAGGCTCAAAGATTCCGTTACATAGATAGATAGATACAACCCAAGCTAATAAAAGCGTTAAAAAAGCATTTTTTTTATGGGATAAATGCTAATATGGGAGATGAATTTTTTCATTTTTTTTGTAAATTGTTTTATTTACGAATAAACTTAACCATACAGTATTTTTTTATGTTTAATATTTCAAAAACATAAGTTATTCCTTATTAGGATTTTGCTTTAACTGAAAATTTTAATAAAGTAGTAGGTATAAATTAGTTTATTTCGGAATTATAATATTAGTTAAAGTAGAGAGGTTTAAATTAAATTATCAATAAATCTGTTGGAACTCAGTTCTGATTTAGCCGCGTTTTATTCTTAATTTAATTTCAAATGTTAATAGCTTTGGACTACGTTTTAAAATAAAAAATGCACGCGGCAAAAGTATTAGTCAGGTAAATAACTGGTTTTTTCAGCGTTTAAAAAATATGTGATAGAGGTATATGTGCATCATACTTTTAACAATTGCGCTAAAATTATATTCCAAAATTAAGTACTCAGTTTCCCAAAATAATTTATTAAAGTAAAAGTAATTATTTTCTAAATTTTATTATAAGTTAGGAAAAGGGTTAAATTATAAATAAATCTTTTGACACTTAGTTCTAAATTAGACAAGTCTTATTCTTTTTGAATTTAAAATGTTAATAGCTCTGTTAGAAGAAAATTCATAACCAGAAACTTTGATTGATTGACAAGTGAGTAAAAAGCCAAAAGTTACAAACATTGGATCCAAAATTACATCCATCGTTAAAATAAAAAAACAGTTTAACCACAGGTAAATCACAAAAAAAAACCGTTAGAAAAAACTGTAAGGCGTCTGTTTGACACCTGTTAGTTTCTCTCTCTCTCTCTCTCTCTCTATTTTTTTTTCTTGGTTTTGGTCCCTTCAGGTCCAATCCACTACTCTTCCCCTTCCGGACTATGCTTTCCAGGGCTTCATCGGCGGAAAATCTGGATAATTGAGCTCGTAGCTCCCAGAAATTCCAAAAAGAAAACAAACAATTCAACAATCGATGCAATGCATAAATTGTCGGCTGTCAAACCAAGATCTGCTACTGGTGTTACGTATAACCTTCACTTTCACTACTGACAGTTCTCATGGCACGCCCATCTATTTCCCGCCATTTGAGAAATACCTCGTGTTCACCACCAAACGGGATACCATCAGCTTATAGGAATCTTCGCTCACAGCGCTTAGATCCAGAAGAAAGATGCCGTCAATTTAGCGTGAATCTTTCTTTGATCCCCGAAGGTAAAAAACGTTCGTACGACACCTCTAGCCGCCACTCCGGGAAGAACTTTGTAGTCCTCTACGCACGTCCGCACTGTCCGGAGGTCAAACAAAGAGTACACCTGTTAGTTTAGGATACAAACCCTGAATAAAATTGGTTTAGGTGGTTGCATAAAGAATTTTAAATTATGTTGCTTAAGTATAATTTTAGGCCGTGCTTTAAACCTTTTTTGATCGCTGACGTATTGTCTCTCGTTGCGTAAATGGATAGGTATAAGTGCGCATATTTATGGTGTTGCTTTTTGTCGCTATTATCTTGGGCTAATCCTGATATATTGTCAAATCTCTTCAAAGCTTCAACATTTTAAAATAGTTTAGTTTTTCTACATATTTTTTATCAAAAAAAAAAAAATAATAAAAGGAAAATTAATTGAGCAGTAATGAAATTATAATTGCTAAAAATTCATATTGTTCGCATTTGCTACCCACTTGTCTGTGTTTAATCCGAAATGCGCTGTTTGTATTACTCGAGCCACGGTTAAATAAAACCCTACGAATAATTGAATTAGGTGGCTTTTATAGTTATTATTCATTACCATGCAAATGTAATGCTTTTAGCTTTACTGAAATTTGCTTTTTAAAGGATGTATTCATAGACGTAGATAAATCTAAAATTGTAGTGATAGAATAAGTGGTTTGTTCTGATGGCCATTAGGACAAAGACAGAAAATTTGAATCTTGTCAGAATATTTCTAAAAAGTTTTAAAAACATGTTTTTTTTTTATCTTTGGACAATCCACGAAGGCTGAAAGCCTAAATACTAACGTACCGTGGGTGTCTTAAGCAGGGTAAGAGAAAGTTTGTTAACACGGGATTTAAATACTTGAAGATTTGGGGGAAGGAAAGACCTCCGCTGGCAGTAGGTTCCACAGTCTAGAAACTCTAGGGATAAAAGAACAAACGAAATGGGAAGTTCGGGGCCTGTCCAATTGGACCGTATAGGGATGCATACGTGCGGCACCACGAGTTTCTCTGTTGGAGCTGCAAGAGGAGGGACTATACTGGATAATTCGTCGGAGCAGAAGCCGTAAAAGTATCTATAGAAGAGCGATAGATCTCCCACAGCTCGACGATGGGCAAGAGGAGGAAGTCTTTGAGTAAGTAAAGGATCATTAATAAGACGAACAGCCCTTCTTTGAATGGCATCAAAAATGCTAAGGGCTGTAGGGGGTGCCATTCCCCAGACATGAGAACAATATTCCAGAGAGGGTCGAATTTGGGACACATACAAAGTGTATGGCGACAATAAAATCACAATTGAATAAAATATTGTACAAAATCATGTTTTTTTTCCATACTTATAAAATTATACAGTGACCGGCATAAGTTTTAAACCATATTAACACTTTCTTATTTTTTTTTATCCTAAAAATATTTATTTATGACAAAAATTTCTGTAACCGTAAATTTTTAAAGCAAAACTGTATAAAAAATTAAATAATTTCTGCAGATTCTACGCGAAAGTTTCTACAAAATATGTTTTTATGTTTTTTCGCTATCTCTTATAATAAGGATATAAAGGGTAAAATCAGAAACGTAAATTTTTTAATTTTCCCTCGTATCTTTTAAATAATTAATTTCATTAAAAAGATTTCTATGTGATTTTTAGTTTCTTTAAGGTCGAACCCATAGCCCATCAGTTTTTTAATAACTTCAGTAATAACTGAGATAGCCCATAAAAACGCCCAATTTTGCGCACCCTGTACGTTCACATTATTTATTCTAAAATGGGTAGAGAGATATACCGCATCAGCTATTTTAAAGGTAATGGCCAGCAATGCAATGACAAAACAAACACTATTTTTTATTATTATGCAGGTATTCGCGTTATTCTGTCTCTTTCCCACACATTGCCTATTTGTATAATTGACTGGCTAATTCTGTACTAAATAATGGTTTAAACATAACTAATATTAGAAAGACGATAAAATAAAGGCAAATTTATTTTGCTGGGAATGTTCATGACTACGTCACGTCGTCTACGTAAAACAATGACGTCATTATTCATAATTACTCAGAACTAACATCCATCAATTTTTGGCGTTTAAACAATTATAACCGCGGTAATAATTGGTGACAACTTTGACGTATAATACATTGTGTAAAAGTCAATATAACCGACTGGTAAATACCGTTTTAGAATTGGTTCTACGCCTAAAATTGATTATGGTAAGCAAAATAAATTCGCTCCACAATTTTGGACCACAGGGAAACCGATCACGTCAAATGACGTCATTGTTTAACGTATTAGCAAGTTATTTACCATCTATAATAAGCCCAATATTTCTCAAATCCCAAAAAGTTTAATATAATTTTGTATTATTATTTTTATCGATTACAAACTTTATTGTAAATTAATTTTCTGAAAAAAAAGAAATATAAAGGTAGTTTACTCTTAAAGAAAAATCATATTTTTCTAGTTTTTGCGAACCCTGTATACAAAATCAACAAATAGTATTTCTTCGCAAATCATTTTTTTAATTTCATGTAAAAAGTTTTATCAGGAATAATTTTTTTAGAAAAATGTTTTTTTTTATCCATTTGTCCTCTTGTAAACCCCATCCGCGGACAGTCTGTATAAGCTTCTTTTTAATTGTAGAAATAGAGTACATATGTTATTAACTTCTAACAATAGGAAGCAATTATAAACGCTACGTTATAATACTTCACATATTATTGTAACTTTTAACAAGGTATTATGTGTATTGTAAAGCTGAAAATTGGAATTTTGATTCGATTTCACCCAATGTTAAAATAAATTTAATATAGTGTCGACCACAAGTCCGTAAGACATGAATAATTTTGAACTGGTTGGTAAAAAATGTTCTGTATTTTTTCGTTGTCCAGACGAAGAAACTATTTCAAAATTACGGTAAGATAATATTTTAAAATTATATATTTTTTTAAGCATGTTTTCGTAATATACAGGGTGTAATTTAATTGATGGTTAAAAATACTGGGTATGATACCTTAGTTTATTTTAGGAAAAAAAGTTCATATAAACATATGTCCTAAACCTTTTAACTTTTAAAATACAGAGTGTTAGAATTTCAAAAAAATCTATTTTTTTAAATATCCTAACTATTCTTTACCCAATTTCATTTTAATTTGGCAATATTATCAATGACATTAAGGGGGTAATTTATCACTAGCTTAGTTACATTTAATAGGTCCAGTGGCGTCTCGAGAGAGAACTGAAGGAATAGTTCCAACAAAAAAACGGTACGCCACTGACTGTGTGAATAAATATAAAATTTTTGTGCTTTCTCTAGATTAAAAGCAAATAAAAATATAGCTTATATGTCTTTTAATTTTTTTCGGTATCGTGTTTGGTTTAAGAGATAAAAATAAAATTCACTTAATTGCATAAAATATTTTTAGACCATAAAAAGAAGCATTGCGGGATCTTTTTCTTTTAAAAATTAAGTTTTATTATTTTATATTAGCAATTATGTAACAAAAATAATAAATACCGGTAATTTTCTAGAAACCTGCGGCAACTCCGATTTTGACGAAATTTGGTATACGGGGTTTTTTGAGGCGCTGATCACGAATCTGAAAGAATTTTGTTCTTAAGATATTCATCATCAGACTTGAAATTTAAACTAATCCTATTTGCCCCCTTCTTTTTGCACACAATTCTTGATTTAAAGCTAAAGTGTCACAAAATATGTAATTTTCACCTTTTAAAACCCCCTTTTTTACGTATTTTACATTATTTTTGTATTAAATTGCATAGCTATACTTTGAATCATTTCAATCCCAGTGTGCCATGAAGTCCTATGTGTATGTTTGGTTGTCGCATTATCAAAGAAAATCCACGCAATTTAATGCAAAAATAATGTAAAAAACGGGGTTTTAAAAGGTAAAAATCAAATATTTTGTGACACTTTAGCTTTAAATCAAGAATTGTGTGCAAAAAGAAGGGGAAATATAGTGAAAATAAGCTTAGTTTAAATTTGAACTTTGATGATAAATATCTCGAGAACAAAACGTTTCCGCCAAAAAATTCTTTCAGATTCGTTATCAGAGCCCCAAAAACCTCCTTATACCAAATTTCGTTAAAATCGGAGTTGCGCAGGTTTCTAGAAAATTACCTAAATACCTATTAAGATACCTAAGGTTTATATCCAATAAAATAGTTATTACTAAGTGTTTTCCCAATTTTAGTTTTTAAAAAATTTGAACACCCTGTATCTCAAAAGTAAAGACATTTAGGACTTATGTCGATATAACTTTTCTTTCTTCATATGAGTCCAAGAATCACCCCTTAACTATTAGCATATATTTTAGGAACACCCTGTATTTAATATTCCCGTTTTGTGATAGAATATTTGTCAGCTATGACATACGTGACATTACAGCCTACTGCAAATTTTTTATCAAATGTAATTGATTTAATTATTAGTTGATATCACGTACCTATCAGATACTTTTATACTCATATGTGACAACAAAGTGGTGTCCCTGTCTGAAGAATCATATTAAGAAAACGAGGTTCTCGAAAAATATATACAAATTATCGTATCTCTGCACATTTTAAGCACCCTATGATAGCTGTGGGTAATGGCCGTGGGTAATGAGCGATATTACCTGTTTAAAATCACATTAATAATGTTTACATTCTTAAATAGTAATGAAAAAAATATAATTTTCTTTTATAATAAAATTATGAATAGCCAAACAACAATTTAAAAAATAATATACGCTGCATATTGCACCGAGCTTATGAGAGTGTCGGACAAAATTTTATCAGAGTCGGTCTATATAAGGTCACGACATTCGGCCATATTGCTTTGACGTGTTACGACGTCACATCTCCCATTTTTCGGCCATGTTGTTCAGTGCCGGGGATATACAGTTTATTGTATTAGTAGAACCACCGTTTATACACCAGTTTTTAATTATTATTAAGTTGTACATTCTTTTACTTTAAATAAAAAACATTTGGAATTACATCTCTCAACAAATATCACTACCAAAACAATGCAAAATGAAATGCGCAAATTCTAGACGCCACAGGATTGATCATCAGCTTTGATTTTACCCAGTCTTGCCAACTTTTCTCCGTTGATTGCCCTTCCTTGCGTCCCCGACCTTGAACCGCCTAAAAATTGAGGATATGTCGCAACCTTATAAATATAAACTAACCTTGAACTTTATATTGTTTATGAATAACATTTAGAATGACAATTTTCAATTTTTTTTTGAAATCGAGGTCAGTTACAAAAATAAAAAATAAATGATACTTTTTTACTAGTTTTAATGAATGGTATTTATTTGGGTACAGGCCAAAAAATTACCTTGCGAATGCAATAAGTTTTATATAGGTAAAACTTGTAGACCATTAGCTAAACGCATAAAACAACATAGATCATACATTCAAAACACAGAATTTCATAAATCAAAAATCTGCCAACACGCATTTGATAACAATCATAGAATAGACTGGGATGCTTCGTGCATTTCAGCAAAGGAAACTTGTTCTAAAAACGCAAAATCAAAGAAAGTGCGTTTATATTATTAAATAAAGATAATTGTGTAACATCAATTTCAGTTAATTTAAATAACACTTGGTTGCCTTTGCTTGTTACTGAAGTATCTTCAGGAAGACTAAAAATTAACTAATTATTCACCTTTTTTGTAGTATAAACAACAAATACACCAGCAACCAGTTATCTATGTCATTATGACACTATAACCAAACAAACATATTTGACATTTAATGTCAAAGATTTCAGAATATCCTAAAAAAGATTAAGAAAAAAATTTAAAACCTTAATAATAGTTAATTTTTATTTTTATTCTTTTTTTATTCAATTTATCTTGACAACGGTGGCAGATTTGCCACCGACACGTCGATTTTTAATTATCTTTTTACTTGTTTTTGATTTTTTAGTATTTTTAATTTAATTTTTTGGCGTGTACCCAAATAAATACCATCCATTAAATGAATTCGCCGAACTACAGAACATATTATCAATTAAAAAGTTTTACTTTTGGTTGCCTCAATAATTTTGGCTGCGGTGCCCACTGGACCTAATAATCTTTATCTAGGTAGAGCTCTACAAGCATCTTATTACATTAAGTAAATTTGCCAAATTTCAACCAAATCGGTTAAGGTGTTTTTAAAACTAATGCGCTTTATCTCAGAAATAAAGCAAGTCTGGACAAATGTTTATTGAAACCTTTTTTTTTTCATAAAATGATACATGAAATCAACCTCTAAAGTTTCGTACTGTAGTTAGGAAATACCGTGTATATTTAAGGCACAGGTATTTCTTGCAAATAATATTGCGGGTATTGTTTTAAATTGTGTTTCTAATAAAAACTTAATATTTTTACCATTTTCCCAAGGAGCAAGCTGACGTCATTATGACTTCATTTTTGAGTCATTTTTGGTCATAGAACGTCATCAGACCAAAATTATGACGCCATTTTAACGTCATTTTAATGACGTGTTTTTGACGTCGTTCAAGTGACGTCTTTTCGACGTCATTTTTTCGTCATACTAGCTCATAAAAACTTAATGACGTCATGTTTAGAAAACCCGCCAGAAAAATTTTGTGACATTATATGATTCGTGTCAAAATCCAACCGAAATATCATATGACAGAAAAATAAGACTAATAATTTTACAGAATTGAAATAGGAAAAACCCTACCGATAGATGGCGCAATGGACAATAGACTACTACGTTTATTCAACATCTTCGCTTTTTATTGCCTACACCGTACCGATGAGGCCAAAATAGTTTGAGACCGGTCTGCGGTTGGTGATCTCAATTAGTTTTGAAAGAAATATCTTCGGCTAGTGTAAAAATCTGCATCTCCAGGTTGGACAGTGTTTCGAGAGATGCGACCTTGCAGTGCAAGGAAATTGCAAGCAATAAGGAGTTTTTTCCTATTTCAATTTTCAAATAAAATATCGTATCAATTTAGCTTTTAAAAAGAAGTATACAGGGTTGTGATTTAATAACGGATAAATTCAATAAAAGCGGGGTATTTCTTTATCGAAAAATCCTCGGACACGTCGATTTTATTTTTGGATCGGGCATATTCTGACTTCAAATGTAGATATACAGGGTATCGCAAGAACGTTTGACAAGAAAAATATATTTTTTTCAATGGAACCCCCTGTATATTTTTGCATTTTCGGATTCTCGGGAAAATTCTGGACATGTTTTATGTATAATGTCATATACCTATCTTCAACTGTTTACGAAATAATTACGTTTAAATAATAATTTATAACACTTTATTGCAGCATAAATTGATTAATTACATTCCACATTTTTGAAAATTATTTTATCAAATGCTGGAAGTGGCCGCCATTAACAGCATCTCAAATCAGTTTAAACGTTTTATAACCAGTCATTGCAATTACCTATACCCTCTGTTTGTGAATATTTGACATAGACTTCAAATAGGTGTCAATTATTTAAAAGTTTCAAATCTATTGTTAATTGAAAATAATTACAATGCGTTTAACTGAGACTCAGAGAATCGAAATATTAATTATGCTTGGCTGTGATGAGAAAACTAGAACACACAACGAAGTTCGAATTATGTTCAACAATAAACATCCGAACAGAGAACCTGTAAGTCAGTCTACAATCAGTAGAATTGAGGCTAAGTGGAGAGAGACTGGAACTGTTAAGGATATTGGCAGATCAGGAAGGGCCGGCGTTCCAAATAATAAAAAACTGGATATCCTGCTTTCATTACATGAAAATCCGAACCTCTCAAGTACTCAGCTCGCTTTGGATAATACGCTTCATAGATCGACTGTAACAAAATTTTTAAAGAAGGAAAATTGGCACCCTTATAAAATGCAATTACTTCAAGAGCTACTAGAAGATGATCCAGATCGCAGAAACGAGTTTTGTGAGACCATGACCGAGATAACTGATAATAACCCTAGACTAGTGAAACAGATATGCTTTTCAGACGAGGCAACTTTTTGTTTAAATGGACAAGTAAATAGGCATAATTTTAGGTACTGGGCACCTGAAAATCCACACTGGTTTAGGGAAAGTCATTCTCAGAATTATCAAAAGGTGAATGTATGGGCAGGGATTATTAATAACAGAGTAATTGGACCATACTTCTTTGAAGGAAATTTGACGGGACAGCGTTATCATGACTTTTTAGTAGACAACTTGATTCCAGCACTTGCGACACTGTATCCTGATGAAAATAACCCTGACGTGCCAAATCAAGAATTATGGTTTCAACAGGATGGGGCGCCTCCCACTATACTGCTATTGTTAGAAGATTCCTAGATGATGTTTTCCCAAATCGGTGGATAGGCAGACGTGGATCAATAGAGTGGCCACCTAGATCACCCGACCTTAATCCATTGGACTACTTTCTTTGGGGTTATGTCAAAAATGAAGTGTACAAGGATAAGCCACACACTCTTGATATCCTCAAAGAACGCATTCATAATGTAATTAGGAATATTTCTCCAGACACAGTTGAAAATGTACAGCAAGAATTTATCGATCGCCTGGGGTACTGCAGAGCTGTTAATGGCGGCCACTTCCAGCATTTGATAAAATAATTTTCAAAAATGTGGAATGTAATTAATCAATTTATGCTGCAATAAAGTGTTATAAATTATTATTTAAACGTAATTATTTCGTATACAGTTGAAGATAGGTATATGACATTATACATAAAACATGTCCAGAATTTTTCTGAGAATCCGAAAATGTAAAAATATACAGGGGGTTCCATTGAAAAAAAATATTTTTTTGTCAAACGTTCTTGCGACACCCTGTATATCTACATTTGAAGTCAGAATATGCCCGATCCAAAAATAAAATCGACGTGTCCGAGGATTTTTTCGAAAAAGAAATACCCCCGCTTTTATTGAATTTATCCGTTATTAAATCACAACCCTGTATGCGTCAATTTTTCGTCATCTTAAAGACGTTATTAACGGGACGTCTTTTGTCTGTGACTTAGGGAGGTCAATTTAACGTCATTTTGTTGTCATCTTATGACGTCTTTGCTGACCAGATGTGACCAAAAATGACTAAAAAGAGAAGTCAGCTTGCTGCTTGGGTTATTAAACATACCTATTAATACTTTTTTAGGTAGACTTTGCTTTGTGACGCCAATGAATAATATAAAAGGGGATGAGGGTCGCAAATTCATAAAGCGTGTTTTTTATTGTATCAGTTGTATCTTTATCCATTCAACGGTCTGGATAAAACGTATTTGAAAATGTAATTATGGTTACTCATGATTATTTGCTATTTATCGCGTCAGTGAATTTGATATTGATTACCCTTTTATAAAGGGGTTTTAAATCTTTAATTTGTCATTTACATTGATTTATTATCACCGACAGCTTTCATACCTATGTGTAGTGTGTTTGTTAAATATAATAGCAGCTGAAATTGCAACTCCTAATTATTGCAAGAAAGTAACATTAGAACTAGCTTATTAGTTTATTTATCCAACACTTACATATAATATCTACATAATTGATCAGATTTTGAGGATATAAAGTGTACTATAAGTCACTAGTGAGCTAAAGTACCCTTTAGCTCACTAGTGAATTATAGACTTTAGCTCACTAGTGACTTATACTAATTCTTTATTACTTCCAACATTTCACAATTAAAAAAATAACATAAAACAACTAATATATTATACTACAATTTATTCGTGTTTATATTAACAGTAATTGTTATATTAGATTTATCTTGGACAACGTTACATTGTGCGGAGTGTTCTTCAGGAAGTCTTTCAGCACTAGTACTTGCCTTGGTGCGCTCTTCACCCTGTATTCGTCTTGCAATCTCAAACTTGTTAGAGATGCAATCTTCTAAATATCCTTCTGTCACGGTAGAAGACTTCCACCCAACATGGCGTTTAAGGTTGGTGATATCGGCCCCAGCGTTGACTAGAAGTGTCGCTGAAGAACGCCGCATGCTATGACCACTATATAAGATTTCATCAGGTAGTTGCAAATAATGAGCAACTAATCTCGGAATTTTCGAAATTTTATTTATTCCCACGCATTGCCTAGTGCATTTGCCTTTTGAAAGTTGACAAAAAATCTTTTGTGAGGCGTGTTCTCTGGCCTTAGGGACACATATTTTCTAAATAATTCAAGCACATTTACCAAAAATCCTTCTTTTAAAATTGTAAAGCTTCTCGATTTGTTCGTCTTGGTATCAGGTATAGAAACATATATGTACTGGCCTTTATCTACTATATCTTCAATACTTAAGCGAGTTAGTTCGTCACAACGGCATGCACCAGCGATTCCCAATATCAATGCAACCTATAAAAATCCGAACAGATAAATATTTAATACCAGAAACTAAAGTAAATTCATACCTTTGACATTAAGTGCTCGTCGTCAGGTGCCTCAGCCAAAAATTTTTCGATGTATTGCCTCTCCAGAATTTTTGCCTTTTTCGGTTTGAAATTTCTTGAATTGCTCTTCAAATAAGCGACAACTTTTCCATACCTCCCTATATCCACGTTCTTATATACTTTTAAGGTCGTTTTTATCATTGAATACTTGGTCCACATTGATGAGGGAGCAACTTTTTTCGATAAAAACAGAAAGTAAGCCATAATAACATCTTCATTTATAGTACCAACTCCTCGCCTTTACCTCCATGCTTCAAAATCTTCAAATTCTTTATTGTACGTTAGTTTTGACTTCTCTGGAATTAAACTGCATGTCGCTACCGCAGCTTCTTCCAAAATTTCCGCAGGAACTTCACAATTTTCCATTTCGCAAAGCATTTTTATGTTTGTCTACAAAGTTGTTTACTAAACAAACCCGTAGTTACCAACAAAATGCATTACAACCAAACAAGCTTGCTTTCCAAAAATACAAAATTTTGTTGCTGGTGTTGACAATGACAAGTAACAAATAATGGATGACGTTTTCAAATTATTTTCGATATTAAAAACGATTTATACGAAAGTGTTAGATAAAATTTTGTATTAGACACATGAGTTATTACATATAAGTCACTTAAGAAAATTACCTCTCTCGCCCTTCGGGCTCGAGAGTAAAACTTTTCTTGCGTGACTTATATGTAATATAACTCACTTATCTAATAAATAACTATTATGCGCATAACAGAGCCAAGGAAGATAAACTTTTTAATAAGGAGCGCTCGATTTTTTAGATGTGTCCGAAAATATAGGTTACGTTTTTGACGTCACCCTTTTGCCATAATATTTTTTACATGACAAAATAAACAAATACTTGCATACCATAACATAAAATCACTAAAAAAACATACAAAAATGGAATCTTACCCTTAATAACGATTTAAACGTAAACTTTAAAAAAATATACAAAGGTCAGTGACCCCTGTTTACAGGTTTTAAAATTCTTTGTAACTGCAGTATAACTACTCAATTTAACTACAAACAGTAAAAACTGAACATATATTAAAATACAATGACTAAAAAGCAAAAAAATAACACCAAAACCTACCAGTACGATTGTAAACAAAGAATTACGGGAAAAGTTTACGTCACAAAATTTAGCGAGCAATGGGATTGAGCGCTCCTTATTAAAAAGTTTATTTATTTTATTTTATTTAAACGTTTTTTATTGGTTTCCCAAATGGCCCTCGACCGAAGTCCTTCAGCCATGGTAAATTTTACAAATTTTGTTTAAATTACAATACCTAATTATTTGCTAAACTTATATCATATATAGAAAATATAATCCTGTTTGACACAAAAAATATTCTATGTTAAGGTAACGCTTAGACTAAAATTATTTAACAGTAATTAAAAATATCAAAATATAAGGAACTAATTAACATTATGCAGATTGACAATTTTTTCAAATATAGTTTCTATATGGAATCTATATCTTGTAGGCCTGTTTTCCCTACTTCTGCAAAGAGGTTCCATTTTTTCGATATTGTGTGTTTTCTTTGCAAATTTTGTGTTAAGTAATTCTATTCTGTCATGTATTGATTGTATGTGTGTTTTTTGATACAGAAGCTCATTACTGGGATTGTGTAAATTATTCTGTGGGTGTCTCATTTTGGTTATGGTTCGTATAGAGGAAGTTTCTGCAACTGATATGATTTTGACTGCTAGCCCTCTAAGATTTAAGAATAGTGTATGTACATATTCCAAGATTGGTGTACATATTGATTTGTATATTTTTGTCGCTGTTCTTATGGTTATTCCTTCATTCTTGTAAGTTAAAGCTCGAAAGTATTTAGCTCGACCAATTGTTTTACTTTTAATAGTTTTGGTATGTTGGTTAAAGTTTAGCTTGGCGTCTAACTCTATGCCGAGATATTTTGCAGTTGGTTTTGGTCTGATCGGTTGGTTAAAGACGCGAATTTGAGGTGAATTAGGTTTGAGAGAGTGGTTAAACAGAATAAACTGTGATTTATGTGGATTGGGAATCAGGCGCCATTTCTTAAACCATTTTTCTACATCATCTGTCAATAACTGAAGGTCATTTCTGCGAATTGGAGGACATATTTGCTTTTATTTATCCCTTCGATGGATTCCGTTATGTCATAGCAGTAAATATTATAGAGGAGACGTGATAACGGTGAGCCTTCGGGGACACCCTGCTCTGGTGTAAATTCTTGGGACTTTTGAGAATTAATTCTTTCACTTAATTTTCTGTTCTTTAAAAATTGTTCAATAATATCGATAAGGTATCTAGGAACTTGAAGAAGGTGTAGTTTATATAATAGACCCTTGTGCCATACGCTATCAAACGCTTTTTCTATATCCATAAATAGTTCAGCAGTTTTTAAGTTTTCCAGTTTCGCTGTCTCAATATTTGAGGTTAGAATTGTTAATGGTTAAAGTTTATTTTCCTTAAACACAGTTATACTAGGATTAGAAGAGGAAAACTTTTGCAAGATGGACTGATTTATTCAAACTCGACCTTTATCCATAAGAGTATTATAAAGACCCTGTTTATTAAGAGCGTTTAAGTACTAAGCACAGCATGCGGCATAGAATACAGAATAAATAATAATGAATGCTTTTGCAACAATACTCTCAATGCTCCGAGGTGTGAAAAGCATAAACACCTTGAAACAATTTAAATACTTTGTAGGTATCTTTAAAGATACATAACACAGGTATGCAAAATTAACCTTTTGAAAGTTGTTTATCTAAAAGGTATCTTCATGAATTAATTATGGAGCTCTGGGTTCGGATATACTAGTAAGTTTTTTCTGTCACGTAAGGTTTTTTAAATACACGAGATTTAAAAAAATACAAATTTAATGCGTCAAAAGGAAATTTTATCAAAATAAATAAAATAATATAAAGCCGACAAAAACAAGTTCAGTTCTATGATATCAAAACCTAACCAACATGTATAATTAACTTCTATAAATCTTTGTAGTACCTCTTCCCTTATCACTGAAGCTTTTTTAAAGATTTTCGTCTGCGTTCATTTGCCTCAGTATCCCTTTGTAACATCCAACAATAGTCTGCAATCGTGGTAACATTTTATCTTCCTTGATAATGTCCTTTCATAGCCTTTATTTTTTCATGAAATCTCTCACCCTGTTCCTTACTTAAAACCCCAAGATTTTCTGGAAAAAAGACCAAGTTTTTAGGAAATGAATTTTTAAGATCATGTTGCATTCCAATTTTCTGATATTTTCTTCTAACAACTTTTCCACTAATTACACTTAGTCTTAACTTTTCTTATTGCCTAGAAAATATTAAACTACTTTTTGAAAGAAACCTAGGCTTCCTTTTCTTCACAGTTCATTTTAGTTTCAAAGACTTCGTCTCTCATGAGTTTTAGAATATTTATACCAACAACTACTTCCTTTTAAAGCTTAACTTCTGAAAGTAATGGAAATTTAACAAGGATATTTAAAAAACTCTCCTTAATGTGATAGTACATTTACAAATTGCTTTATCAGTCCAAGTTTGATGTGAAGTGGAGGTAGAAGCACTTTGGCTGGATCTATCAAATTTTCTTACACTATATTTTTCATTCCGAGTTGCAACGTTTATCCCAGAGGCCAATCCTTTTTGTCCAATGCATATTTTTGTTACCGCAATTCCACTTACACAAAAAACATGGAAATTTGGCATAGCTCCGTTGTTGTCCAAGTGCTAAAGATATAACTTTTAAATTATCGCATGCAACACATTATAAATTTTAGGAATTTTCTACCAGATGCACAGAGTGACTCACAGGCACATATTACTATACAGATTTTCAGTAACTACTCACGAGTAAAATAAATGTCATCAATAAAGATTGTTATGATAGCATTTTTGTACTAGGGTAACATTGATTAATTTTTCTTGATGACGTGATAGATTTTTTTATAATTTTATGTTTTACCCATCTATTATTGATCCGTAATACCTTAGAAACGGAATATGTTATGGTAGCAATAGTACCTGCTATCACACCTAGGCCATTATAAGCGGGCATTATGATAATGCCCGCTTATAATGCCCTAATGCGCTAATATGGAAATTTTATTGCTTATCCAATTTAATTTCTCTCACAATTAAGATCAAGTTTATACAAACATATGTATTTAAATAAAATCAATAACTTACCAGTTCCTGAAAATATGCCCTTACAACTGTTTCGGTTATTTGAAGAATTGCGTTCGCATTGTTTCAAATACCAAATATGCCATACTCCCGATCATACTGTTGCCTTGATTTCAGGGCATCATAGTCCTTTGATAGCCGTTAATACATAAATAGCTATTTTTCTTAATCAGCACCTCAAAATCTATTAGAAACGATGATGCAATATCAGACAATTTTACCCATGCATACTTGTGTAATTTACTGATAAAGATATTGGTTAAAAGAACATTGTTAGTTTTCCATGACTGTCCATATTTTCCTTAATATTTTTCTATGAAAAATATTAAGGAAATATACATACAACCCAAGCTAATAAAAGCGTGTTAAAAAAGAGAAATTAAAACACCCAATGGCACCATTAAATAAAAAATACGCATATTCATATTGTGACGTTGTAAAGTTTTGAACTTTACATATATGGGTCACTTTACGTCACTTGGGCAAATGTACCATATGGAACTATCTATTGGGACAATGAGACCGGTGGACCATCAAAACTAACTTTGCATTAAAAACCAACTTAACTTATTTGATTAACTAAATTTGGTACGGGCATATCCCTAGGGATAGCCCGTACGGGGCTTAACTCAAACTTTAACTTTTTACTTGACTTTACTAACTCTTTCTTCTCTGATAAACCAATCCCCTTTAATTTCTTTGTCTCTTCTTTAAATATTAAATTTTCCAGTATTTGTTTTGCATTTCTAGGCGACTCAACTTGTTTAATGTTTTTGTCTTATTATTATAAGAGTAACCTAGAAAATTGTTTGATTTATACTTTTAAACTTTGACACCAGAGTTCATCAACTCTTGACACCAGAGTTCATCAAAACGATGTTGACACCTCACGTATTGTTTTATGTACCAAATTTCCCAATGTTAAGTAACCCAATTAAAATTTAAATTTCCCAAAAATGCAAATATTTTTTTAAAATTCCCAAAATGTATACTTTTCTTTATACTAGGTGTTCACAATATTCTGGTATCTTTATATCAATTGGCGGACCACACAATCATTTAAACCCCTGTGCTCGGCAATTTCGTGTGGGGTTGCAGGCTAGCAGCTGCTGCAGCAATGTAAAGCGATGGCATCGCAGGAGCATCTCTTTTGATTTCAGGATTAATTGAAATACCTTACATTCCTCGGCCAGTCGGCTTCTATGTAGAAAGGAGTCGGAAGGATACATATTAAAGAATGGCATCATGATACGCTCTATTTGGCAGTTATTTGTCTAATGGATGCTTTGAATGTTCATACGGTACAAGTTAATGAATGGAGCTTTAAAACTTAAATAGTTACAAAAATATTAGCTAAAGAACTATTTAAGAAAAAAAAGAATTAAAAGCAGTTTCGGATCTAGGAGGGGTGGGGAAACGGTGGTGTCTGCCACGGGTGACACCTTCAAGGAGCGGCAATTGAAACATGGGATGTATAAGAGAGTGGCGATTGTAAGAGAGAAAGACGTTTTTTGGTGGTTTTGATATTATACATTGGTATTTAAAAATAAAGCAATTGCCGGGCAAGGCGGCATACGGCAAGTTTTGCCCCTCGTTACAAAAATAGCGATCCGGGGCTGATTAAAAGAAAGTAAAATAATTATGTATATCAACTAAATGTATTACATAAGTTTTAACAATGTAATTGAATTAATGAAATGTTATCATCTGATTTGCTACTCTGACAGTTTTCAATAATTAGAACGTAATAAGTATTTTTTTATTCTAATAATAATAGAGACATTTTGCACCCCTTATTTTGCAATTCCGTTGTGGTTAACGTTATTCTGAGACTGCGCAGTAACGCAAACATGATCCGTTATCGTTATTAACCATACCGGACTCCTTTAATTACGGATGAATACCGAAGAGCTTATCGTTATCGTTATCGTTATTGTTAAACTGCGTGGTTGCCGAATTGTAGAAATTTTAATATCAATTATTTAAAAGGTTAAAATTTTATTGCCGTATTAATTAAAAAATCATTTATACAAAGGCTCTAATTAGCGAAAAATCTATAGCAGTAATAAAAATCAAATAGTGTTAAGAAATTCAAACGGACTTGCACTTTTACGGATATTCTAAATCAGTAATTAATTTAGATGTTACTATCTGGCACACTTGCTTTTATTCTACTACCAAGCTTAACCTTACCTTTTGTGTTTTGCTTATACTGTATTGTTTGCATCTACTTTAAAAAGGAAATCAACAGAAGTGTTTGCATATATTTAAAAATCAATTTATATCTTATGAAGAATAAAAGTAAATACTGATTTTTCGTTAACTTTAAAATCGGTGAACCACAGGCAAAAATAAGGTTATGTGTCGAAAGCGCAGACGCAAGATAAATTTCTTAAAAGTGGCTGCAAAATCTGTCTTAAACTGCTGCCGTAATCGTTATGTTTAATAACGATAACCATAAGGAGGCCAAAAAACGTCTGTTATTTTAAGAGGTGCAAAATGTCTCTAATATTGACAAAAGCGTTAACGTTATTTATTGTAGTAACATTTTAAATTTTGTTTTTAAACATCTCTGTACTCTAAACTCTAAATCTTCTAAACTCTAAATATGTAATGATATGTAAATGTCCAATTTTCTCTAGCTGAATTTTACATTATTAATTTAGCCACCATAATACTTTATTTACCCTTTTTTACTGCTTTTTATCACTATAGCTCAGAGGCCAATTTTTAAAATGTTTTTTTATGCCATTATTAGAAGTTGTTGGACGGACATTCTCCTGCTCTGATATTGCGAAACCACGACATTGGGTTTTGGTCAATTCCTTTTGTCTCCTTTATCTCTACCATATATTGATGGATGCTAAAGCAAAATTTACCTTTGAATTAAGTTCAAAATATAAATAAAAATTTATTTTGCATGTCCAAGCCACCATCACTTTTTATTCTTGAATAAATTGCTAAAAAACTTTAGAACTACAATAACATATATATATATATATATATATATATATATATATATATATGTATATATATATATATATATATATATATATATATATATATATATATATATATATATATATATGTATATATATATATATATATATATATATATATACAGATATTTTCTATAAGATGAGATCCGATCATATCCCAGACAACCCGAGATCCACTTGTTACAAGGGGTATTTTTAAATTGTTTTTATAGAAAAGATTGTTAATCTTAATATTTTCTTCAGACACCAGTAGAGGGGAAAACTTTTATGAACATTTGATATACTGGAGATATATATTTTAAGATGAGATCCAATGAGTATGTAGGAAAGATGAGTTCCGAACTTGTATAATTTTAAGTATATACGCGTGGTGAGATCCGACAATGTTGCCATATTTTTTAAAAGTACTCGTACAATGTTTGCTTCTTTTTTGACTATTTAATACCTTAGGATGCAATTAGATGTAAATTTTAGTATTTCATTTGGAAGAAATTTGAAAAAATATATATCAATAGCAAAGTTTACAAAATAAATAATATGTAAAATTCCGTGGTATGTATATGTGGTTTATAATTTTATTGTTTTATTTTTTTATTATTGCTATGGCTCCCTATTTGTAGAAAAAAACTCGTTTATTAGCTGGAGGTTTCTTTACCCATAAAAGATTAAACTGGAGAATGGCTATTTTGCGGTGATCTCGATACACATTTTTCCATTGCCCAGTGTTTTTGTCAAGGTAATGTTCAATGATTTTCGTGTATATTATTGAACATTACCTAAATTATTATTGCTTTTAAAATACTACATTATTCAATTAAGGAATAATGTGAATGAGTTTAACATTATTTTTGTACCTCTAATAATTCCACATCATTTACGAATGTTCATTCTCTTTCATTTATAGAAAAAAATTATGTTTTTAAGATTGATAAAAATTATAATTACTTAGTAATTACATTTAAGACAGAAATAATAAGAGAAATTCAGAATACCTTTTTGTAACAAAGGGAAAAGTTATACATTTTTATTTTAAGGAGATACCTATATCGGTAAGTATCATTATATATTCTCCAATTTAATGCAATTGTAAATAATTGATATTTTGAAGATTACTATAGGTA